>CM053622.1:477213221-477251267 GCA_028646595.1 Phalanger gymnotis | reverse complement strand
CCTAGAGACATTTTGCACTCAAAGCTTATTAGCTTATTATCTTATTATAACTTATTTCCTATTTCTGGTGAAGGCACCAACTTCTTTTAGTCTCCCACATTTATAACCTCATCATTATCTTCAACTCCTCACTCTCACCCTGCATGTGAATTCATTTACCAAATCTTTCCATATCTATTTCCCTTCTTCCTACTCAAACAACCACTGCATTAGTTCAAATCCTTACCATGTCTTAGAATCTTTTAAGCTGAGTACATATCATTCCTTTCTTCTTGTTCAAAATAGATTATAACGAATTTTATGATAACTGGTAGGAGGTTGTGATAATTTGGGGGGTTTTTTTTGGTAGTGCCCTAAGCCTATTTTCTCAGACTATTTTGTAGACTGGCTAGCTGCCCAGTCTTTGAACTTACTTCATTTGGTGTCAAATGAATTTCCATCAGCCGGCTACCTTAGGTATTCTATGCACACTAAAATATCTTAACACATAAAAATATCTCTTTGCTGAAGGTATTAATTGAATTCAGCATTTCTATTACTTCTTCTAGTTAAGCTTTTCTGCTGGGACCATAGCTGGGCTGAAACTGTCCTTAGGGTAGATCCCTCTGCTAAAAGATACAGTAGGAATGAGTCATTGTCTCATCCACCCATCTTCTTTGACCCCAAAGCACCAAAAACAAGGGGTGAACAACAACCACAAAGCATATATCAATGTGCAAATATGGCTCTCACCCACACACAAGCAGGGATGGTATAAGGTCGGTGGCATCATTCTTAGTAGCACAACTTATGTAAACTGGAAATGCCACATGTGGACACCACTGATAAGATGAGGTTAAAATGTCAATCAATCACCATTTATTAGGCACCTACAAAATAGTAGCTGCCTACTATTTGCCAAGTACTATGCTAGCCACTAGGGATAAAAAGACGTAAATGAAATATTACCTCACCTCACAGAGTTTACATTCCACAATAAGAGATGGGTACATTTATGAGTTTATACAAAATAAATATATACAACATGCACAGGAGGTATTTTTGGAGTAGAGAGTACTAGCTGCTGAGAGGATCAGGGAAGACCTCATTTAGGAAATAGTACTTGAATTGAGCTTTGAAAGGTACTAGGGATTCTACAAAGCAGAGTAGGAGGGTGGAGCCAAGGTTGTGGGGGACAAGACAGGGACTTGCCTCAGCTCTCCCAAATTCACCTCTAAATATCTTTAAAATATTGCCTCAAAAATTCTAGAGTGGCAGCACTGGGAGAAGGGGAAAGGGAGAGGTAGAGTGGAATAAATTATCTCACATAAAAGAAGCACAAAAGAACTTTCATGGTGGAGGGGAAGATGAGGGATGTGGGGGTGGGGCTAGTGAGTGAACCTTACTCTCATCATAATTGGCTCAAAATCAGAATAACATACACACTCAGTTGCGTATAGAAATCAAGACAGTAGGAGGGAAAGGATATAAGAGAAAGGGAGTGTGGTGATAGAAGGGAGAGCAGATTGGGGTAAATAAAAGATAGAAGCAAAACACTTTTGAGGATGGACAGGGTGAAAGGAGAGAGGAAGTAGGATAAATGGGGGAAGATGGCTTGAAGGAAATACATAGTTAATAATCATAACTGAAAAAAATTAGAGCAAGTTTCTCTGATAAAGACTCTTTTCTCAAATATGTAGAGAACAGAGTCAAATATATAAAAATAAGAGTCATTACTCAATTGATAAATGGTCAAAGGATATGAACAGGCAGCTCCTGGACAAAGTAATTAAAGCTATCTATAATCATATGAAAAATACTCTGAATTATTATTGATTAAAGAAATGCAAATTAAACTACTCTGAGCTACCACCCCACACCTATCAAATTGGCTAATATGGCAGAAAATGAAAATAACAAATATTGGAGGGGATGTGGTAAAATTGAGGCACTCGTGCACTGTTGGCGAAGTTGTATACTGATTCAGCCATCTTGTAGAGAAATTTGAAACTGCCCAGACCAATGCCACCACTAACTCTGTATCCCAAAGAGATTTTAAAAAAACAAAAAAGAAAAGGACCCATATATACAAAAATATTTATAGCAACTCCTTCAATGATGGCAAAAAATTGGAAACTGAGGGAATGTCCATCAATTGAGGAATGACTGAACAAGTTGTTGTGTATGATTATGATGGAATACTACCGTACTATAAGAAATGATTAACAGAATGCTCTCAGAAAAGCTCAGAAAGACTTACATGAACTGATGTAAAGTGAAAGGAGCAGAACCAGGAGACCACTGTACACAGTAATAGCAATATTGTACGATGATCAACTCAGAATGACTTAGCTTTTCTCAGCAATACAATGATCTACGACAGTTCCAAAGGACTTATGATGAAAAATGCTATCCATCTCGAGAGAAAGAACTGTTGGGACTCCGAATGCAGATCAAAGCACACTTTTTCTTTGCTTTCTTTATCTTTCTTGGGTTTTTTTGGTCTCTGTTTTCTTTCACAACATTACTAAGATAGAAATAAATATGTTTTGCATGACTGTACATGTATAACCTATATCGAAGTGCTTGCTTTCTCAGAGAGAGAAGGGGAAAGGAAGGAAGGAGACAATTTGGAGCTCAAATTTTAAAAAAACCTAATGTTAATGATTGTTTTTGTATGTAATTGGAGGGAGGGGAAATTAAGATATTAAATCATTAAAAATACCCCAGAAAGAAAGAAAAAGAAGATAAAGTTCCCATGCATGGGCTATCTTTATTTGTTGTTCAGTTGTTTTTCAGTCATGTCTGACTCTTCATGACCCCATTTGGGGTTTTCTTGGCAAAGATACTGGAGTGGTTTGCTATTCCCTTCTCTAGGTCATTTTACAGATGAGGAAACTAAGGCAAAAAGGGTTAAGTGACTTGTCCAGGGTCACACAGCTAGTAAGTGTCTGAGGCTGGATTTGAACTCATGAAGATGAGTCCTCCTGATCCCAAGCCCAAGGCTCTATCCATGGTACCACCTCCCTGCCCCTGGCTACCTCCATACAGATAATTTAAAGACACAGAGATGTGAGACAGAACTCATGTGAAAAGGAACACAAAGACCAGTTTGACTATACTGAGGTTGAGTAATATATAACTAGGTTACAGCCAGGGCGGGAAGGACTTTAAATGCTAAACACAGGGGATGATTTATATTTGATCCTGGAGGTAATAGCAAGTTTATTGAACAGGGGAATGGCAGTCAGAGATGGGCTTTAAAAATCTCACTTTGGAAACTATGTGGAGAACGGATTGGGGTGGACAGAGAATTGAGTCAGAGAGTACAATCAGATGGTTATTGCTATAGTTCAGGAGAGGGGTCTATGAGAACCTGAGCTAGGCTTTTAGATATGTGGGTGTATAAAAGGGGGAGTTGAGAAATGTGGCAAAGCTAGAATGGAAAAGATGGCATGCACCACGTACACACACTATATTCCGTATATCTTGTGTAATTGGTCTGGACCTGCGATTTCATTGGTTTATTGAACTACCTACTGGTGATGATATTCCTTCTAGAAGTGCTTATCAATAACTCTTCTTACAACTTAAGTTTTTAGAGAGTCATCTGGACCAGCAAGTGACTTGTCTGAGGTTACCCAAGCAGGTATGTAGAGGCCTGGCTTGATATCAGTCCTGCCTGACTCGGATTCTCTTTCTTCTATGTCCCAATGACTGTCTTCTGGTTTAATTAAGTAAAGTAAAACAACAAGGATAACATCAACCTCCCAAATTGGTAATAATACCTAACATTAATATAGTGCTGACTGTATTTCAGGCAGTGTGCTAAGTGCCATATAACTATGATCTCATTTGATTCTTATAACCACCGCAGGAGCTAGGTGCACTTATGTATTGGGGATCCTTGAAGAGTTTGGCCTTTGTTTCCTTTGATTAATTCAATGTCTTTGATTGAGTCTTACTGGGTGCTAAGCCTCAGGCCCAAACCCCTATCTATTAGGTGCTTAAGCCTATGTGGGTGTGAATTGGTAACTAAGGTGGGGCTCCAGGTGGGGCCAATGAAGGGAAGTGCTAACACCAGAGCCAATCAAAGGAGCCTAGGTACTGGTCGCTCAGATGACATTTGATGCCGTCTGAACTGTATAAAAAGAGAGAACAGAGTTATTTGCTTAAGGCTCTAACTCCTGGAGGCGGGGGACTCTGGGCAGCCATTGTAAGGGCCTTCTGGCTGAACTCAGATGTTGATGGTTTTCTTGATAACTATGAATTGAATTTGGTCTGTTGATGTTTGTAACTTGTTGAGAGGTAACTTGCTGAATTTTAACTCAGTCTTTTCTGTTCAGATGTAATTATCTATATTTCTATTTCCTGAGGATTCTGGGATTGCTGATTTAGCCCTGCCTCAAAGGACACTGAGAACATTAGGGCAATATCTAGAGCTCTGGAGCAGGAGTCAGAAAGAGCCAAGTTCAAATATAGCTTCAGATACTTCCTAACTGCCTAATTTTGGGCAAGCCACTTACCCTTTGCCTATCTCAGTTTCTTTAGCTCTAAAATGGAGGTGATTAAAGCATCTACCTTGTAAGAGAGAATCATGACAAAGTGAAAGACTGTATTTAGATGACTTTTTCAGGAGGGGAGGAAAGAGGTGGGTTATTATAGGCTCAATGTTTTTCTTTTTTTTTAAGAATTGTGGAAACCAAGGTGTTTGTAGACAGATGAGAAGTCAGAAGAAGTGAGACTGAAGATGCATGATCAGAGAGAGAGAGAGAGATAATTTCAGGAGCAAGTACCTAGAGATGGTGAGAGCAGATGGGACCAAAGGGACAGGGACCTTATTAATAAATAAGGATAGTTTTACTTATGATTAGCAGAGGCAATGCAGTATGGTGGGAAGAACAATGGATTCGAATCTGGGTTTGAATCCCGAATTTGTTACTTCTGAATCTATATGACGTTGGAAAAAACCACTTAACTAATTTTGGTCTCAGTTTCTTAATCTGTAAACTTTGGCGGGGGGGCTGGGGCATGGGGAATAGGGGGTGGTTAGATTAGATGGTCTCAGGACTCTTCCAACTCTAAATCAAGGATCCTAGGATTTGGTACAAAGTTGGTTATAAATTACTACTGATCTGCATTCAGGAATGTTCTACTGCCCTGGAGAGTTCAACCGCAAGGGAATACATAAAGATAGCTCTAACTTTGTGACAGATTGTAAATAACGGCTGCCATATACAAAATGCATAATTAATGATAATTAATAAAAACAAGTTATTGAGCCACAGAATATTCAATAGAGAAGATAACTTGGCATCAGCACTTAAATGCCCCTATGCCCCTGCCGTACCCGCAAGTTTCCTCAGGTCCATTAAGCCTTTCAGTCATTAGATCCTTCAACATTTCTCTAGTCCTTTGTCCTTTTCTAGCTATGCTTGGTTTTCATGCATTCTGTGGTCAGCTATTTTATTATTACCCTCATTAATGCCTTTGCTTTCCTCTTGCTTCTTTAACTTTTTGTTGTATTTATTGTCAGTCCATAGGCCTAAATACTTCCTATCTTTGGATTTCTCTGTTACCAGGCTTGCTCTGAGCATTGCTGGAAAACACTATGAAAGCATGTTAAGTCAGTAGGCTGTCTGACTTCCACCTAGACCTCGCTGCTGCTCTTGCAGTCTTGAGTGAGGAGCTGCATGGAACCTTAGATACAATCTAGACAAATTTATTGGTTTTCTTAAAATTGCTATTCCAATTTTTTCCCTTTTTCTTCAAGCCCCTGATTGCTCCCCCATATTTTGCATACTCAACTCCAAATCCTGTTTTTTTCTCACTATATTACATTATACTTCGATGACTTTAATTCTCACCTCCATTCAGGTGAGTCTTAAGTCTATTTATTTTTAGCCTTAACCTCACTTCTGGGTTCTAGTCTCCCATTTTCAACTTCACTTTCAAACATTTTCATCCAGATGTTTTGTAGACACTCTAAAGTCAACATGTACCAAATAAAACTTGTCTTTCCTCCAAAAATCTATTCCACTCCTATCTTCCCCATTTTTTGTTGTCTCCTAGACCTACAACATTAAGAATTAATTCCTTCTGCTTCTTTGCTTCTTCTTTCCAATCAGTTACTGAGTTCTATGAAGCTTTCTTCCAAAGTATCTCTTAAAACTGTCACTCTATTTCCTTTTAATCAATCAATCCACAAACATTTATTAAGCATCAGATCAACTATCTGTTAGGCACCTTATTAGGTAGTAGGAATACAAATACAAAAAAATTAAGCAGTGCTCTCTCATGTTAGAGAATTTCTCTGTAGAGAGAAATGTTGCCTCTTAGGAAAGGCACATTCATCATTAGGACTTGGTGACTGTGGATCAAAGATATGAGGGCAAACTGAAAGCAAAGAAATATATTAACATGCTAAGGAAACTACTGATAGTAGCTTCCACTTCCTCGAATGCAGATTTAGTTTTTGTGACATTTTCGGCCCCCTTAGAATACACAGCCAATTGGTAGCATTCTTTGGAAATTTAGGATAGATGACATCTTCCACAGTAGGAGGACTAGGCAAAAGGGTAAATGAAGAAAATAAAGGGCTTCTGGGAGAATATTTGCCATTCACATGGCAAAGTTTGTATCAGAATGAGAAGATGCTCCCTATTCAAGGGCAGGAGGCAAGGAGAGATGACTAAATATTTTAATAATCATGAAAGAGGTCTGTTTAGATGAAACTGCAAGGTTGAGATAACCATTTAGATCAGACGTTAGATGTGTCTTATCCACAGACAACAAGTAGTTGTTATGAGAGTACATCAGACCGTATGTTTTTACTGTGTTTTGCAAAGTTTATTTTTACTTATTTTTTTAAAATTTTATTTATAATTTTATTATTATTTATTTCTTCTTCAATGGTAGTTGGGGATTTTATATTATTAGCCATCAGGTGGTTTGACAGGAGGAAAAGGGAGGGTCCCAATATTATTATTCCTAATAGGGTATATGGGGTGTTCAGGATGGACTAGCACCTCTGGTGGGAGGGCTTGTCGAGCCCTTTTCAGAGTCTCCACCTGTGGCTCCAAGAAATGTGGCATTCACAGCAGCCACACTGGCAAAATAATCTAACCAACAGGTCTCAAACCTGTGAGTGAGTTAGGAGAATGTCTGCTCCCAGTGGAACAGGCAGATGAGAACAATTTGTTCCAATGGTTATGATGACACTTGAAGCAAGTGTCATGGAGCACTTAGAGCTTGGTCAGACATCAAAGATGCCAAGGTCATCCACTGCATCCCAGGCTATCACTGGCACTGTTGACTTTTGTCCTGCTACTGGATTTTGATGACTCAGGAAGACAGAATGAGGCTGATGACTTTGCACAACTCTGTCTCCCTTAAATCCAGTTCATGAACAAGTCAAGACTTCACCTGTGATGTCATTGGTCCTCTTTGAAAATGAAGTACAAACAACAACATTGTTAGTCCATCAGAATTTCCAAAATTATTGTGGTTTCTACTTATCCCAGACACATAAATTATATGAAAAGTAAAAATAAATACAAAGTAGTTAAATGCAATGCAGTTAGGGAGAAATGGCACTAGTTGTTGGGAGGCCTCATGTAGAATGTGGTGCTTGAGCTGTGGCTTGAAGGAAGAGAAGTGCTCCATGAGGCAGAGGCAAGGAAGGAGTCCATTTCATGCATGGGATATGACTGTAGCAGAGATGAGAGATAAAATGTTATTTGTGAGAAGCAGAGAGCACCAATTTGGTTAGATTGCAGAGGCCAGGGTTATTGTTGTTGTTTGCCCTTCGTTCTTGAAGAGGACCATGACATCAGGGAGGTGATGCCATGACATGCAGATGAATTGGATTTAAGTGAGGGCAGGCTATGCAAAGTCACCAGCCTCACTTTCTCCTCTGGAGCCACCTGGGTCCAGTGGCCAGCAGAGATCAGGACAATTAGAAATGGCCCTGGAAGCAGTGGGGAACCTTGGCCTTTTCAAGCTAAGGTTTTTAACAGGTTTCAGTTTGACTGGGGCAATGCCTGTTCAGTGATTAAGGCTTAATAAGAAATGTGGTTGTGGTTGTGTGTGGTTTTTGTTCCTCGTTCTTGAAGAGGACCATGTCATCAGGAAAGTGATGATATGACTTGCAGTTGACTTTCATTCGAGTGAGGGAAGGCTGTGCAAGGTCAGCAGCCTCATTTTCTCTTCCAGAGCCATCTGGCTCCAGTGGCCAGATATCTATCAGGATGACTGGAGGTGGCACAGGATGTAATGGGAGGCCCTGGCTCTTTTAAGCTAAGGTCTTTTCAAGTTCTCATTTTGAGTGAGGCAGAGCCCATTCAGTAAATAGGCCTCTTTAAGAGGTGAGTCAAAGGATGGTCCCTTTAATCCTAAATAAATAAAACCAGGAGGGGAGACCCTTAGGGTTGCTTGCCAAAAGAGAAACAGTTACTATTTACATTCACTCTGAGCTAGGAGATGGTGGTGGTGGGGGGAAGGTGTAAGAGACTGAAGGGTCAAGGATAACAACATTGAAAGCCTGAATGACTGGGAGAATGGTGGTGCCCTTGATAGTAATTGTGAAGTCAGGAAAAGGGTAGCATTTGCGGGTGGGGCGGGGAGAGTAGATAATGAGTTCAGTTTTGGACGTGTTGAGTTTAAAACTGTCTAAAAGACACATCATTTGAAATATCCAATAAGCAGCTGAAGATGTAAGACTAAAGGTCAGGAAAGAGATTAGGGCTAGAAAAAATAGATTTGCAAATTATCTGCATTGAAGTGATAATTAAATCAATGAGAGCTGAAGAGATCACCAAATAAACTGGTATAAAGCAAGAAGAGGAGAAAGGGTCTAAGAGAGAGCCTTGGAGGATATGTGTTTAGAGGATGCTACCCGGATGAAAATCCAACAAAGAAGACTAAGAAGGAATGATCAGGTAGGTAGGAGGAAAATCAGAGATGTAACGTACAATGTATCTCAGAAAGACATGTTGGGGCCAGGTTGTTAAGGGGCTTTAAAAGTTAAATGGAAGATAGACATTTTTTCTAAGAGGCTATAGGAAGCCACTGGAGTTTACTGAGAGGAGCGACATGGCCAGTTCTATATACATGAAAAATCATTCTGGTAGCTGTGTGAAAAATAGACTGGAATAGGGAGAGACTTGAGGACAGGAGGCCAGTTAGGAGGTTTTTACAGTTGTCTAAGCAAGACAATACAAGGACCTGAACTAAAGTAGTGGTGTAAGTAGAGGGAAAAGATTAGACATAAGAGCTGATGGGGAGGTAAGAACTATGAGATTTCACAACCAATTGATTATGTGGGGTGAATGAAAGTCAAGTGTGAAGGATGATGCCTAAGATTATGGAACCTTAGTGATGAGAATCATGATAGTATCTGTAACTGAAATAGGAAGGTTTGGAAGAGAAGTGATTTTGGTGGGGAAGCAGATAATAAATTCTGCTTTAGACATGTTGAATTTGAGATATCTCTGGGACATCTATTTGAAATGTCCAATAAGAGAGAGAGAATGATTGATCTGTGAGTTATCTACATAGAGATGATAAACCCATGGGAGTGGATGAGGTTGCCAGGAAAGTGTAGGAAGAAAGAAAAAGGTTCCAGGACAGATCCTTGGGGAAAACCCACAGCTAGGGGGAAGTGATATGGATGATGAACAAATAAAAGAACCTGGAAAAGGAATAATTTAACAGATAGGAAGAGAACCAGGACAAAGTAGTGTCACGAAATCTCAGAGTATATAAGAGGAGAAGGTAGTTAACAAAGTCAAATGTAGCAGAGGACTCAAGTAGGGACAAGGTCTGAGAAAAAATCATTACATTTGCTTTTCCTTCTCCATTCTCCCTTTCTTTCCTCACTATCATTTTGATTTTGACCACCCTCCCTCAATCTGCCCTCTTTTCTATCCCTGCTCCCTTTTCTTTCTCCCTTCCCCTCCTACTGCCTGTAGGGCAAGTTAGATTTCTATACCTGAGTATGATATTCCCTCCTTGAGCCAAATCTGAGTAAAGTTCAAGCAATGCTCATCTCCCTCCCTTCTTCCCTCTACAGTAATATGTCTTTATGCCTCTTCATGTGATATAATTTGCCCTTTTCTGCCTCTTCCTTTCCTCTTCTCCCATTACAATCCCTTTTCACCTCTTATCACATCAAAGTCACCTAAAGCCCACTCCCTCTATGTATATCTCTTCTAAATGTCATAATAAAGATATAGTTCTCAAGAGTATCATCTTCCCATGTGTAATAGCAATTTAGATCTGAAGATCTTTCCCACCAATTAATAGGCCATGCTTATGTCACAGGAAGCCTAAGTCACATGTAGTGGGAGGAGCTTTCTGACAGGAAAAGGAAGTTATGTCACAGGAAACGCTGAGAGAGCACACAGTTATGACTGCTAATGGCCACCTTCATGATAGTTAGAGCTGAACAGGCTGACTTAGCTGTACTGTGAGTTTGTTTTTGGGAAGACCCCAGCAGGGGGTCAGAGAAGTTTTGGGATGGCAAGGTTCCACGTTATGATACTGTGTTTTAAGTTCCTTGCTGTTACGATAAAGTGGGCTAACTGGCTGTGGGAGCTGAACATTTGATTATGGGATGTGGTTCTCTGGTGTCTGAATAAATGTTATACTTTTTCTACCTTCTTTATGGAGAGTCTCTCATACATTGTGATACTGAACTACATAGGCATATTCATGATAATTGTTGATGTTGTGTTTATTGCCTTATTGATACACCATGTAGGGATGTAGACAGTTTGCCCTTATTGAATAACGTGTTTTGCTTTGTTTTTTTCCTTTCCTGTTTACCTTTTTATGTCTCGCTTGAGTCTTGTATTTGAAGATCAAATTTTCCATTGTGCTCTGGTCCTTTTGTCTGGAAAGTCTGGAAGTCCACTATTTCATTGAATGTTCATCCCCTACCCTGAAAGATTATGCTCAGCTTCACTGGGTAGTTGATCCTCGGTTGTAATCCAAACTCCTTTGCCTTACAGAATATCATATTCCAAGCCCTCTAATCTTTTAATGTAGAAGCTGCAAGGTCCTGTGTTATCCTGACTGTGGTTCCATAATACTTCAATTATTTCTTTCTGGCTGCTTGCAGTATTTTCTCTTTGATCTGATAATTCTGGAATTTGGCTACAATATTCCTTGGCATTTTCAATTTGGGATCTCTTTCAGAAGGTGATTGGTGGATTCTTCTGTTGACTATTTTACTCTCTGATTCAAGGGCCAATTTTCCTTAATGACTTCTTGAAAGATGCTGTCCAGGCTCTTTTTTTTTGATCATGGCTTTCAGGTACACCAGGAATTCTTAAGTTCTCTCTCCTAGATCTGTTTTCCAAGTCAGTTGTTTTTCCAGTGAGGTATTTTACATTTTTTTTCTATTTTTTCATTCTTTCAACTTTATTTGACTGCTTCTTGATGTCTCATAGAGTCATTAGCTTCCACTTGCCCAATCCTAATTTTTAATGGATTGTTTTCTTCAGTTATCTTTTGCACCTCCTTTTCCATTTCTCCAATTCTACTTTTTAAGGAGTTGTTTTCTTCAGTGTAGTTTTTTTTTTTCCATTTTGTCAATTGTATTTTTAAAGGAATTATTCAATTTTTCTTCTACCTCTCATTTGACTTTTAAAATCCTGTTTGAGCTCTTCTAAGAAGGCTTTTTGGGCTTGAGACCAGTTCATATTCCCCTTTGAGGTTTTGGATGTGAGTATATTGACAACATTGTCTTCTCCTGAATTTGTGTTTTGATCTTTCCTGTCACCAAGATATTTCTCTATGGTCATTGTTTTTCTGTGTTGCTTTTTACTCATGTTGTTTGCCTTTTTCTGACTTTTAGGGTTGGTCTCTGCTTCTGGGGCACAGACAGCACTGTTCCAGGCTTCCTGTTCTGGGAACTGGGAGCCTGGTTACTGGTTTTGTGTGCTGGGGCCTCAGGTGCTTACTATAATAGCAATTTAGATTTGAAGATCTTTCCCACCCATTAATAGGCCATGTGACCTGCTTATGTCACAGAAAGCCTAAGTCACATGTGGTGGGAGCAGCTTCCTGACAGGAAAAGGAAGTTATGTCACAGGAAATGCAGGGAGAAAGCAGTTATGGCTGCCAATGGCCATCATGATAGCTAGAGCTGAACAGACTGTGACTTAGCTGTACTGTGAATTAGTTTTTGGGAAGACCCCAGCAGAGGATTTTGGGACAGCGAGGCTCCATGTTGTGATATTGTGTGTTGAATGTTTACTGCTCTGATAGATTGGGTAGGTGGTTTATGGGATATGGTTCTCTAGTCTCTGCATAAATGGTTTACTTCTACCTTGTATGTGGAGAGTCTCATATACTTTGTGATACAGAACCACATAGGTTTTTTGAGAAGTATCATCTATATTGTTATTATTGCCTTACTGATACACTTCTCTGGTGCTGAGCTGGAGCTGGTGGTGATGGCTGGTGTGTGCTTGGTGTTGGCGCTTGACTGCTCCATGCTAGGGGTCAGAATCTCCAGTTGGTTTCCTGAGGTGAGGCTCACTGCTGGCCTGATGGAATGCCTTTCATCCTGTACTGGTCTCCTTCAGCCACGGTAAGAGGGATCTTTCCCTTAATCTCCCTAGCCTCTTAACCTAAAAGAATGCTATACCTCATCTTTCTGCTGACACCAGTATTTCAAGATTTTTCCTGGGGCAATATTCTCTGGGTTTTTCAAAGTCAATGAGGAAGAGTATGAACAATTTATGCTTACTCTGCCATCTTGACTCCCACAAGTGGAAAATCATTACAGTTTGGCAATTAAGAAATCACCACCACTATGATTCTGTACCAGAACTACTATAGTAGCCACCTAAATGGTCTTCCTTTCCAATTTACTTTACTTGTATACCACAAAGAAGTACACCAAACTTCTTTCATTGTGTTAATCTCCTATTTACAATCTTTCAAAGGCTCCTTCTTATACATAAGATAAAGAAATTTAAGGTCTCCTACAATTTATCCTAGTTTCCTTTTCTTTCCACTCTTACACCATTTACTTATATGAACCCTCTGTTCTAGTTAAATAGTTCTGCATCTACCACTTCTAAGTCCTTATTCAGGACTTGTTTCCCTTTTCCCTACTCCATTCCCTTTTCTTTTTCATCTATGGAAATCTTGCCTGTTAGACCTATAACATTTGAGATATCCAACACTTTACTAATTCAGTTACAGAGGAATTTCCACCCAACCAAAGGCAAGGACCACCATGTTGTACTTCTGTGTCCTTGCATGGTATTGTATACATAAAATCATCATTCAACAAACATTGACCAGTTGAGTAATTAATTGATTGATTTAATGAGAAAGGCCAAACTAAACACTTCCAAGTCTCCCAATGCAGTGATAGTCTGTTGAACTAAAGTTCTACTTCTATTTAAGACACTGTAGAAGTGGCTTGCTTCATTTAACAGTGGCAATTCCATAAAGTAGTTTTGTGGACATCAGTATTCTGCTTGGTGACTTTGTTAGCTTTATTCAATTTTTAAGGGGCATGAACTATAATAACATTTTTATGGTAATAAAACTGTTTTCCTATCACCTAATTTATTTGAAAATTTATTATTTAATCAAGTATTCCCAGGCTGCTTCCAACAGATTGCAAAGAAGTTGAAACAAGCTAATCAAACTTCTTATCTCTTATTTATAGGCAGAATGTTCGGGTGTTAAACATGGTAGCAGGTAGGAAATTAAATCTTGTATTTCACAGAGATGTTTTTAGATAGTGAAAGTTAAAAAAACGTTTTCTTTTAAAAATACTTATGAACAAGCAAACATAGCTTCTAAACTGAGATTTGGATAAATATACATTGATGGGTTGATCGTAGAATTTGGATAAAGTGAAGATGTTTTGCAAATTCAAAGGAAAAATATTTCACTGTCTTAATTAGTGTCCAAAGTAAACTCCCTTTTCCCCAATGAAATTTTAAAAATGTAAATTTTATTTTCAGCACGTGCTGAATGCAGCCAAGCTTTCACTAGATGCATTCCCTCTTTTGCCGTGAACATCTGTAACACCTTCTGCAAAGGGCTTTTATCTAACATCTGCCTAGACTGTCACATATATTTTTCAAAACTTGTATTGGCTATTTGGCAGTTCCAGCTGCTTGCTGATGGTTGTAGGACTGCAATTCTGCAGACGGCTAACTCAGAATTAGATTAAATAGCTGTTTATAAAGAACAAGAGAAGAGTAAGATATAATTTTAAAAGTTACTTTCTCAGTGTAATGGAAGAGGGCTAATGGGGCAGTTCCCTCTGATCAGTTTGATGAGTTTAATTGGCAATGAGTCTTCACTTGGAACTTTTGAAAATAATTCTCCCTGTAGTAGATGGATTTGCCCTTTGGACACTTGCAAAGAAGCTTTAGACAATTCCTAACTAGGTCTCCGAGACAGAGGCTGGCCCAGGATAGATTGGCTAATTTGGAACTACCCCTTGGGTGCCTTCTGGGGGATAGGCTTTAGTGACTGGGATTGCCTCAAGATGACTTAGTTGGCTAGAACATTTGGAAGGATGGAACTCAAAATATTCTTGTTCATTTTTCCCCACCTTTTGCAACTAAGACCTGGGACCCAGAAAGACTGAGTTCCAATCCAGCCTCAGACTCTAGCTGTGTGATGCTGGGCAAGCCATTATGCTTCTCTTTGCCCGGTTCTTCAACTGTGAAACAGGGATAACAATAGCACCTACTTCCCCAGATAGTTATAAGGGTCAGATAATACTGGTAAAGCACTATGTACATGTTATTATTGACATTATTATACAGAATTGTTTTTATTAATGACATTATATTTGTATAGCAGAGGAGACCTGAGTTCTGTGGAATGGGGATGAGAAATGTGTATATGTACAGTCTCGCCCCAGAAGTATAGACTTGGGGCAGAGGAGGTGCTTGTTCAGAGATTACTCACCAGCTCATCCTTTGGGGTCTTCATCTGAGACCCTGCCGAGATGATGATGAAGTTTCCCGAAGCAACATAGAGATACTACTACCTGTGTTTGGCTACATGACCAGAGAGTTCAAAGGACAACTTTATTTCTTCCCTTGGCTGTATGATCCCAAGAATCTAGCCTTCTAAAATTCAATTCAATTCAATAAACATTTAACAGACTCTTACTTTGTGCCAGGCATTGTGCTAAATGCCAAGGACACAAATAGTAAAGACAGTCCCTGTCCTCAAGGTGCTTACAATTTCATGGAAGAGACAACACACAAAAAGAAGCCTAAAAGCTGAGGAGGGGAGAGACACCAGGGATACCCTACACGGGGGCATCTTGTTCCTTGGAATTGAAACTGGACAAAGCTACAGACATAAAGTGGAGTAAGCTGGAATTCCAACCTCTGCCCTCTGTAGGAAGGCTTTGGGAGGAGTTTAGTATTCCACCCTTCAGCCCTCCAACCAGATGGGAGAGAAGACTGAAGGAGGTGGTATCTAAGGCTTGAGTTAGCTACAGGGTGAAGAGATTAGAGATGATGAGCTTATCTTGGGAGCAGCTTCTTGTCCAAGGGGTTGAAACCAGTGGTGGCAACATCACTTTTCATTCTTGAGAGCCTTGATATCTATCCCAGGAAACAGCTAAACTGCGGTGAGATTTCTTGGGAAGATCCTCACAAGTAATCTCAAATTCAAGAGTTTGGAGATCTGACCTTATAGAAAAATGAGTTCCAGAGAAATGTGCTTCTTGAAACAGAAAGGGGTTTCTCATGTGTTCCCCAAAGTTGTAAGATCATTGGGGGACTTTAAGCTATAATATGGGGGAGCAGACCGCCTGTAATTTTCTGCCTGTTCCTTTTTTGTGAGTTATTTGGAATATGTAGGTCTCATAGGAAGGGAGTTGCTTGTATAGGAGTTCCCAAAGTATATTTGCCTTCTAGTAGGAGTCTCAATCACAGGATAGCACAAGTCTGGAAGGACTGTGGAGAACCCTGGGAAGTGAGGAATTTCACTGCAATATCAGGGTCTTATCCTGCTGTCAACTCCAAATTCAATTCACTTCTAGTGGGAGTTTATGCATCTTCTGTGTTTTCTGTAGGGTGAGATTAAGGCCAACTTCTACTATACATTGTTTGTTATATGGTAGTCAAGGGTGCTGTTATTCACACTCACATGTACATGAGCTATACTCGGAGATTTTTCAACATAAACACTGGATAGGGAGAAATAATAATAATGATAGCTAGCATTTATATAGTGCTTACTATGTGCCAAAGACTAAGTTCTTTAACAAGTATTATTTCATATGATCCTCATACTATTGTTACCCACATCTTACAGATGAAAAACTGAAGCAGGGAGAAATGAAATAACTTGCCCAGGGACATAGCTGAAGTGTTTGAGGCTTGATTTGAACTCAGATCTTCCTCACTGGAGGCCCAGCGATCCATCCACTGTGCCACCTAGCTAATGAGTCTCCAAAGTATGGTGTACAAGGTGAACATTTAGGATCTGTGAAGAAAATGTTAAAGCCAAATAAGAGA
Source organism: Phalanger gymnotis (assembly GCA_028646595.1). Lineage (NCBI taxonomy): Eukaryota > Metazoa > Chordata > Mammalia > Diprotodontia > Phalangeridae > Phalanger > Phalanger gymnotis. Next base: position 477,234,765 of record CM053622.1, on the reverse strand, counting down.
CTGCCTCTGCTGCTCCTCTTTCCCTTGCTAGCATAGCACCCAGGGTAGACTGCATTGGATGTGTTAGCTGCATACTCTCTTCCCTTAGCAGGGAGACCAGGAGGCAGGCAAGCTAGTTGGCAAAGCATTATTTCTTACCCAGTTCCCCTCTTCCCTTGTCTTCCTTTTCCAACTCCCATTCCCTTTGCAGCAGAAACAAACGTGTCACCAACCTCAGCTCCACCTCTTTTCTCCCCTTTCCCCAAGAAAACGGGATAGTTACGTCAGACTATGGAGGAGCTTCAGCAAAGAAAACTCAGGAAGAGCAGCCCTGGTAGTGGCAGCCATGGTAGTCACTAGGAGCAGGGACGAGCAGTAGCATCAGGTGGCAAGAATGTAGAGGCAATGGTAGACCCTACTTCCATTGGCCTGGGGGCTCAAGTAGAGTACAAAAAGTTTCATGTTTGAAACTCTGCTCTCAAGACCCTCCCTAAACACATTGGTTGGCTTCGAATCTGTGATAGGACAAATATGTAAAAGTCTTTAGCCATGTGGGCTTGGCTAGTTCTTTTCCTTAAAAATTATTAAATTCAATTTTATAATATACTTGGGTTTGGGGACTAAAGACTCTGGCTGTTGACATCATTTCTTGGTCACTGGAGCAAAAAAACAAAACAGATGCCTGGCTGGTAGGCCAACACGGGCAGTTCAGAAGCAGGGGAGCTGCCCTCAGTTAAAGCAACAATAGATATTCAAGATGCATAGCTTTGCTGGGTGTTATTCCCCTGCTATAGCTAAGTGAATCTTCTGTTAACAGTCTGTCTGTTAACTGTCGAATGTCCTCTGGATATATAATTTTATTTTAATACTGGAGCTAAGCTAGCAGGAAACCAGCCTGCGTCAGGCCCAGTCCACAATAGAAGGCTATCCACCATTCAGAAGCCAGGGCCTACCGAAGCATCTTATGGTCTTCCTTACTGCCATTCTCTTCTCCCCACCTGGGACAACTAACCGTTCTCTGGATCTGAACTATTGAATGTAAGGTCCCTTTAGCTCCAAATCCTATAATCATAGAGCAAGGAAATGGACATGTGATTGGTAGTGAGAGAGAGAAATCCGGACTGAGGGAGAAGGGATCAGGTGGCCAGAGTAGGAATGAAGTAAGGGCCTTTTTATTGGAACAGATGGGTCAGGGAGGAGAAAGTCTTCATTGGAAACTAAGATAGGCAGGTGAGTGCTACAGAGGCTATAACAGAAACTTAAGAAGTATAGGGGCGCTGAGGCAGGGTGCAGGATGAGGTATAGGTAACAACTGGAATTTCTCCAAAAAGGGCCATTTGTTCCAACAGATGCTGTCAAATATCTGTCTTTTAGCAAGGTGTCTTGAAGCTTCCTTGATAGTTCCATCTGCCTCCTCATGGGTCTCGATCTGCTGAGGTGGCAACATCACTTTTTCATTCCTGAGAGCCTTGATATCTATTCCAGGAATCAGTCTTACATCCTTGGTGTTTGTACAATAAGGAAATAACTGAACAGTATAGATAGGGAAGCCCCAGATTCCATAAATATCCTTGAGGGACTCTATGGCCAGTAATTAATAAATAATTGTTGTGTTGTATTGTTCTGTAGACTGGACCTTATACCACTATACTGCAGATTAGTTGTTCTGGAGGAAGGGAGGGAGAAAAAGAATGATCAGTGAAGAGGGAGGGAGAAACCAATTAAAGAGATCTCTTTTAAAAAATAACATCAGTGAGGGCCTCTAGGGGGTCTGTAGGAGGGTTTCTTAACCTTTTTTGTGTCATGGATCACGATGGTAATTTTGTGAAGCTTATTGACTCCTTCTCTGAATACTATTTTTTAAATACATAAGATAGAAAACACAGGATTTCAAAGGAAATTGTATTGAAGTACAGTTTCAATTGTATTGAAAATTATATTTAAGTACAGTTATGGAAAAAAATTAGTTGATGAATTCCAGGGTAAGAACCCCTGATAGTGTATCTGGGTGTCTTTCCCTTTGTCTTTGCATTTCCTTGTTTTGTTTATGACCTATTGGAAGTCTTGCATACTGTAAGATGCTCAAAATCTTGGGCACAGTGGAGGACATTGAAGGCTTTGGGAAAGGATGAATCTGTATCACAAGACCAGTGTTAGGATTGACAAACATTATGAGTGCCTCCCTTACTCTCTTAGGCTCTTCTGTATCAGAAGTTATAGGACCCCAACATTTGAAAATAGAGGAATGTGCTGTCAGAATCTTGAAGGAGAAGCAAAATAATCTGAGTCTTATTTGTCTCCTGGGGCCTAGAGACAGGCAAAATTGGTTGCTTAAGGCTCATACAAAAATCATTTGGTAAAGCTATCAGACTTAGAGTGATTGTGACCGAAATGTAATCTTACTTATTTTCAACTTCGACTGCTTGTTCAATGCTTTTTAAAAATAAAGGCTTTATTGATGTTTTAAAAAAATACATTGTCATTTCCCAATAATCTTTTCCCCCGAGGACTCTTATAACAAAGGAAACAGTTAAGCACAACCAGTTGATCCAAAAACATCATCTGACAGTCTATACACATTGTGTACCTATATCCCATTGCTTCTCTACTGAGAAGAATGATCAAACATTTTATCATTGGTACTCTGAAATCAAGGTGTGGGATTATAATGTGTTAGATCTAAATTCTGATTTCTTTTAGCATTGTTTTCATTTGCATGACTGCAGTCATTATTTATAGTGTTCTCTTGGCTCTGCTTTATTCATATCATTCAAGTCTTTACTTAATTTCTCTTATTTGGCATTTCTTACAGTGCCAAATATTCCACTATAAGCATATACCACATTTGGAGCAGCTCTTCCTCCTCTGTTCACTTCTCAATTCTGTTCAGGGGCTTTCACTGGCCAATTTTATTTAAGCTCTAGGCTACTTATGCCCACCCAGACCTGTGGTGGAGCCGGCTCCTACCAGCTTCCAAGAGCCGATTGTTAAATTTTCAGTGTAAGCATTTACGCCTTGGTAATAAGGAAACGCTAGAAATCAGAACTTGATTTATTGTTTTGTTCATTGTCTAGACTTAAGAAAGTAATGGAAAAATTGTTAAATCAGTAGATTAATTTAAAAATGTCTTGTGCTTTTGGAGAGCTGTTTTTTTAAAACATTTACTAGCATACCAATGCCTACATCCTACCCCAAGATTAGACCCTGTTCTAAAAGGGCTGAGGTTTTTGGTCCCAGGGTCTAAAGGTAGCTGCAGCTGTACTATGAAGTGCAGAAAGTTGACCATATTTAAATTATATTATTGAAATGATTGTTGTTATTCTCCCTTCATTTTCAAAGGGTGATACCGTGACTTGTGTGTGATTTGTGTGTGAGTTTAAGTGAGGCAGAGTAGCACAAAGTAATCAGCCTCACTCTTTCTTCCTGAGTCATCAAAGTCCAGTGGTAGGACAAAAGTCAAAATAACTGGCAATGGCCCAGGATGCAATGGATGACCTTGACATCTTCAATGGCTGGCCAAGCTCCAGCTTCAGCCACCTTCGTAGCCAGGAACATTTGCCTGTTCCACTGGGGAACAGTCTTCACATGCATAGGGGTAGACATCCCCATAACTCACTCACAGATTAGAGGCCTATAGGTTACCCTCAACCTGGCTTAGGCTATCTGTGAGACTGTTTGTTTACTTGGGTGTAGTCACTGCATATGCTTAGCTTTTTGGAGCTTAGTTGGGTGAAAATGGACACTAAAGGTGGATTAGCAACCCTGACAAGGGCTGGGCAAGCCCTGACATTAGAGGTGCTAGTCTTCCCTAGTGACGTATCCTAATGGGGAATAATGCTTACACTTACATAGCAGTTCCCAGATCACATCACTTTCCCAATCATTAGACACAAGATGACTGAATGTCTAACCTACTGCTTTGCCCCGACTTCTGTTTTTTACTGCTATTTAGCTACCTGGACCTCTGATACCCTACTCAGCTTGTACACAAGTCTTACCTGTCTGCCTGGATACAGACTGTTGCCTTGACTTTGAATCCCTGCATGTTTTGTGACTGCTGTGGGCCCATGTATGTCCTGTGACTACTGCCTATTGTCGAGTGCTACCTTTTCACCCTTGTCTTGGATGCATTGATCTCAGCATCCATTATTATTTCTATGCTCTCTCACTGCTTATGGTGCAGACTTAATGTCTCAAATAGTTTGAGGATCACAGAGATGGCAGAATAATCTCACAGGCTGAATCTTTTTTTCCCCTAGTTCAAAAAACACTTTTCGGTAATTTGAAAACCTAGAGGTAGACAGCAGAAAGTTTTAGGAGATCTTTGGAAAAATAGGTAATGGATTAAAAATCCTAGTATTATTTCTTTAAATTTCTTCCCCCATTGTCCAACCCTATAGTCCTTTACCCCATTGCTAATTCTGAGGGCTCCTCTCCCCCTGGATTAGGAGGTAGCTTCTGAGTTGTGCTTCTATCATTGACCTCTAAGTCGATTAATACAGAAATTACTTTCCAATTGCCCCCATGGTAATGCATGATTGGGTATTCCATAACCATAAATTATTGCTAACTAGAATTCTTTTAAACTATCAGGTATACTTTATTCATTCAGTATACCAGTAACAAAGCTCTTTACTATAATTCAATTGAAAATATTAAGTACTCTATCTGAGTAGGGCATTGTACTTAAGAGATGAGGCAGAAAAAGTTTATCTAAGACAAGGTTATTGTCTTTACAGATCTCATAGTTTTTAAAGGAAAATGAAACATGCATACAAAGGAGACTATACCTGGTTCTGCACCTTGAGTATCCTTGTTATCAATAGGGTGGATATTACTTAACACCAAAAAACAAAAACAGAGGTTCTCCACCTGCTGCACCATCCATGCATGAGATTGTTGGTTTCGATAAATGGAGAAATTTTGAATGCTATGGATAAGTTCACTTACCATGCCAGTATACTTTCCAGGAATGTGGAAGGTTCCAGGAGGGTGAGGTTATTTCATTCATTGCCAGAGCTAGCTTAGTGTTTGGGAGGCTCCAAAGGAATGTGTGGGAGAGAAGTATTAAACTGCCTACAAAATTGAAGGTCTACAGAGCCATTGTGCTTACCTCATTGCCGTATGCCTGTGGAACCTGAATAGTCTACCAGTGCCATTCCAGGAAATTGAATTGATTCCATTTGAACTCTCTTAGGAAGATTATTTTTTACTTTTTTACTTTATTTTTCTTGAATGTTTTACTGTGATTTCTTTTACAACATAATGGGTATAGAAATGTATTTTTCATGAGTACGCATGTATAACCTATATCAAATAGCTTGCCTACTCAATGGTGAAGGGGAGTTGGGAGGGAGGGAAAGAATTTGGAACTCAGTTTTAAAAATGGATGTTAAAAATTGGTTTTGCATGTAATTGGAGAAAAATGAAATACTAAAAAAAAAAATTTAAAAAAACAACATAAGTGGACCATTCTGTAGACCCTATGTAATGTGAATTTACCCATGGATATGGAAAAGGGCAGGAGGGAAGAAGGAAGGGGACTGCACCCCTGTGGAGGAGAGACAGGCACATGGTTCCAGGACATATTGGGGCTGGGCACAGAGAAGCAAAAACAGGAGAAGCAACGTATGGCTGGTGGGCCAGCCACATGAGGGCCTGGCTGGAACTGAAAGGAAGGACATGCCAGCAGGCAGACACTTGAAGGCCGGACATGTAAACATTCTGCAGAAGACAGGCCATATGTGGTGGGGACCAGGGACAGACACAGTACCCCAATGTGGATGGACAAAATATTAAAATGCAGGGACCCAACTCTTAGGTAGATGGGCAGATTAAAACCAAGGTCTCCCCTCTCAGCGCTAGAAGTCCCAGGCCAAGCTCTGATTCAGCAGTGGTGGTAACTGTCTCTCTGCAGGTCTGTCCTTCTGCTTTCACTTGGAGGATTTTTTTTTGCTTTTTTTTTGGGGGGGGTGGTAGGAGGCCATAAAGTGCCAAGATGAAGGTCAGGAGCAGAAAAAGGTCCTGGTATGATATAGTAAAGTTTACATAAGTGTTTTTTGTAATGCAGATTTCTTAAAGGATTCCTTACATAAAGTCCAACTTGCATAGTGTGAATTTATATAAAGCAACATCTGTCCATACTCCTTTCTATCCCCATTCAGTTTTCTCCAGAAGTCTTTAATATCTAAATATAATATAATATAATATAATATAATATAATATAATATAATATAATATAATATAATATAATATAATATAATATAATATAATATAATATAATATAATATAATATAACATAATATAATATAATATAATATAATATAATATAATATCTAAATATCTAAAGTTTTCTAAAATTCTGTTACTCTCTTTCTTATTCATTTCATGGTTAGATTTATCTTGCTCTCAGAGGAAAAAGTTGAGGTCCCCCACTACTATAGTTTTACTGTCTATTTCTTCCTATAAATCATTTAACTTTTCCCTTAAGAATTTGAATGCTATGTGATTTCCCAAATACATGTTTGCTATTGATATTACTTCATTGTCTGTCATTCCTTTGGGGCTATTTGTGGTTTTGCTTGGTCTGAGATCATGATTGCTATCTCTCCATTTTTTACTTCAGCTGAGATATAATAGTTTCTGCTCTAGCCCCCCATCTTGACTCTGTGGTTCTCTCTTTGTTTCAAGTGTGTTTCTTGTAAAAGGAAAAAAAAACCCATATTGGTGGATACTGGTTTTTAATCCATTTTCCTATCTGCTTCCATTTTATGAGTGAGTTCATCCCCTTCACACAGTTAGGATTACTAACTATGCATTTCTCTCCATCTTATTTTCTTCTTTCTTCTCGCTCTCTTTTTATCCTGTCCCTCCTCTAATTTCTGTTTTGCATATGATTATTGTATTATTTTATAAGCCTACTCTTTTATCACAACTTTTTCTTTCTCTTTTCTTATTTTCTTACTTATCTCTAGGGTAAGATAGATTTTTATGGTCCGACCAATTGAGCAAGTGCATATATAGATACAGACATAAATACAGATAAAGATATTTTCCCTTTTTGAGCCAATTTAGATGTGACTGAGGTTCAAGCATTGGCCACTCCTCCCCTACCATTTTCTACTCTAGGTTAAAAGCTTTTCCTTGAGAACCTATTTTATGTGAGATAATTTCCCTCATTTTTTTTTATCTCCCTTCTGCCTTCTCCCAGGACATACATATTTCTCACCTATATGTTTGTTTTACATCATCCCAACCTAACTGGCTCACTCCCAAACCTTCTGTAGAATCCTTCTACCTGCTCTGATAATGACAAAATTCTTAGAAGATCTCCCTTTCATCTCGCCTTATAGAAAAGTACACAATTTAACCTTATTGAGTCACTTGTGATTTCTCTTTCATACTTACCTTTTAATGCTGCTTTTGAGTCTTGTATTTGAAAGTCATATTTTCTCTTCAGCTCTGGTCTTTTCATCCAGAATGCTTCAAAGGCCTCTATTTCATTAAATATCCACTTTCTCTTGATGTATTTCATAAAGAGGAAGTCTGTAGTAACTGGAATGTTCTCAGAGAATGTGTATCTATTCATAAGTATCTTTTTCTCTGAGTGTCCTGAGACTAGATGTGCTTCCATAGAGAGCAAGCCTGTAGTAACTGGAATGTTCCCAGGGAAAATGTCTTCTGCCACAAGTAACTTTTCCTCTGAGTGTTCTGAAGCTAGATGTGTTTCCACAGAGAGCAAGCCTGTAGTACCCAGTGTGTGAAAGAGATTGGAAAGCCTCTTTGGGCAAAGAAACCAACTCTTACTAAGAGAACCAAAGGTGGGGTCTCAGACGGTACTGGCCAGGCTATAGACACATCATTGCCTCTCCCAAAGGTTGGTTTCTTTGCCCAGAAAGGCTTCCCAGCCTCCCTCCTACACTGGAATGTTCCCAGAAAGAGTGCCTTATGCCACAAGTATCTTTTTTCTGAGTGTCCTGAGGCCAGATGTGCTTCCACAGAGAGCAAGCCTGTAGTAACTGGAACGTTCTCAGAAAGAGTGTCTCCCGCTACAAGTATCTTTTTCTCTGTGTACTATATAGTTGTGTTGATTGCTTTACCCTATCCAGGAGGTGAGAGGTCCAAAGGTATTAAACATTGTACACATTATCCCAAATGCATTGATTAGTTGTGCTTGCTTTTCTTTTCCTCCCAAGGGTCACACAACTAGTAAGTGTCTGAGGCCATATTTGAACTCAAGGAGATGAGTCTTCCTGACTTCAGTCCCTGAAGAATATCTCTGAGCTGGTCTCTGTCTGCAGAAGGTGCTGCTGGTCTTATTTCTCTCCAGGGGCTCATCAGTGGAAATGAAACTTGTCATCACACTTGCTGTGTGGAACTTGAAGGCAATGGAACGGCCAGACCTCATCCAGGAGGTGAGAGCTCCACAGGTGTTAACCATTTCACACCTTTTCCCAAATGCATTGATTACTTGTGTTTACATTTCTTTTCCTCCCTCCCTCATAGCCACTTAAGCACTAGCAGGACTGTCATGATGGGTCAGTCTAGAAGATGGGGGTAAAGGAGGGGAGGCATGTGGGGGAGGATGGGATGGGAAGTGGGTGGGGGGCAGGCAGACCTCCAGCTGCTTGCCCCATTCACATCCTCCTCTCTCTTAGGAAGATTCTGGAGATCACCTGGCAAGATAAGATACTGGACACTAAGGTCTTTTCCCGAGTTGAACTGCCAAATATTTGAACCCTACTGCAGAGAATGCAACTCTAATGCACTAACCGTGTTGTTCGAATGGCAAATGTATGTTTGACTAAAATAATATTTTATGAGGAACTTGTAAGACAGGAGCTCACATGGAGTTCAGGTCAGAAGAAGCAAGATAAGGAGACTCCTAAGGTCTCCCTGAAGAATTTTGGGATCTAGGAGAACTGGGAAACGCTGGCACAGGACCATCTAGCATGGTGTGCCTGCATCAAAGAAGGTTCTATGCTCTATAATCAAAGCAGAATTACAGTAGCTCAAAAGAAATGTGAGATGCACAAATTTTGTGATGTCTCCACTCCAGATGTTCTTATAGACTATTTGTGCCCAGCGTGTGGTAGAGCCTCCTGAGCTCACATGGGTCTGATCAGCCACAGTCAGACACATTGTACATTGAGCGTGATGATGTCAGTTTTATGCTCTTTTTATATTTTTCAAGTATAAAGGACAACTAAGTATAGGTGTTCTTTAAACCAGAGCAGACTTCAGTTTATCTATAACTTCTCATTCTGTGTCACCCTGGTAAATTTTCCCTGGAGGATCTACCCGGTGTGCCAGAGCTCCTCCACTGGGTCGCTATCAGCACAGCATCCAGGATGTCCATCTATTAATTCTCACTCTCGCCTCATAAACATGCTGCCTCCTCTTCCATCACACACATCCTCAGTGTCTTTGGTGGGAGACTTGTACACGGCTGTGTAATCTACTGAATTTGATTTATGATGATAACCATATTCTATTGTTGTTTGAGTTGCCTACAGTTTTGAGTCTTCTGAGATGGTGAAGTCTCGTGACTAGAGCTGACTTAGAATCACCAAGAGTATATTAGTGTGTTAAAAAAGACACGCTTTGGTATCAAATAAATAACTAGCCAATAGCTAGGACATTTATTACTATATACTAGGCACTATGCACTGAGATACAAATACAAACAAATAATAAAGTTTGCTACCCTTAAAGAGCTTACATTCTGAAAGAGAGAAGAGAAAAGGGGTAACTGATGGGAGGAGTACAGAGAGAGTGTAACTGGTAAGGAGGAAAAGTTAAAAGCCTGGAGAGTGAGTTGAGGCATGAGTTAGCTAAACCATTGCCAAGGCCATTTGTGAAGTAGAGGTCCCTGTCTTAATGAAATTACCAACAAGGAAAGCAGGGCCTCAGGGCAGAAGTTTTTCCAGGGTGGGATGAGAAGGAAAAGTGAGAAGTGAAGTGAGAAGGAAAAATCCAGAGAAAGAGTTGAGGGAAGTGCTTGGAAGGGCAGAGCCAAGATGGTAGACTAAAGGCAGACTAATGACCTGAGCTCTTCCAAACTCCTCCCTAAACAACTCCATAATAATACATTAAAATGAATTCTGGAGCAGCAGAACCAATAGAAGAACAGGGTGAAACAATTCTTCACCCAAGATAACTTAGAAGGCCAATAGGAAAGATTTGTATCACTGGGGTGAGAGTGAAGAGGAGTCCAGTTCAGGCCACACCTTGCAAGCTGGTAGCAGGCCTTGGAGACTACTGAATCAGCAGTCACAGCTTCTGAAGCTCTCAGACCTCAGACAGTAAGTGGGGTTAGACAACAGATTAGAAGGAAAAAAAAAGTGCTTTTGGTTGCTCATAGACCAGAGCACAGGCCAGGAGAGCAGCGACCACACGTCTCCTTAGAACATACCACTTTGGAAGAACTGAAAATTTATAGACCCCCCCCCCCCCCAGGATTAGCTCCAAAAATAGGAAAATGCTTTCTCCACCCTAAGAGTAGAGCCCAGTTTTATCATAAAGCTAAAAAATAAAGAAATAGATTAGAAAAATGAGCAAACAACAACAAAAGAACCTAACCATAGAAAGTTACTATGGTGACAGGAAAGGTCAAAACACAAACTTGGAAGAAGACTACAAAGTCGAAACAGCTACATTCAGAGCCTCAAAGAAAAATGTGAACTGGTCTAAGGCTCAAAAAGAATTCTTGGAAGAGCTAAAAAAAAGATTATAAAAATCAAATAAGAGAGACAGAGGAAAAAATTGGTAAAATAAATGAGGGGAAGGCAAGAAAATCATAAAAAGAGTGAACAGTTTGGCAAAGCAGGCACAAAAGATCCTGAAGAAAACTACCTTAAAAAACAATAGGCTAAATGGAAAAGGAGGTATAAAAATTGTTTGAAGAAAAGAACTCCTTAAATGGAAGAATTGGTGAAATGGAAAAGAAGATACACAAGCTTACTGAAGACAATAATTTCTTAAAAATCAGAATTGGACAAGTAGAAGCTAATAGCTCCATGAGACATCAAGAAACAATAAAACAGATTCAAAAGCAAAAAAAATAAAAAATAGAAGAAAATGTGAATTATATTGTTGAAAAAAACAATTGACCTGGAAAATAGGTACAGGAGAGAGAATTTAAAAATTATTGGAGTACCTGAAATCCAGTATCTAAAAAAGTGCCTAGATTTAATCATTCAAGAAATTGTCAAGGAAAACCACCCCAATATTTTAGATCCAGAGGGTAGAATCTACCAATCTCATCCTTGAAAGAGATCCCAAAATGAAAACTCCCAGGATTATCATAGCCAAATTTCAGAGCCCCCAGGTCAAGGAGAAAATATTACAAGCAGCCAGAAAGAAACAGTTTAAATATCATGGAGCCATAGTCAATACAGCGTAACATTTAGCAACTTCTACGCAAAAGTATGAGAGAGTTTGAATTAGAATATTTTTGATGGCAGAGAAGGGAGGATGATAAACAAGAATCACCTAGGAAAGCTGAGTATGAAGAATTATCTTCAAAGGAAAAAATAGTTAATGAAATGGAGGACTTTCAAGTACTCCTGATGAAAAGACCAAAGCTGACTAGCAAATTTAGTTTTCGAATACAAGACTTGAGAAGCATAAAAAGGTAAGCAGGAAAGAGAAATCATTAGGATTTCGATGCCATGAGTTGGGAACCTGCAGCCTTGAGGCCACATGTGGCCATCTAGGTCCTCAAGTGTGGCCCTTTGACTGAATCCAAACTTCGCAGAACAAGTCCCCTTAATAAAATAATTGGTTCTGTAAAATTTGGCCTCAGTCAAAAGGCCACACCCAAGGACCTAGAAGGCCACATATGTCCTCAAGGCCTCAGATTCCCCACCCCTGGAACTGTTTACATTGTTTCATGTGAGGATGATACTTCTAACTCTGGAGAACTTTATCATTATTAGGGCAGTTATATACATAGAGTTATATACATATGATGGGATAATATCTAAAAAAATAAAATTAAGAGGTGAGAAAAGGAGAAGGGAGAACTGCAGTGGGGTATATCATCTCTCATAAAAGAAGCATGCAAGAGCTTTTACAGTGGAGGGGATGAGGGGGGTGGAGGGAGGCAACAGACAAAGGTTGACTCTTACTCTCCTTGGAATTGTTCCAAAGAGGGGATGGCACGCATACTCAGTTGGGTACAGAAATCTATCTTATCCTACAGGGGAATAGGATCTAATAGAAGGGAGGGCAGATTGGGGGAGATGGTGGTTAGAAGCAAAACACCTTTGAGGAGGGATAGGATAAAAAGAGAGAAAGGATAAATGGGGAAAATAAGATGGGGGAAAATACACAGTAATTGTAACTGAAAAAAATTTACAGCAAGGTTCATCTCATAAAGGGCTCATTTCTCAAGTACAGAGAGCTGAGTCAAGTTTGTATAGTCATTCCCCAATTGATAAGTAGTCAAAGGATATGAACAGGTAATTTTCAGATGAAGAAATCAAAGCTATCTATAGTCATATGAAAAGTGGTCTAAATCACTATTAGAGAAAGGCAAATTCAAACAACTCAGAAATAACACCTCACACTAACAGATGTTGGAGGGTATGTGGGAAAATTGGGACACTAATGCATTGTTGATAGAGTTGTGAACTGATCCAAACATTCTGGAGAGCAATATGGAACTATACCTAAAGGGTTATAAAACTGCACATTACCACTACTATGTCTCTATCCCAAAGAGATTGTTTTTGAAAAAGGAAAGGACCTATATTACATATATGCTAAATATGTATATATAGCAATTCTTTTTGTAATGTCAAAGAATTAGAAATTGAGGCGACGCCCATCAATTGGGGAATGGCTGAACAAGATGTAGTATATGATTGTGACAGAATACTCTAACAGGGTAAGAAATGATGAGCAAGATGCTTTCAGGAAACCTAGAAAGAGTTACATGAACTGATACAAAGTGAAGTAAGCAGAATCAAGAGAACTTATACACAGTAAAAGCTACATTGTAGAATGATAAACAAAGTAACAGCTATTCTGAGCAATACAATGTTCTAAGACAGGGTTGGGGAACCTGCAGCCTCCAGGCCACATGTGGCCCTTTAGGTCCTCAAGTGTGGCTGTTTGACTAAATCCAAACTTCACAGAAAAAAATCTGCCCAGCCCTAAGACAATTCTGAAGGGCTTATGGTGAAAAATGCTATCCAGAGAAAGAACTGATAGAGTCTGAATGCAGATTGAAGTGTACTTTATTAAGGTTTATTTTTCTTGCATGGTTTTGGGTTTTTTTTGGTCTCTTTTCTTTCAAAGCATGACTAATATGGAAATGTGTTTTGCATGACTGCACCTGTATAGCATATATCAAATTGGTTTGACTCTGGGTTTTTTTTTTCCAATAGCAATGTATGGCTGTGAGAGTTGAACTATAAGGAAAGCTGAGTACTGCAGTATCAACACTATTGAATTGTGGTAATGGAAAAGACTTTGGAGAGTCCCTTGAACAGCAAGGAAATCATCAGTCAATACTTAAAGAATTTAATTCAGGCTATTCACTGGAAGGTCAAATACTGAAGCTGAAGCTTAAATACTTTGGCCACATAGTGAGAAGATGAGTTCCATTGAAAAAGACTTATGTTGGGAAAGATTGAAGGCATATGGAAAAGGGGATGGCAGAGGATGAGAGGGACAGATAGTGTCATGGAAGCAATGAACATGAACTTGGACAGACCTTGAGAGATAGTAGAGGATAGAAGGGCCTGGTGTGCTATGGCCTGTGGAGTCACAAAAAGTCAGACATGAGTGAACAACTGAACAATAACAAGTAAAACGCAGGTAAGAAATAAGTGACAGAGCTAAGATCGGAACCCAGATTCTCTAACTCCAAATGTAGCTGCCTTTTTACTGCACCATAAAGAAAAAGAAAACTATCCTGAGCTATCTAGGTCTATGATAGCAACAAGAGTGAGCGTATTACTGGTGAGGAAATAGTTTCAAATGATGGTGAAACAAAATGGCATAGTTCTGGTGTGTGTGTTTGTGTGTATACACACAGACATACTTATTTATAAGGCAGCTAGGTGGCACAGTGGATAGAGTACTGACCTTGGAGTCAGGACAAAACGAGTTCAAATCCAGCTTCAGACACTTACTAGCTATGTGACCCTGGGAAAGTCACTTAGCCCTGTTTACCTTAGGTGCATCATCTGTAAAAAGATCTGGAGAAGGAAATGGCAAACCACTCTAGTATCTTTGCCAAGAAAACCCCAAATGGGGTCATGAAGAGTGAGACACAACTGAAATGACTCAACAATAACAACATGTATTTATGTGTGTGTGTGTAACAGTGTCATATGAACCCTGGCCTGGTCAGATATTTAAAGAAAGAAAGAAGGGAGGAAAGACAACTAAAACAGGCAGTGAGAAGGGAATTTAAAGAACAAAATTTAATGATGACTAATTATAATGACCAAGCTTCACATGAAAGAGTTGAGGAAAAGCACCTCCTTCCCTTCCTTCACTACTGAAATGGAGGTGTTAAGATGTCAATTTTTACCAATCAAATTGGGGAAAAAATAGCTAAATGTGGAAGAAAATGCAAAGTTGATGGGGCTATTAGGAAACATTTGTGTTATTGATGAGACTGTTGACTGTTGCAAGGTTTATGGAGAGCAGTTTGGCATTATACAAGATGGATGGTAACTTTTAAGTCATTGATTTCATTGTTAGGATAATACCCTGAGGACATAATTAAAAGGAAAACAGGATACATACATACATACATACATACATACATACATACATACATACATACATATACATATATTCATAGCTATTTTATTTGTAAGAGTAAAAAAAAACCTGGGAAAAATCTACATGCCAAATGATTGACAAATAATTCAATAAATTACTGTATATTAATGCGGTGGAATACTATTGTACTATAAAAATGATAAATGTGAAGAATATGAAGAGGCATGGGAAAATGTATGTAAAATGAAGTCACCAGAATGAGAATATATTCACAAACTGCCACCATATAAAATCAAAAAGGCAGCAAAACTATAATTATAGAAGCATTTAGTAGAGGACACAGAAATGTATTACTATTTTATATATTTTTTACTCCATACTTTGTTTGATGATGATTTATGGAACATTTTATTAAGTTTATAGTAAACATAGAATTCATGTTTAAATCATGTTTACACCAATAAATACTGACAGTATCCCTCGTCACCTCATATACCCTACTTTGTATTACGCTTAAATGTGTCCATGTTGTTTTCTCTTGGAGGATTCCTTGAGAGCAGTCACTAGATCCCTTGGCACTGAGACTTAAAAACAGTAGGTGCTTAATTGTCTGTTGATTTTTATTGAAAAGAGTGAACATATTTATAATTGAAAGATATCATAATTCTATATTTAAGAAAAATCCTAAGACACAACAAAATAATGAACTAAGGTAATAAATGACTGGAGCAAGATAGGTCATAAGATAAACCTACAGAAATCATCCACCTTTTTATATCAACAACAAAAAAATTGGGAGAAATTTATTTTTAAAAAGGAAGTAACGTTTATTACAATGATGCAATTAGTCAGATATTTGAGTACTGACCTACTAAGACAAGAAAAAACCTATATAACCCTTCCTGTAATTGTTGTTGTTGTTGTGTTTGTCCTTTGTTCTTGAAGAGGACCATGACATCAGGGAAATGATGACTTGCAGTTGACTCTGATTTGAGTGAGGGAGGGCTGTGCAAGGTCACCAGCCTCACTTTCTCCTCCAGAATCATCTGGGTCCAGTGGCCAGATGTTCATCAGGGCAACTGGAGATGCAATGGTAGACCCTGGCCATTTTAGGCTAGACTAGCGTTTTTGGGTTCTTATTTTGAGGGAGGTAATGCCCATTTAGTGAATAGGCCTATAGCAACAATACAGCTAGCAGCAGCTGTTGTGGGGTGTAAGATTCAACAAGACTAGCAAGAGCTGCCAGCACAGGTTCTTTGATCTTCTTTACTAAGGAAAGTGATGTTAAGGGGTTAACAATCTCACTTTAATCACACATACAAATATAACTCACTTAGTTCAGGTGGAAAAGCCAGCAACCTGAACTTAAGAGCAAATACAAATTACAAACATACATTAGAAACAGACCAAATACAAACCAACATTTGGGTTAGCAAAGCCAAGGGGCAGTTACAATGGCCTGCCCAGAGTCTCATGCCACTCTTCCAGTGAGTGAGAGCCCCCAAACCAAACATCTGGGTTTCTTCAAAGCCAGGGGGCTCTTAACAAGGGCTGCCCAGAGTCTCCACATCAACACTCCTCTGGGAGCGAGAACCCCAGACAGAATGTTAACCTTTGAGTTTTTATACCTTGTTCAGGGCCTGAAGGATTCACACCTAATCAGCAAAAGGGTGTGAGCCTGGGACTTAGCACCTAGTGAGCAAAAGGGCATGGGCCTTAAGCACCAGTAAAGCTTAATCAAAGGCATTTGATTACTTTAGCATTTCTAAAAGAGAAAATAGTAAAAAAAAAAAAGTCCCACCTTAATTGCCAATACAAAGCCTCTTTAAGAAGTGAGTCAAGGAATGGCCCCTTTAATAACCCTTTCTGTAATAGACCTAACATTAAGCCTCAAGTAAACTTTGGGGAGAGGAGCTTCTTTATTTTGTGAGCTCACTGACTCCATTCAGATTGCCTGAGAACTTCAATATTAGATATCATTCCCCTCAGGATATAGTCACCAACTCCCTTTAGAAAACACAAGGCTCAAAATGTAAATGGATTTGTTTAGGGGTGTGGCAGTTTAATTAATAATAACTAATGAAACAATCAGAACAAAAACAGTTTACTGAGCTAGACAGGCATAATAAATGTCAGTGGACTTCTCAGTTACTCCAAAGACCCTGACTACAGAACGAAACAGGTTTTTATGTATTAAAAACAATCACATAAGACCAATTAATTAGAAGAAATCAATCAGAATACAAAATTAGGTAGTCTGATTTCCAATTTGAGGAAAGATTAGGGACTTCCAAGTTAGAAGGGGGAAAGAATAGGTTTTCATTTTGTGTTAGCAGGGGGATGAGTAGGTTTCAGGGTCTTTCTATTCTCAGAATGGAAGGATGCTGATTAATTGCATCCACAAATTATTTATAATTTATACCATCTAGTTTCCTATGGATGAGTTACAGAAACACGAGAGAGGAGAATACTTGTGACAGCACAAGATGTGGGTCAGTGTTTATGAAATGGAATCTGGTTGGTTTTTTGATTTCCCTCACCAAAGTAACTCCATTTTGTAGCTGGCCTTCACTTTATCTCATCAAGGATTAAGAAAAGCTAGTAATACTCTTACCAGAAAATAACAAAACTCATCAATGGGAAACATTTCTCTCCCCAGAATTCTATTGCCTCAGTAATTTAAAGTATTGCTCAGTGTAGGAGCTCCAGGAAGCAAGGGAGGGGGCATAGGGTTGCAATTCCTCCTAATTCTTCCTCTCCTTGAGTATTCCTTATTCCTGCAACTCTTCTCTAATTGATGTCAAGATATTTATCAGAATCCTGGGCATTTTCAAGTATCCTGCTTCTTGAAGTTTTCCTCAGCTGATGGCAGTCATATGCCATTCCCCATCTCACCCACCACCACCCCCTCCCTTCGCAATCCTGACATGTTCATTGTACAGTTTTTTTCTAACCAGATTAGCAGATAGTGCCAAATACCTTCTTTTGTCCTGGGTCCTGTTTTCCCTGTTTTTCCATATCATCCCAGGTTCTCCTCACCTCTAGCTAATGACAATAATTCCCTTTCTCAGGGCACCAGCTCTCTAGCATGGCTTCAGGGAAAGAGTATCCAGAGTTTTTGTCTCAGCAGATTATGCCCATAGCTCAAACTACACCTCCAGTCCAAAATGGCTGTTTTTGTAGATTTCTTTTGTACTGCTATTTCCATGACTCCAAGCTTCACATGTAAGAGATCTTCCAGGGGTTAGAGAAAACATCTATCCTTGTACCTTATAAGCTATTTTCTCTGGAATTCTGTGTTGGCTTGTGGCCACTTCTTATTTACGAAGTTTACGAACTTCCTTTCCCAGTTCTTGGGTACTGTGTATCTTCTCTTAGCCAGCACATCCCATAGAATATAGGAGTTTGAAGGAGCCCTTACTGACTTCTTGATTATTTCTGAGAACATTGCAGTCCCTTTGGGCAGTTGGGTAGGGCTATTCAAATTGCCTGGAGTAGCTTCCGAAAATATGTATGGCAAAAGTTCCTTTTTTTCTTTAAAATTTTTAATTTTATTCTGAACTTAAGAATTAAAACACCCATTTTCCATAACATAGTAGAATAGAAAAAAAAATGACTATACATGAGACTGCAAATCCATTGTATACAACTTGCCATTCTTTTTAAATATATAAAAAAAATTATTATGTAAATTACCCCCTTTTCCCCTCTCCTTGCCCTCCACCCTAGAGATAGCTACCATTAGACACAAATTTATGTATATATATGTATGTATATATATATATATATATATATATATATATATATATATATAAATGTATCTGTGTGTGTAAAACCATTCTATACGTACTTAGTCTCTCAAAGTTGTTCTTAAAACAACGTTACTGTTACTGTGTTCCAAGGTCTCTCGGTTCTGCTCATTTCACCCTACGTTATTTCATGCAAGTCTATTCTTGTTTTCATAAGATCATCGAGCTCATCATTTCTTATAGCACAGCACATATTCCTTCACAATCATATACTACAACTTGTTCAGCCATTCCCCACTTGATGGGCATCTCCTCAATTTTCACTTTTTTACCACCACAAAGAGAGATGCTATAAATATTTTTGAACCTATAGGTTCTTTTCCTTTTTCCCTAGTCATGTTGGGAAACCAACCTAGTAGTGGTATTGCTGAGTCAAAGGGTATAGATAGTTTAATAACTTTGGGTATAATTCCAGATTGCTCTCCAAAATGGTCAGATCAGTTCACAGTTCCACTAACGGTGAATTAGTGTCCCAACTTCTCCCCCAACATTTGTCACTTTTTTCTTCAGTTATTTTAGCCAGTTTGATAGGTATAAAATGATGTTGCGAGGTTGTTTTAATTTTCATTTCTCTAATCAATAATGATTTTGAGCATTTTTTCATATGATTATAATTATAAATTGTTTTGGTTTCTCTGGAAACCTGCCTGCTCATATACTTTGACCATCTATCAATTGAGGAATGACTCATATTCTTATAGATTTTACAAAGTTCTTTATAAATTTTAGATATGAGACCTTTATCTGAGAATCTGTCTATAAAATTTTTTCCCAATTTTCTGCTTTCCTTTAAATTTTGGCTACATTTGTTTTATTTGTACAAACCTTTTTAATTTAATGTAATTGAAATTATCCATTTTATACCTTACACTGCTCTCTATTTCTTGTTTCTTCAGAAATTGTTTGCCTGTTCATAAGTCTGATAAATAATATATCTCATGTTCTTCAAATTTTCTTATTGGCAAAAGTTCTTAATCTTTTTTCGTGTGTATGCCTTGAAGCCTATGAACCTATTCTCAGAATGCTTTTAAATGCAAGAAATAAAATATCTAGCATGACGAAGGAAACCAATCATATTAAAATACAAGTTATGAAAGAAAAAATTTAAGAACAAGGTCATAGACCTTGTTAAAATGATTGATATGGGGGCAGAAGGTGGGAGGAAATCCCTTGCTGGAAATGGAAAGATTTGTAGTTCTTATTATAAGAATGGGAAATGACAATACAATCATTTAATAAACATTGTGAGGAAACTGGGATAACTAGATAGCCAGAAGAAATGTCCTTATACCTCGTATATCATACAAAGACCATAATATATTTCAATGATATAGATCTAAATTTTAAAAAAAATTAAGATAGAAGAGATCTAGGGAGAAGAGAGTAATTCTTTTGAACAAATTGAAAAAATTATTGGAGGCAAACTATTCGGCCATACAAAAATAGAGGGTTTTTACTTGTTCAAGTGGAATAAATAAAAAAAATAGCCAAACAATAAGGAGGAAAACTTTTCATGTAAATATATCTGATAAAAATATTGTGTCTAGAATCTATAAAGAATTGATACAAATTTGGCATACCACACACAGGCACACACACGCGGTTCAAAAACTCTCCTTCTCATCCAGAACTTGAAATAGTTTCGATCTCTCACAAGAAGGGGAGAACAACACTGTTGTCTATGCCATACTACAATTCTCAAAGTTCACTCAAAGTCACATTCCAGACTTTTCCCCTACCTGCAAGGAAACATAGCTGAATGCTTAGTCATGGTAGTATAGGGTGGGAAAGTGCCGTATTTAGCATGAGAAGTTATTGTTTAGTTGTTTCAGTTGTGTCCCACTCTTTGTGACCCAGTTTAGTGTTTTCTTGGCAGAGATACTAAAGTGATTTGTTATTTCTTTCTCCAGCTCATTTTACAGATGAGGAAATGGAGGGAAACTGAGGCAAGCTGGGTTAACTGACTTGCCCACACATAGCAAGTAAGTGTCTGAGGCTGGATTTGAACTCAGGAAGATGAGACTTCCTGTTTCCTAGCTCAGTGCTCTGTCCACTGTGATAACTAGCTGCCCACCAGAGTCAGAAGACCTAGGTTCAAATCCCATCTCTGCTAAATTACTTAACCTCTTTGTTCTTCCTGTGTAAACATGAGAGAGCTGGATTAGATGGCTGCTAAAATCCCTTCCATCTTTTAATTGGTGAGCTGAAAAGACTTCAGAACCTGATTTAAGCAACAATTATTTTATCTTACTATCAAGCAGAGAAAAATGGCAACCAAGAGTAACACAATTTTTAGTATAAAGCTATTTGCAAAATGAAGACAATAAAGATTAAGAATGTGACTGAATCACAAAACAGTGCATGATGAAATTAACAAACAAGAATGACATTAACAAAGTAAAAACAATATGAAACCATAAACTGCAAATCATGTGTTTTGATGGAACGGAACGTGTATAAAAAGTAGTCAAGCCATATTTTGTTGCTATTATTTTGTTAAATTTATATAAATTCATCGAGGATTTGAGATTGGATAGTACCAATGCATACATGTATCATATTGGAGAGGCCAACAAGATTTTGTTAAAATTAAATTTTGTTACATAATTTTGACAAAAAAGCATGTCTTAAAGGGCTCCTGCCCATAGACTTCCTGTTGCAGTTTAGAGACAAAGTATTCAACACACATTATATTAAGCCTTAAAATTATTATAGCATGCTTTACAGTAAACCCCTTCCCTTTACAATCCAATTTACCTTTATCTCAACAGTAGTTGTAATACTTTTTAAAAATTATCTTTCTCTTCGCTCCCTCCTTCCTTTTCAAAAGACAGCTATCCTTTTCCCAGGTATCTATTAGCCAGATGCTAGAGTTGTGCCATAGTCCTCATCAGCTAACAATTAGAGAGGGAATCGAAGCACCTTGCTCACAGCTTCCTCTTAAGCATTGAGGTGCTTTATTCAAACTTGAATCCCTTGGACTTAAGTCAGTTTCCATTCAAGTCCACTTC
>CM053622.1:477193603-477212721 GCA_028646595.1 Phalanger gymnotis | reverse complement strand
AACTATCTACTTCCTTGCTGTCATTGTTGCACTTCATTGCTTTGATAATGAGTTGGGCTTTTTTTCAGGGGAAAATGAAATGAATGGAACAGAAAGTTAATCTGTCTTTTATTGTCTTTGCCTTTTGGGAGTTTAACTGTTTGGACCACAAGACTAATTAGGACAAACCCACTCAGCAGGTGGCAGCTTTTCCTGATTGTAGACAAAGTACCTAAGAAGAAATAAACAAAACCCTTCAGCTCTGGACTTGAAAATCTAACTCTTTAAAGCAATGGTAAATAAATCACACTCATGAAACAGCTTTCCAATTATCTGGAAGGTTGAATTTAGGAAGCTGTATTTTTATTAGCAACTGATGAAAAACAAAGTTGTTGTTAATAGTATAATAACACTTAGAGAAAAACTGAGGTAGCTAGGTGGCATAATAGAAAGAACTGGGCCTGGAGTCTGGAAGACCTGAGTTCAAAAATCCGGCCTCAGGCATGTACTAGCTCCGTGATCCTGGGCAAGTCATTAACTTTTGTTTGCCTGAATCCACTGTAAAAGGAAATGGCAAACTATTCCAGTAATCTTTCCAAGAATACTTCATAGAAGGTATTAGTGCGCTATGGTCCAAGGGGTCATGAAGAGTCAGACTCAACTGAAAACAACAAAAACAAAAGGGAGTAAGTTACCACTCAACAACAGCCAATCATCCTCAACTCAGAGGTCTTTCGCCTAGTTCATCCTCTTCCCGGTTTGTATTACAGAAACCACGGGGCAACTAAAATTACAGCTCTCTGCTTCTGGATCATCATATTCCTTCATTAACAAGCAAAAGGCTCATTTTGAGAATATCTTCCTTTTCAAGTGTTCACGCAGTTTGTGCCACTAACTAGCTGTGTTGCTTTGTACATGTCAGTTCCACTCTCTCAGCCACAGTTTCCTTATGTGAAAAATGAATGAATTTGGCCAGGTCATGGGTTTTTACCTGGGGGCCATGAAATATTTTAAATATCTTTAATATCTTGATAACTGAATTTCAATATTTTTGGTTGTGCCTTTGTGCCTATATATTTTATTTATGTTTTAAAACTCTATTCTGTGAAGAAGAGGTCCATGGTTTATACTAGACTACCAAAAGGATCCGTGACTCAAAAAAAGGTTGAGAACATGACTACATGGTTCCTAAGTTCCCTTTTAGCATTATCATTCAATAATTCCATAGTCAAATTGTTCTATAATCAGAATATATTTAGTATATATAGCCAGCTGAACAAGGAGAAAGAGTTGTACAAGGAAAAGAGTATTGACTTGAGTAAGAGAATCTTGGTTCTCTACTCCCCTTACTAAAATCTTTTGGGGTGCTAAGTCACTTAGCTCTCCTGGGCCTCAGTTTCCCCATTTCTAAAATGAGGTAACAACTAATTAGATGGCCTCTGAGGCCCCTTTTCAGCTATAGATCTCTGATCCTGTGATTTCTCCTTCATTTAAATAACCAAATAAAGCTGTTAGTTAACTCATCAATTTGGCAACACCTCCTCCATCAGTACAGATCACCCCATCTTATTGGACCTTTGCCTGTGTTCTATCACCAATTCACCACAGAGGGTCCACTTGGTAAGCTGGGAGCCTTCCTCTTGTCTCCTTTCAATCAGGAGGAGGATACCAACAGAGAATCCAGGCTGACCATAATTAGCCCTCCTCACCACTCAATCCAGCAATCGTTTTTACTCATACATTTAATTTATAAAATTCTTGACACCACCTCTTACTTATAAGTCGTTATTTGTAACATGTTGTTGCCTGCTTACCCCCTCCCATGTATTGCCAAAATCTTCACTACTACTCTGTAAAAATTAAGGGATGGAGGGGAAGAAAGGAAGTGGGAGAGAGAGAGTCAAGGGGAATATGGAAAGACAGAGCATTTTATTAAGCACTTATTGTGTGCCAATCACTATACTAAACTCTGGAGATACAAATACAAACAAAAAACAAAGTCTCTACTCTCAACAAGTTTACATTCTAATGGGGAAAGACAGCTCATAAAAGAGAAAAATGTAGGAAGGGAAGGAAAAACAAGGAAGCTGAGGAGGAAGTGGAAAGGTCTGAAGAGTAGAACTGGAAGTGCAGTAGACCTGACCTGGGTTTTTTATGAAGAGTGATCCAAGACAGAAACCCATCGATCAGAAGAGGGGACCACAGGGTAGATGTATCTCCAGAGTGAGAAGGCTACTCTGGAGAAGGCAGAAAATCCAGACTGTGAGAAAAGGGGCCTATCTCTATGTAAAATATACAACTGCAAAGTCAGCTCAGTGCTGATTGTTAAACAATCACTTTGATGGGCTTTTTCACTGAACTGATTGACAAAACTAAATTGGTTGGGTTTTTTTTTTGCCTTTCACAGACACAGGATAGACAATTAATAGCACATTCACTCTAAGATCTTGTTTTTCAATAGACAGAAACAATGAAATCTAATTAATAGGAAGTGTTGGTTGATCAATTATGGGTTATCTTAATTCAGTGGGGGGGAGGTGGAATTCACTTTACTTTCAAATCACAGTAATGCCTTTTAGCATTATATTATAATTAGAGATGCGAGAACTTTCTCACCAAATATATAATGACTCACAAATCTTACACGTTGTAAAGTCACACACTAAAATATGATTTAAATATTTCCATGGAAAGCATCCCCATTATGATCCATAAAGTGAAATACATGGTGGACCATAGATAACATAACCTCCTAAACAACAAGGGCAAATTTGAATAATAGTCTGAAAATTAAGTCAACATTATGACAGTTCAGAAAGTCTTACGTTCAACTTAAAGGATACTTTGAAAGATTTTTTTCTTTAATTTCTGTTTATTTCAGAAATGTCATTCAGTAGAAAATGGATGTATTCAAAGTGTGTCCTTCCTTTGCATCTGGATTGCTGGAAAAATACAAAGTCACTGCCTAGTACAAGTAGTCATGGAAGGGATTGTTGACTAATGTATGTGGTGAGATTTTCCCACCACAGCTTCAAGGTATCCATTTCCCTGGAGATGCTATCATCAAGAGCTATCTAGCTTCAGTTAATCTGAGGGTGCTAGATAGTGAGTTCAGCCTTCTATGATGAAACAAGGCCAGAAACCATCTTTGCCTGAGAATGAGGTTGAGAAGATGGTCCAGGGTGTCCAACCCTTCCGGAGAGAAAAGTATGGTGGGAACAACATTAGGTTTCTTTTCCAACTCTAGTGCTGACACTATAAAGCTGTGTAATTTTGTGTAAATCTCTACCCCTTCTGGTCCTAATTTATTCATCTATTAAAGGATCTTAAAGGTCCTCTTAAAGAAATACCCCTTACTAACTAATAGCAGAGATTCTATGTGGTTATTACTATACATATGATGCATGTTTGGTGTAAATTTGTAGGGACTTTTGGAGGACCCAGAGAGGAGCTATAAGCCATAATTCATCAATCTGCAAACAGAGAATTAAGTAGAGTCAGATGCTAGGATAAGCCTAGATGTGCATAAAATGTTTTCTTGAAGAATCAGCAGATGCTAGGTTCTCCCAGCCCTGCAAACAGAATGAGGACTAATTGTGTCTAGAAGTACCTTGACATTGAAACTTGTGTAGAAAGGTGAGAGATCTTGGCAGCTTTGATTGAGAAAAGCATGGAGTTGGCAGAGACACCCACACAATGCTTTCTTCCAAGGAAATATGGCAACTTGCCAAGTGGGCAGGAGAAACCCAGAGGCTTGTTTGATGGGAATAGGGACAGGTTAGCCCAGGGGAGCTATGGTGTCCAACTCTAGCTGGTTTATTGATCTCTTAGGAAGTTTATCATTTTCTGAAACAGGTTATATCTCTACCGGAACTATGTTTTTATCAATCATATTCTCTCTCTCTCTCTCTCTCTCTCTCTCTCTCTGTGTGTCTCTGTCTCTGTCTCTCTCTCTCTCTCTCTCTCTGTCTTCTTTCTCTCACTCTTCCCATACCCTTCCCTCTCCTTCTTTCTTTGTAACTGGCTGTTTCTTTTGTACCAACTAACTTGTCCTACCCTTCTAGCCCAATCTTTATTGCCTGATTTTCACTGTCCCCCTTTCCTTCTCTCATATTTTTTCCTTTGTTGATCGATTCATCCATTCCTATGGATTCCTATGCAGATGATTCCCAAATCAATAAATCAGTCCCGATTTCTCCCCTGAGCTCCAATCTCACATTTCCAATCACCTGCTACATTTTTCAAATTGAATGTTCTACAAGCACCTCGATTCAACATAGGAGACAGCATATTACCATAAAAAAGATACTTGAGGAATAATTATTATTCAGCATTCATCAGTTCATAGATTTAGAGCAAGGGTCAGCAAATTATGGCCCATCTGCCAAATCTAGCCTGTCATGTGTCATTTGTATAGCCTGTGAAGGAATGTTTCTACATTTTCATATGGTTAAAACAATCAAATGAAAAATAATATTTTGTGACATGTGAAAATTAAATGAAATTCAAATTCCAGTTCCCTTAAATAAAGTCTTACTGAAACACAGACACACTCATTCATTTATATATTGTCTATGGCTGATTTGGAGATGGAGATCACATTGGCACTCTCATCACTTCATAATACTACTCAGGATGCTATAAATCACTGTACCTCAGTTATAGCTCAACAGGCTGAAATTGAAGTTTTTCTGAACCAGAAGAACCACTATTATCAGACACTAAATGGCTTTCAAAATTAGCTTTTGCTATAGACTTGATAATATTTCTTAATGAATTCAATCTAAAATTACAAGGCAAAGCATCACTTATGTGTGAAACTCACACTGTGGTAAGTCAATTCAATGACAACTACCATTGTTTGAATCAAAAGTAGTCAAGCTGTTTTATATACTTTCCATGCTGTTTCCATGGCTCTCCTAAATTCCCCCCAAAATAATTTAAAATAATGCTTCAAAGTGAACTTTGGAGTGGCAGAAATAGTTAAAAGTCAGGGTAAAGCAGTTGTCCAGCCTAAAACCGGGAGGATGTTAGGAAAGGCCTGACCTCCCACAGACAATAAGCCCTGGGGGCATCTGTGTAGGTGGCAGCCTTAACTTCAGAACCTTTTGCCTCATAGACACTGTGGTGGTCAGATGACTGATCAGGGGAAGATTTCAGGCCCCTTTGTGGGCACTGGACATGGGGCCCAGGGCTGCTGATCAGAAGCAGTCCCAGGTAGTGGTTTGGGCAAGGAGGAGCGAGGACACAGTAGAGCTGGGGCTGTACTGGCTGTGGTCATTCACAGGAGAGCAGAGTCCATGATTTGGTTCCAGGACAGAGTGGTGAGCTGAAGCTTGCTGCCTGCAGGGAGTAAAAATGTTTGCAGTGGTTGGGGCTGAGGGGCAGAGAGGAGCATTTGAGGTCAGGCCTGTAGACAGAGCTCAGAAAGCAGCAGCACATGAAACCCGACACATTATCCCCTACATCTTGAGATTACAGCCCAACTCTACCATGAAATTAACAGCCAAGAAATGAACCACTAAAAATAAATGATAGCTACTATGGTAATAGGGAAGATGAGGGTTCAAACTCAGAAGATAGAGAAGTCAAAACAGCTACCTCTAAAGCTTCAAAAAATGTAAAAATGGTCACAAGCTCAAAAAGAGTTCTTGGAAGAGCTTAAAAAAGACTTTAGGAGAAGTTGAAGAAAAATTAATTGAGACAACTTTGTGCTCCAACATTTTGTGCTGCCCCTGAACCTCAACACACCCACTCCCTGAAGACCTTCTGGATCTATGGTCAGGACCAGGGATGATAAATCTCACCCCTAGGCTCTTGACTCCTCCAAAAATGGAAACTTGGGAAATTATAGGACATAAGGGAACCTCGAGTGATCTACAGAACCCTTATAAACTCTGGCTAAAGCATAAGGTCACAGGTAAGCTAAAAGAAGTTCAAGGGACTAAGGAGGGAAGACATTCGCGTTCTGTTACTACTATCCCTTTAAGAAAGTTCCCACAACAAGGTGGTATACCTCAAGTAATTCATATACCCTGGTCACTTAGCGTCACATCACTGGAAGTCAGACTTCCCCAAAATCCAGGACAAACACATTGAATTAACTGAAAAACTGTGATTTATCTTTAAGGCTTATCATCTCTCTTGAGTGGACACCAACAAGCTTTGAATCTCACTGCTCGGAAGGGATTTATGGGGTTGACTACGTAATAAGACAGGATGACCCGAAGAAATTCTCACAGGACCTTAGCTTAACCTGAGGCTCTGAGAGAAATGTTCCCCCAGAAAGGAGATTGGGGTGAAATAAGCTGCTGTGTCCAGCAGAAAGAACACCCTCAGAACATTTCTCTAAACTTCAGATGTGTTATAAATTTTACTGCAGTCTAGGGGAACCTGCAAAAGAAAAAATCCTGAAAGCCCATTTCACTAATGGCCTCAGAGAATCACTGAAGACAGATGTTCGAAAAGCTTTGATTAGTATACATGAGGAAGTAGTATACTCAGGGAAGTATTACAAGCCACCTCAGGGCTTTTTGAACAGGAAGAGACTAAAAAAGAGAAAAGGGAAGAAAAGCTTATTTTTGTTACAGTTAAAATAGGCAGAAAGGACTAGCTCCCTTCCCTGAAAGAGCACCTTTCCCCAGCAGGGGCCCCCAGAAGGTAGACCTGTGCTTCTTGTAAGGAGAAGGGACATTGGAGAAATGATGCTTCTTAGAGAAAGGAGAACAGACCACCTCTAAACCTTAAGAAAATCCAACGAGTCAGTCAGACAGAGGCCCCCACAGACCCATTTCCATTGTCTACTCTTTTGTCACCTACTGAGCCTATTAGTACTGTCCATATTGAGGGAAACTACCCTATGTTTAGTGGACACTGTCTGTGTTATGCATAGTCAATTTTCCCATTTCACCATTTTCCAGTGATTCTCTCTTCACTGTTAGAGCTTTAACTCTATCCTGCATTCTGACTCTGAGCCTTTGAATGTCTCCCTACCAGACTGGGACAAACAGGTCCAATTTCTTATGTGCCCAAGAACCCCTAATTACTTTCTGGGTCAAGACCTCCTCTGTTGGGGTTGCCATATTCAGTGTACTAAGGAGGGCTTGAAACTTAAACTATCAGGCTCCCCATCACCTTTATTCCTCATGCTCCCCATTTCTCTTGATGAGGAGTCTTTGGACCTCTCATGGCTCCAGCAGTGCTCACTCTGAAGAATGGGGAGTGGGGCCTCTGGGGAGACAGATGTTGGCTGTGTCAGAGGGGATCCCATTGTTATACTTTATAGAAAACCACTTAACTTTCCCCTTTGGCGAACAGAAGATTAAGAGGAAGAATGACCTCATTGAACCTGTCCTTCATGGCCTCATCACATGGAGTTCTGGTAATGACTACACTCCTGCCATAATCCCCCTATCCTACGTATCCCCAAACCAGGAAAGTCTACAGCTGAAGGGAAACAAGATTATCACTGTTCAAGATCTCAGGCTCACTAATTCCCTTTATGGTTCTCCTACATCCAGTGGT
Organism: Phalanger gymnotis; assembly: GCA_028646595.1. Taxonomy (NCBI): domain Eukaryota; kingdom Metazoa; phylum Chordata; class Mammalia; order Diprotodontia; family Phalangeridae; genus Phalanger; species Phalanger gymnotis. The sequence continues at coordinate 477,205,218 of CM053622.1, read as the reverse complement.
ACCCAATCTCTTGACAACTCTCAGTTCTGTTCCCCCAGATGCATATTATTTTTTAGTTATTGATATATCTTCTTCTTTTTCACCATCCCCATCCATCCTTTACCTTTAAAAAGGAACAGTACACCTTGGAAACCTCAGGGTTTCCAAGATTCCCTTACCAGCTTTTTCACTCAGCTACAGTGAGATCTTCAATCCTCCCTCTCCCCAGGGATCCTCTTGGCTCCAGTATGTGTATGAATTCCTGCTTTGCTCCCCCCATCTGACCTCATATCAGGCAAATACTGTAACCCTATTAATTTGTATACCTGACTTAGGATATAAGGTAAGCCCCAAGAAATTTCAGATGGCCCTTCCCTCAGTTCATTACCCAGATTTTACCACTTTGGAGGATTAGTGATGCCTCTCGCCAGAATAAGTCCAAGGAATCATAGCAGACAAAGAAAAAATTGTGGGCCTTTTGGATTTGCCACTACAGGCATCCCAGATTGCCCACTCTCGTGGTCCCCAGAGGCACTCACTTGCCCCCAGATCTCCCTCCTTGCTGCTCCTACCCCAGGGCTCCCTAATTATAACAATTCCTTCATACTCTTTTGCCATTAAAAGCAGAGGTTTACCTTAAGAGTTCTAACCCCAGCCCAAGAAGACAGATCTAGGCTTATGCCCTATTACAGTCTTCATCTTGACCCCTTAGCCTGGGGACTCCCTATTTGTTTCTGCGCAGTGACCAATGCTGCAGACCTGGTGGAGAAAGTCTAGGCTGTAGACCCTGGGTACCGGTCATGATACTTGGCACTTTTAAGGCATTAGGGCATCCATTAGAAAGATATAATCTAATCCCTGACTAGACAGACATGAGCTGCTCCTTCTAGCTGAGAACGTTACTATTGTGGTGCCCTGTGCTCCACTCCACATGACCCTTCTCTCATTCCCCCCAAATCCTGAAGATATCCTTCCCAATCATGATTACTTCTCTGTCAATAAGCCTCCTCTCCTGGCCAGTCTCTTAGATATTCCCCTTGATAACCCAGGTCTCATCTAAGGGATTGAGAGGCTCTGGGGGTCACACAGGCAGCTAAATTAGTCTGTCAACAATGTCCTATTTGCATGTATCCCAGGGATTAGAATTAAGACCACCCCAGGACCCCATCTCCTCTCCTAGGCACCCTTTTAACACATGCAGATGGTTGTCATTGAACTTTCTCTAGGGAAGGATATAATCAAAACCAAGACTGCTTATTGTAGACATATCCTCAGGATGGACAGAAGCATTTCCATAAAGAAAAACTGATGCTACTGCCACTGCAAAGAAATTTCTTAGGATATCATCCCCAGGTTTGGAGTCTCACTGGTCATAAATTCAGACTGGGGATGCATTTCCTGCCCAGGTAGAAAAGGCCATAGATGTACAATGGATATGAAGACCCCAAGTCTTCAGGAAAACGCAAAAGGAAAAAAACCAGTTCATTAAAACAGGGTTGGCTAAAATATGTGAACAAATAGGGCTTAGTTGGGTCAAAGTCCACCAGGGTTTATGCAAGTTTAAAATCTGGCCAACAGAAAAATGGGATTATCCCCCCATGATGTCCTTCTCGGAAGGCCATTGGGAATGCCCCATGCAGGACTCACCCTGAACACTTTGGTACTGGATGATGACTCTTTGTTAAACAATCTTACTCTCCTCTGCATTACATGCCCTTCTCAAGGACATCCACAGTGGTACTATGTGTCTACAATAACCTACCATAGAGCCATGCCACTCGCAGCAGCCAGGAATCTGAGTTTGCATCAAGCAGTTCAGAAGGAAACAAAGTCTTGAACCCCATTGGTCTCAACCAGCCCAGATAATTCTTAGCACCCATACTGAAGTTAAGGTACAAAGAAGGCTTAATTGGGTATAAGGCAGCCACTGCAAATAAATCTGCCCTCACTCTGAACATACTACACCAGACCATTTGAATTCTGTAGTCAGAAGGGAAGGTCTTCCACACATAAATCCCATGTGTACCGTGATCTCAGCTCTGTGTAAAGAGTTAAGACAGGTTAAATAGGCCATTTCAGAAAACAGGAATGCCACTGATTACCTTTTGCTCAGGCACAACCATGGCTGCCAAGACTCTCAGGACATGTGTTGTTTTAATATTTTAGGTAGTAGTCACCTTATGGAAAGCCACCTAGGGGACCTGCAGAAATTGACTTTAGGTATCTAATAATCCTCCACTGGTGATGCTTGGTGGACTTGGTTGTGGCCATGGCCGCCTGGTACTGGATGGTTCAGATTCTGATACTCATGGCTATATGTGCCTTACTCTGCTGTTGCCTTCAATGCCTGGGAAATCTCATTGCACTGTCTAAGTCTCCTGACTTACAGCCCCTCATTTTTTTCTTCCTCACTATAATTGGGAAAAAATCCCTCCTTAAAGGAATTCTATCCAGCTCTTGATAAGCTGGGCAGTGAAGGGGACATTTCTATCTTTTAAACCTTAACATAACTTTCTGCTCCTGTAATTGTATTTCTGCTAGTATAGGAATGTTGGTCTTTAGATGCCCAAAGCAGGGTAATCGTGGGGTAAAAATATTGAATTGCTTGAATCCAGCCTTGTGTAGTAAGACATTAGACTTGTATAGCTTAGAGAATAGACTTATTCACTGATTAACTCAGGACATGAGGTCATGCTGACCCCAGAAACTTCCAAGGGATCCAAGATTGATGCAAGATACTTCCATGACCTGAGATAAACCTTTTAAACGATCTATTTGCCTTATTTGGAAACTCATTATGTACCAGCCAATCGGTCAACTGTTTCTTTGCTCTTTTGTTTGAATTCTATATAATGGATAACTCATAGAGCTTTGGAGGAGCAGAACACCTATTTGGTTCCCCCCTCTGCCAAACAACTTAATAAACCTTTTTCTAAAACATTTTTTCAGGTCTGAGTTTGTTCTCAACTAACAATTTGGGCCATTTCTGTCACTGGCTCTTGAGTTCCATCCATATTAGTGAGATAAAATTTAACTAGTATTTATATAGTACTTCACTTATTTCTTTTGATTCTTATGCCAGCCCCAGGAGGTAGGTGCTATTTTTATTTCCATTTCACAGATGAAGAAAAAGAGGCAGAGCTCCTGCTCAAGGTCACACATCTAGTTAAGTGTTTGAGGCTGGATTTGAACTCAGGTCTTTCTGACTCCTGGTCTAGTGTTCTACCCACTGTGTTGACTAGATGCCTGATGGGCTGGCTACATAGCCCAAATGCCAATCATACACTTATCTAAAAGACTACTTTACAGAGAATTTACATAAGGCAAGCACTCACGTAGAGGTCAGAAGAAGCAGTACAAGGACACATGTAAGGTCTCTCTGAAAACTTTAACATTTATTGTGAGACATAGGAGATTCTGGCACAGGACCACCCAGCATGGTGTGCCCACATGATGAAAGTGGCTATGTACTATGAGCAAAGCAGAATCCCAGTAGCACAAAGGAAATGTGAAATATGCAAATCTAGAGACCTCTCCATCCCAAATGCTCAGATGGACTATTTGTGCTTGGCCTGTGGCAGAGCCTTCTGAGCTTGTACTGGACTGATCAGCCAGTCTGTACCTTGACACCAACATTGTGATGTGATCAGTCTTTTTTAAATACAAAAGGATGAACACCTAGATGCCTGCTAGGCTCGCTATGTAAAAGGGTATGAACAGTTTAATGACTTTTCTTTCATGATTCCAAATTGTTTTGCAAAACACTTGAGCCAATTTATAACTCAGTACAAATTAGTGTACCTGTCTTCTTATTCCCACACTGATTCCATCTTCTCATGTTTCCCCTCAACTTAATTGGTGTGAGATGAATCCTCGCCTATTTTAATTAGCATATCTCTTATTATAGTGATTTGGAATATTTTTTCATATGACTACTGATCACTTGTATCTGTTCTAAAAACTCTTATGTACCATATAGAAAGCCATCCTTGCAGCCCAGATCTGGATTCGAATCCTTCCTCTGACATGCTGGCTATGTGACCCAAAGCAAATCACTTATCTTTATTATCGGAATGTGCAGTTTGACCAAATTATCCCCATGAAGACAGAATAACAAAACCCAACTGAACGCCTCTATCCTGTTTAGCCTAAATGCAGAGACTCCTTCTGCATACAGCATTCTTTAGCTGTAGATGACCCCACCGATGTTACAACCAACGCACAACTGGAAACTTTCCTGACCAAATTCCCTACAGGGAAGCCCATATCCTATTGATCCGTCCAAATGCCACAAAATGCAGCTGCTTGGCTGCATGCTCTGAGCAGGCCAGAAATACTTCTATAAGTCACTTCTATAACTCAAAGACAACCCGATGCAATCTTTCTTTAGTGTACTAATCAAATTCATTCAGTTTGTCTACTAAGTATTTGACTGGCAGACCTGTGAACCTGCCTATCGGTGACTTTCCCTTTGGGTTCTCAAGGGATCCAGGCTGAGAAAATTACCCAACATCTTCCAGGACTTTAGGCATATAAGCTGCAAACACAAAGCCGACATATTGGTAGAGTGAGTTTCCCTATGCCAATGAAACCACAGTACCACTCTTTTCTGAAAACTGTGTTAACAGCCTTTAAGGAACAGTGGGCAATACCTGACAAAAATTCTCCAGTTAACAGTTTCTCTTCTTCGCCTTGTTGTACTGCTTGCATTTGTGCAAAAGTATTTCAGTTTTAGGTAATTAATATTATTTTTACTTTTATACTCTTTATCTCTTCTTTAGTTAAGAATAGAATGAGCTAACTATTTTTAAGATGAATACTTTATTTTGTCTGTTGTTCAGTTGTGTCTGACTTTTCGTGACCTATTTGGTGTTTTCTTGGAAAAGATACTGGAGTGGTTTGCCATGTCCTTCTCCAGCTCATTTTACAGATGAGGAAACTGAAGCAAGCAGGGCTAAGTGACTTCTTGCCCAGGGTCACACAACAAGTTAAGTGTCTGAGGACAGATTTGCAATCAGGAAGATGAGCCTTCAATCTACTTTGTTATTTAGCTTTTCTTGGGTTTCCTTCCTTTCTTCTATTTAATAAACATTTATAAAATTGCTCCCATGTATAAGTCCTGATCGCTGCATAGGGATTGAAAGTTGAAAATGGAACGATTTAAGCATTCTGTGTACCTTATTTGGGAACTTGTTACATGCTGGCTAATCAGACTACTGTCTCTTCGCTCTTTTATTTGAATTCTATATAATTTCTAACTCATAGAGGTTTGGGAGGTGCAGAACAAGCTTAAACTCCAATAAGGGAGATGACATGGATGCACGTAGGGGTGTGCTGGAGCCACCTCAAATTTGCTCAAGGTGGCTGATTGTTAAATTTTCAGCACTAGCACTTACACTTTAGAAATCAACAAACACCAGGGATCAGGGCTTGATTTATTGTTTTGTTGATTCATCACTTAAGAAAGTGATGGAGAAGATGTTAAAAACGCAAGTGTTAAAAGTGTATCGCAGATACATTCTTTTTTTTCTGGAAAGCTAGTTGTTAAATATTCAGGTGGCAGAGCGCTGGGCCCGGAGCCAAGAAGATTCATCTTGTTTAGTTCAAATAAGGCCTCGGACACTTCCTAGCTGTGTGATTCTGTTTGCCTCAATTTCCCCAATTATAAAATAAACTGGAGAAGGAAATGGCAAAGCACTCTAGAATCATTGCCCAGAAAACCCTGAATTGGGGTCATGAAGAGTTGGGCACAACTGAAATAACTCAGCAAGGAGAAGGCTATTCCTGGATACAAGTTACCATCATACAAACTGGAACATAACAAATGCCCCAAGAGAGGGTGCAAAGTCCCTTTCAGACAGGGATTCAGAAGAAGCTTGGGCAGCTAAATTAATCTTTAAAGAAAAAGAGGACACAATCTCAATGAACAAAGATGAAAAAAGCATATTCCTACGAGAAGGAAATAGAGAATAACCAAGGCTGGCTTTGGGTTTAACTGTATAGCAGCAGCCTATATGAAGTGATTTCAGAGATGTCAGAAGGAACTCTTGACCAAAGATCACTTCCCTAACTTTGTGACAATATAGCTAATATTTGTACCCTCAAGACCATGTCTTATCTCAACTTTGTATCTTTCCCTTGTGCCCAGCTCAGCATTCTATATACAGCAGATGCTTAATAAATGTTTGTTGAATTAAACTGGATTCTTTAACCTCCTTCTAAAGAGATTTGTGAATTTAATGTGATCTAGTATATGTGAAGGGGTTGATTTAGAATAGGTCCTAAGAAGCCTTCTTATTCCTCCCAGGACTGCTGTCATTCCTGATAATTGTCACAGTGGGGCTTCGATGGGGTAACAGAGCCTCCACAATGGATGGGACTTTTATCAGCCATGACAAAACTAAGAAAAACAAGGATATGCACTCTAGCCTCAGGTTACACAGAAGATCGAAGACCAGGCCTGGAGTTAAGAAGACTCATTCTTCTGAGTTCAAATCCAACCTCAGACACTTACTAGCTGTGTGACCCTGGGAAAGTCTCTTAACCTTGTTTGCCTCAGTTTCTTCATCTGTAAAATGAGCTAGAGAAAGAAATAGCAAACCACTCCCCTAACTTTGCCAGGAAAACCCCAAATGGGGTCATGGAGAATCAGACATGACTTAAAACAACTGAACAATCACATAAGAGCTTTATTCATAAAGAAATTATTAGTTCATGTGGAACAAGTAAATTTATTCTTTAAAAATGATCAATCAGGCAATACCATGCAGGGGACCGTGTGGGTCTGAGACCACTACTCACATTAAAAATAAACAGAGACTGTTCTTGAGAAAAGGCAAAAAGGAATTTATTGCTTTCTCATGAGAAAGGACACACCCAGCATGGCCCAAGATGATGCCAGCACATGTATGTGTGTGGCATACAGCTCAAAGCAAGTTATGTAGACCCTAACTCAGAGTTCTCCCACCACCTACTGCCTCCTCTTCCCATTGACTGGGTTTGGAGCTCACATTCTAAACATGGAATCTTTTCCTAGCAACAGAGAACAAAGAACAAAAAGACAGGAGTGAGACCAGGGACTAGTATTCAACAAAAAGGGAGTAAAAGCTAGATAAACAGGACCTTGCAGGTGTCTGTCTACTGATGTAATTTCTTACCTCTACTTTCTTGGCAGAGCAGTTTCTAAAAATAGAAGAGGTGTAAGATGGGGGTGGATGGTAGGAGAGGCAAGGTCTTGCCCCACGCTGAGGGGGCTTTGCTATTTCAGCATTCTGCTCAGGAAGAAATGGGAACAAGAAAAAAAGTCCAAAAACAGCCCTTCTGATATCTCTGAAATAACTTCAAATGTGAACATTTACAATTCTAGCCAGTTATTTTTGTTTATCCTATTCCATAGTAGTTCTGTCAGGTCCTCCTTCCTATTTATTTGTCCTCCATAAATTCTCAATTTAACATTACTTGCCTTCAATTTACTGGGAATTACAAAGTTTCAGCTCATTTTCCTTAGCCTGCCCTCCTCAGTAAGTCTGTTTCTTTCTCCCCATTTTAGTCCTTCTTTCCAAATTTCTTTTTAGATAAGAGAGGCACATTGAGAACAGTGTGGTCCAGTGGGAGAAGCGCAAGATTTAGAGGTCAGGGGCTTTGGCTTCAAATACTGTTTTGCTATCTATTATCTGTTTGACCTTAGACTTCATCTTTGAAAATGAGAAGGTTGGATTAGATTATTCTTAAGGTTGTTTCCAGCTCAAAATCATATGATCTTGTGGCCTTTTCACAGCTAATTTTTCTGTGATTTACAACCCCGGGCCAGCTCTCTAATTGTGTGTGTGTGTGTGTGTGTGTGTGTGTGTGTGTGTGTGTGTTGTCTCTAAAGTCTCCAAGCAAAGGATATGATGTGATGTACTGTGACTTACACAGACAGTATTTTACAGTCTGACTCCTTGATGGAGCCGAAACATTTCCAAACAAAATAGAGGAAAGTTAGGCGAACATAAAACACATTTTCTTCCCCCTCGAGCGCATGATGTTATCTAGAGATGCTAAGGAGCTCAAGCTTTCAGACTCCTACCCTGGGGCCCTGCTCTCCATAGCCCACTACATCAAGTCAGTCCCAGACCCTTCACTGTATGTCACCCCAGGTATCATCATGCCCAGCCACTGACCCTTTCCAATCCCCCACTCCCTTCCTAGTTCCTGTTCTTGAAACAGCCATCGAATCTTGCTCTTTGTCCTCTTCCCTTCTCCCAGACTTAGTATTCAAGGAAAAAGAAGTAATGAATTAATTTAAAATATTTTATTTCTCAAAGACCTCTCTTTTGCCTGTTGAACTTTGCAGGACCCTTCTTAATTGAATGGGAGAGGCAGGTATTTACCTGAACCTAGGTTGGAAAAGTTATGTAAAAAAATTTACAATAAAGAGGGTACTCTGCTTTTAAACAAAATAAAACAGCCCAATACTGTTGCTACCAATAAAAATGACCTATCAGTCGACTGCCATTGCTCTCCTATAAATATTGCCTCCCATTGGAAGGCATTCTTTAGGTCAGGGATCGCCTCTATTTTCTATTTGTATCCCCAACTATTTAGTACAATACCTAGCACAGAGTAAACCTTAATAAGTACATTTTTCCCTCATTCAAAATATAACCTCCTGTTGTTCAGTAGTGTCTGACACTTTGTGACCCCATCAGGGGTTTTCTTGGCAAAGATACTAGAGTGGTTTTGCCATTTCCTTCTCCAGCTCATTTTACAGATGAGGAAACTGAGGCAAGCAAGATTAAGTGACTTGCCCAGGATCACACAGCTAGTAAGTGTCAGATTTGAACTGAGGAAGATGAGTCTTCCTGACTTCAGGCCCAGCACTCTATTCTCTGAGCCACCTAAGCGCTCCATTATTATCTAATTAAGAAGTTAGTGACAATAAATGATTAACCAGTCAAAAGCCTTCTTAGATCAAGGCCTTAAAAAAAAGGGGAGATGGCTGACATTTTTTCAACATTTTATGCTGTACAAAGAATTTTATGTGTGTTATCTTATTTGATTCTTACAACTATCTTGTGAGTTAGGTAAGGCAAGTTTGAAGAATAGGGGTTTTTGGTATAATTTTGGTGGAGGTTTTTGGTCCAAACCCAAATTTTCATTGGCAGGGGGAAAATCTCTGGACAGAAATGTATTCCCTCCACCAATAACAAGATCATATATTTAGAGCTGGAAATAATCTGATAGATTATTGGGTTTAAACTTCTTTCTCATATTTTACAGACTAGGTGACTGAGGCACAGATAAGTGATGGGCACCAGGTCGAACAGAGGTCCCATAAGTGTGGCAGAACTGAGACTAGAACTCAGGTGCTCTGCCTCTAAATCCAGTATTCTTTCCATTGTACCACATTGCTTCTCTAATAGGTTAGCAAGTTACCAGTAATTTATATCATCTTTGAGAACTGCTTGGGGCACTGAAAGGTTAAGATATAATTCCCACGTTACAGACAAGGTAACTGAGTCAGGGAAGCAAGCTACTAAGTGACAAAACTAGTTAAAAATAAGACAGTCATTAGTTAAGGTATTAGATGCTGGTGAGTAGACAGCTCACAGACTCAAACACAGATCGAGCATAAGCATAGTTTGAATATACCAACAGACCTACGGGGCGGGGGGGTGGGGATGCAGCCAGCACGGTAGGATGTCATCCTGTGAATGGCTGGAAATGTCCAAAAAGCCCCCTTGCCGGTCTGTGGTTGCTCCTTCTCTACTCTCTCCTTCTTTCTTCTTCCCTTTGGGACAAGGCATTTCACCACTTTTTGTGGCAGGCAAGCCAGAGGAATGAGCATCTGGTGCTCTTGTCTCCATAGGCATTAAGTGGGTTGGAATAGTTTACTTCTTTGCTCTACCCTTCCTATGTGATAAAGATGACATGGGTGTTGTTTAGACAATGCAGAAACAAGGTTAAATCTTACAATGACTTTATTCATCTTGTTAATTAATCTTCTTTCATAAGGATATTTATAGCTCGATCTCATTGCCGATTGTAAAAGTAGTCATGTTAATAATTGTCATTGCATGCTAAGTCTTTTGTGGTGTTTATCATTTCTATTTTGTGCAGGAAATAAATATCTGTCCCATACCAGATTCATATTGTACATGGAGTGTCTTTCTACACTGCCTTTTGGGAAGATCTAGCAGTAGTAGAGAGGTCTTGGGTCAAAACCCAAGCCTTAAGCAATTTCTCCCCAGGGAACTGGAGTGGTGGACACAGCCAGCCAAAGGGTATGAGAGCTGAACCTAATCTCTCTCATTGAAGATCAAACTTCAGCAATACTGAACCGGGTCTTACCATATGAGATAGTTCAGAGCAGAGGGGCTACGTAAAGAAGAGAGGAAGAAGAATATTGCCCTAGACTCCTGTTCCCAATAGCAGTTATCATTATAACATATAAGAAATGAAGAGACTAAATCCCAGATAATTTAAGTGACTTTCCTGTAGTCACACAGCCACTCACAAGATCATGCAATAATATTTTGTTGTATTTTGGCATCATGGTTCCACTCTGAATGCTCATATGGACTACTTGTGCCTGACCTGTGGTAGAGTCTTCCAAGCTCGTATTGGTCTGATCGGCCACAGTTGGAAACACTGTACCTTGACTCCAACATCACGATGTCTTTTAGTCCTCTTCAAGACCAAGGGACAACAAACAAATAAGCAAGCAGCATTGTGGTCAGGAGAAGGCCCAGAACCAAAATCTTCTGACTCAGTCCAGTTCTCTTTCTATCATGCTGCCTTCAAAAGATAGAGAAGCAATCTGAAGAGACAGTGATCTGAGAAAACATGATTCAATTATACACTTCAGGGGATTTTAGAATTAGGGAAAATACAATGGGAATGGGAACTTTGGCTACTCTCCAACTCAGACTAATCTAAAACTTCTAGATATATTTGTAGCTCCTGATTTCAGGCTGGCATTCAATGTGAATATGTAATGAAAGGAAAAGATTTGCTCTGTGAAGAGCTATTATTAAAGAATATTTTTGTGAACATTTTCTCATTTGTTTATTTCTACAGCTTTCACAGCCAAAAAAATATACTGTATACTCACTTCCAAGAATCATTGTCCTTTCCCCACCTTGTGATCCAGTCCAAAGCTATTAAAACTACATTAACAGTGTCAGGTTACTCTAAAACCACAGTAGCAGATGTATTCCACATAGTAAGTCAGGAAATACTTAGAACCTGGAATTATCCTGCAGTTTCCTAAGAGTGCATTTGAAATGGTACAGAGAAAATGCCCAGAACTCTTGAGAAAGGAATGGAATGGAATGGAAGGATAATACATGCCTAGCCTAGTATAGCAAAACCTAGGTACCACAGTAATACAGCCAGTGATACTTCATTCGAAGTTATTAGCCAATGTAGCTCCCCATATGAATTTTTCCCAATTACATAGAAAATCCATCCTCTCTCCTATCATGCTTTGAAATCCATCAAGTTTATGCGCAATCACACGTCATCTATAAAGAATTTCATCTTAATGACTAAACCAAAACCGAGAAATTAGAAAATAAGATGACATTTACCAAGTCATTTATCTTCTCATCTAGTAGAAATTCAGATGTTTTCGTATCTCCTGTGTTAAAAAA
>CM053622.1:477162524-477193103 GCA_028646595.1 Phalanger gymnotis | reverse complement strand
GGGTAGAAATGAGGAGAAAATTTGTAATTCAAAATCTTCTGGAAATCAATGCTGAATACTAAAAATATTAAATAAATTTAAAAAAATTTTAAAATGTGTTGCGAAGTAACTTTATTTGCTGCAGCTTAATTTAATTTCAGTTTGGATTGGCTCAGAAATGACAGTCTCAAGTTTATATATATATATATATATAGTACTAATATTTATTAATGAAATAATAATAATAAAGGTCTCAATCTAAGTGAACAGTAATATGTTGCAATCAATCAATCTCAATAGTTATGTCGCAATCAGTAGATCTCAACAGTTATCCAATATTATCACAATTGATTAGCACCAGTGGGGGAATTATCTACATCTGGATCATAGGGCTTAGGAGTCCCAGGTCAGCCTCCAGAGTCTCTACGAGAGAGTCCCAGGCTGCACGTCCCTATCACTAGGGGAGACTTCTGAAGATGACTCAGGATTACCTTCCTTTTGTATTTCCTTCTAACCAAGAAGGCATTTTGCCCATTAAATGCATGATTTATGGGAAAAGAGCTATTCTCAAAACATCCTTAGTAGCATTTCTGTTTAGGAATGTCTGATTCCAGGAGGGGGGCAGTCCTCCCTGGTAGCAGACATCATAAACTGCCCTTCAATGTCTAGCTAGGAATAAGATTAATTAGAATCAGATTGCAGGCATACTGAGAGAGGTCAGAATGTCCTAAATGAATTTATGCATAACTGTGTCTTATGTCTTTTTCCTTCCCTGGAGATCCTGTTGTTAAATATTTACCAGCAGATCCCCTGACAGAATTCCATTGGAGTCTAGTCAGGGAGCAGCAAATCTCTCTATATATTCCTAAGCAGCAACCTAAGAAGTAGCCCTTCAAAGTCAATACCAAGGGTGGGCTGTTCAAGTGACTTTGGTTAGGAATAGGTCTCTCAGCTACAAACAAAACAGGTGTGATCCAGTGTCCCAAGATTGGACTTAGCAGGGAACCAGGGCAGAACTCTGTTTAGTTGAATACAGTTTAGAGCAAAACAGATTCCCATTCGGGCACATATCTAAAAGCTACCTAGAGGATCAAAAAATCCACATCATTAATTATATTCGACTTATTGACTGAAAAATTATTATGAACTATATGTTTACAGGTTCAAAGTCTTAATGTTTTATGAGGCACCTGATGGTGCAGTAAATAGCGTGCTGGTCTGGAGTCAAGAAGACTTAACTTCAAATCCAACCTCAAATACTAACTAGCTGTGTGACCCCGGGGCAAGTCATTTAAACTCAGTTTCCTCAACTGTAAAATGAGACAAAGATACCGAGTTCCATCCAGACAACGATTTATTTAGCAAGGCATGTGTTTGCAGAAACAAATTGGGTCCAAAGCTCTCTGTCAATGCAAAGACCTAGAGGCTTATGGCTCTTATATGATCTTTACATAGTGCAAGAGGGGAACAAGACAGCATTGGCCAAGCTGCGACTGGTTCGGGGCACGAGCTGATTTCTCCTGAGTGGGGCATTTTACAGAAAATATTTGAGGGACGTGAAAATCAAAAACATCAGTGTTGAGAAGCATAAATTATAGTCACAAAATGGAATCACTTTGGTCTCACAGGAGTTAATAATGTCTTCTACCTTGTAGGGTTTTTTCGAGGATCAAATGGAAAATATTTGTAAAAAAGTCACTTAGCACAGTGCCTGCCACATAATAGGTATCATAAAAATGCTTATCCCCTTCCACTAATATTAGTTTCAATTTCCTTTTAGGGCGTATGAGATATAGTAATTTTCATATCAACATTTACTTGAATAGGATAGGAAATCAGACCATTTAAGGAACTATACCATGTTGAAGTTTCCTGAATACCTTTTCTTTTTCTCCCTAGGGCCCTGTGGTTGGGCCTCACCATTCACAAGTATGTGGGTAACTATGCCAATTCTTTGTTTTGATAGTGTAGACATGTTTCCAAGGCTCAGTGGATAGACCAACAGGCCTAAAGTGAGGAAGACCTGAGTTCAAATCTAGCCTCAGATACTTTTTAGCTGTGTGACCCTGGGAAAGTCACTTAACCTCTGTTTGCCTCAGTTTCCTCATCTGTAAAAGGGGGCTAACAACAGCTACTTCTCAGGGTTATAAGGGCAGTTAGGTAGCACTGTGGATAGAATGCCAAGCCTGGAGTCAGGAAGATTCATATTGGGTTCAAATTACTAGCTATGCAGCCCTGTGCAAGTCACTTAACCCCATTTGCCTCAGTTTCTTCATCTGTCAAATGAGCTGGAGAAGGAAATGGCAAGCCATTCAAGTATCTTTGCTAAGAAAACCCTAAGAAGGGGTCAGGAAGAGTCAGACATTACTGAAAATGACTGAACAGCAGCAAAAAAATATCCCTGGGGTTGTTTTAAGGATCAAATGAGATGATATTATAAGGCACCTAGTCAGCACTATGTAAATCAGGGGTAGGGAACTTACAACCTCGAGGCTACGTGTGGCCTTCTAGGTCCTCAGGTGGGGCCTTTTGACTGAGTCCAAGTTTTATTCATCCTTTTATTAAGGGGATTTATTCTGTGAAGTTTGGATTTAGTCAAAGGGCTGCACTTGAGGACCTAGAGAGTCACATGTGGCCTCGAGGCCCCAGGTTCCCCTCCCCTGATAGAAATGTTGGCTATTATTATGTTGTCGTCATCGTCATGTAGTTGTTAGACTACTCTTACGGAAACAGGTAGTCATTTTTCTCCATCAAATTTGTTTTCTTCAGCGTTCTTGTCTCTGCTGGGCTATGTTTCTTTGGCAGCAGCAGCAACAGCCGTACATTACCTAAGTATCTAATTATGCATAGTGCTCTATGAGAATGATAACCTCAACTACGGCTGGTATGGCATTATAATCTTAGACAAAATAATGTGCTGGAAGTTTGGCATAGAGGAAAAGAACGCTGGATTTGGACTCAGAATCCTCCCTCTGACATTGACTAGCTCTGTAACTATGGTGACTTGATAGCTTCTCTGAGCCTTAGTATCTTTATCTGTGACATGGGAACCACGGCTGTAGTACTTCCCAGAGTTGTGGTAAACAGCGATTGAATTAATATATTCAAAGCACTTTGCAAATTTTACGGCAGAGTTAATGCCAGGCATTGTTTTCATTATTACAAATTGCACAATGAAAATATTCAACTAGTGAAGAATGGGTGATAAGGCATATCCATAGGATCGAAGTCAAGGGAGAAGACTCGGGGAAAGTGTAAATATACAGGGTGTCCCAAGCTCAAAACTGCACAAAGACTTTTGGATCACCCTGCATATACCTGGTTTGGGGTTGAGCACATAACTGGGCTGGTATTTATAGAGAGGGCGGCTAGGCGACGCAGCGATGGAGCACCAAGCCTGGAGTCACGAAATTCAAATTCTGCCTCACTTACTGGCTGTGTGACCCTGGGAAAATCACTGAACTCTGTTTGCCCCAATTTCATCCTCAGTAAAAATGAGCTGGAGAAGGAAATGACAAACTACTCCATTATCTTTGCCAAGAAAAACGGGGCCATGAAGAGTCAGACACGACTGAAATGACCGAACCACAAAGTTACAAGGAATCACATGTTCATCCCGTACGGCAGAGTCTTCCCCATTCTTCTTTCAATTAATAATCCATTAGTTTGATTCTGGGGTACGGCTGATGAACAAGCCTGTGGGACATGGCTGTGTCTTGGCAAATGTTTAACCACCATGTTTAACTTTTTAACAACCACTCTAAGCCAATGTTTGCTTTGGTTTGGTACTTGAAACATTTTAAAGTTGTCCAGCACTTTCTTCAGCCTAGGCAATTAACAATAAAACAATTTTAAAAAGCCCTAATTTATAACATTTGCTAATTTCTGAGCTCTATGTGTGTAGCCTATGGTTTCAAGAGAGTATAAAGCCCACCCACTTCTCAACTACAGTTTTTTAAGGTTGGGACCTCAAAGCTTATTCATATGTTGCAATGTTTAATCTCCTTCCATCTGTGTAGAATAAGAGAGGCTTTCAAAATTTTTCCTTGTTAAACTTGTTATATTCTAAATAAATTTTGGCAGCTAGGTGGCTTAATAGATTGAGCTCTGGGCATGAAGTCAGGAAGACCTGAGTTCAAATCCACCCTCAGGCACATACTAGCTGTGTGACCCTGGGCAAGTCACTTAACCCTGTTTGCCTCAGTTATCTTATCTGTAAAATGACCTGCAGAAAGAAATGGCAAATCACTCCTCATCTTTGCCAAGAAAACCCCAAATGGGGTCACAAAGAGTCAGACACAACTGAACAAGAATGAAAAAAATAAATTTTAATCTGTATCCTAATAATGTTTTATAGCTTTTTTTTTTAGTATCTACACTCTCATGGAGCTTACTCTATTTCTCCCAGTCTCTGATATTTAAAAGGAAAACCTCATTCCACCCCCTACATTCCTTAAAAAAGGGCTTATTTAACAATTCTTTGTGTTCAATATTTGACAAGATGGTTAACTCTTACATATATACACTTAACTTATAGTTTCAGTAGCATAAATAGGAATTTCTCCATTCCCTAGTGATCATTTATTTTCACCCTCAGAGATGAGAAGAAACACACACAAAAAATATTCCTAGTTGACCTTGGGAGTTTCCTTCATGAGTTTTGCTTTGCCCTGATGTTAATTAAGCCTCTAAAAAAGGCTCTTTAACTTGAAGTCCACTGGCCTCTGAAAGGTTTATAGATAGATTTTAGGTCTGTAAACATGGATGGAGAAAATGTATGTTTATTTTTACTCATCTCTGATTGAAATTGAGCATTCTCTTCAATTATAAATGGAATGAATTATGAAGGTTTTCTTCATTGTGAGAAAGGATCCTTAGGCTTTGTCAGACTTTCATAACCAGAAAAAAAGTTAAGGACTCTTTATCTAGAGGAAGGCCATCAGTAGTTTTGGTAGGGGCTCTATGGAATGCTTCTGAGAAGCCATGGACAAGAACAGCATAGTGTAAGAAAACATAGATGGGTTGCGATCTACATTGATGAAGGGAGTACCTACACAGGTGCCCTAATGCACATAATGTGAGGTTTCCAAGGGAAAAGGCATCCATTACTCTCTATGCTATGATGCTGTGTCAGGGTTCCTGCAGCCTTGGCGAAGGTTAGGGTAGTACATTCTCCTCCTATCCCAGCTGGCCCCTAGAGCCAGAAATCACCTCTTCTCTACCCACACCCTCTAATGGGATTGAAACTGGGAGATTACTAACTGTCATTGTTTTTTATCTATACCACTATTCTCCCCCTTTAGTTCGGATAATGGAGAGTTGGTTTTGCATTATAGCCTCTTCTCATATTAAAGGAAATCACAATGGAGCTTAATGTCCCTTTGGGTTTCGTATTAAGGCCTGTACTCTTAAAAACATGAGTAATGGTGGCATAAATTCTCTAAGGAAAGTTGTACAGCATGTAAATTCAATAGTCATTATCCAAATGCATGCAATAAATCTAAAGAATACTGAATATATTATAGACCTATGATTGTGACAACCTGCAAGAGCTGGATAAATTATGGAATCTGTGCTAAGGTATAAAAATTAGATTATTAGGGTGTCCTTTCATCAAGAAAGCTTAGACATATAAGCCATTCCATGAGTTATATATTGCTTCACTCACCTCTTCTGACTTCATAGCACTTACTGGTACAATTTATAGTACAACAAAGGGTTTGTTGAGTGGAGAAAAGTAGGACCCTAATATATGTTATCCTTGAGTAGTGATAGATGCTTTCCCAAGCAATTTCATTTATATTATCGTTTTTGGTCATTGCTTTCTGCCATTGAGTTGGGGAGGGGATCCGCATCCCACATTTCAAATTCTCTCATTCTTATTTTCTTGACCTTACCCTACTCACATCTCATTCTAATAGCACCCTTCCTTGTTGTGCCCTCTGGAATTCCCATTCTATAGTGAACAAATTTCTCTTAATTCTGGACCTTTTTCTTACTTTACTGTTCTAGGGAATTTAATACTTTATTTGTATATCCAGAAATGTACATTAATCATAAGATGTCTAATGAACATTAAAGGGGCCATGTGGTGTATGGTAGCTAAGTGGCACAGTGGTTAGCATGCCAGGCTGGGAGGCAGGAAGACTCATCTTCTGAGTTCAAATCTGGCTTCAGACACTTAATAGCTATGTGACCCTAGACAAATCACTTAACCCTGTTTATCTCAGTTTCCTCATCTCTAAAATGAGCTGGAGAAAACCACTTTGCCAAGAAAACCCCAAATGTGATCGCGATGAGTTAGACTGTACTGACAAATGACCAAAAAATAATAATGGAAGAGGACAGAACTCAGAGTCAGAAGATTATAGGTTCTAATCCCTGCACTATCACTGTGTACCCTTGATCTACCAGGGTTGGGGAACTGTGGCTTTCTAGGTCCTTGGGTGGAGCCCTTTGACTGAGTCCAAGTTTTACAGAACAAATCCTTTTATTAAGGCCATTTGTTCTGTGAGATTTGGATTCAGGCAAAGGGCTACACTTAAGGACCTTGAGGGCCACGTGTGGCCTTGAGGTTGCAAGTGTCCCTGAATGTCTCTGGACCTTAGCTTTCTCATTTGTAAGTTAAAGGAGCTGGACATAACCTTTAAGAACCCTTTCAGCTCTAAGAATCTATGATTATATGATTTCACTCTTTGAAGCTTCATTAAAGATGAGGATGTGCCCCCTGGTGTCATGCAAATTACAAGTTACAGTCGAGGTGTTCAAAGGATGCTTGTATCATGTTTTACCTCCATGCCTGGGTAATGGTGGACAAAAATTAATGTCAGGCAGCAAATGGAAAATTAGTAATTTTCTTATACCCAGTTCACTCTCAACTGCATATGCATATTTTTAGATCTTTCTCCAGCAATATAGAATTATACGTTTGATTTATGTGCATATTATTTTTGTATTTGTGACACTCCAAAAGTTACATTCATTATTACAGCTAGTTGGGGTTTATTATCCAGTCAAATTGTACTAGCTGTATGTAATCATAAAGCTAGTAAATAGAAGAGCTGGGATTTGAACTAAGGGTAACTAGTCTGTTGTTTCTTCCATGAATCATGCATAAATTTATAATCTAGTCTCAGCCCTGCCAGTCACTGCTAGCTGTGTAATCTGGTACTTGGAAAACATACATACACACACACACACACACACACACACACACACACTCCCCCCCACCCAAGAAATCCCTCTTGAAATTTGGATCAGTTGATAGGATAATAACTTTAGAGCCAAAAGTGATCTTAGAGGTTCTCTAGTACCATGCCTTTATTAAGAGATGAAAAAACTGAGTCCCAAATTTCAATGACTTGGCCACTATCATGTGGGTAATGAGTGAAAGAAACAGTATTTGATCCAGTCCGTCAGGCTCCAAATCCATTGTTCTCGAAATTAGTGTTAATTGACAGCTGGGATGTGCATTGATGTTCACTATTTTAGGCATTGCTTTCTGATCAAAGAAAGAATAGAATTCATAAGAAACTCAGTTCTTAAATACTCCGTCTGAGATTAAAGGGCATCCTACCCTTCTGCAACGAATTATGTAGCAGGCCTGTCAATGTAAGGTGGGATCAATAACTTTTGAAAACTGTGAATTTCCTGGAGTATTGAAAGCATCCTATGTGTTTCCTGAATCTCTCTGAGCCTGATATAATTTGAGATACTTAATGTTGGTTATTAAAATGAAGTGTTAAAGACTGTGGTATCAGAAGGACTTTGCCTTTACACCCATGACGATCTGTTAGTCACACAAGGGCCTTTTAATGAAAGAAGAACTGGGGACCAAATTAGAATATTCATTGCAAGGACAAAGTAGCAAATGAAGTGTTCTTCATAAGAGAGTAATTAATGTTGAGCTGACTGAAAAACTTGTTCTGTCCTACCACAGACATTATGTCCCCGTGGTTACTATAATTTTGTACTGTATTATTGCAGTATTTGCATGCTCTTAAATTTGTCCCTATTAGGTTGCCATGGAGAAGATCCTGAGAGGCACATGGTCCAGGACAGGCTCCTAGTCACACCTTAATATCAGGGAAAAGGGAATTGGCAGCTGGTTGATAATTAAACATTCTGCAAGCTTCGCTTTGATAGGGTGACCTCCTCTCCAGTAGCTTCTTTGCTTTATGGGTCAAGGAGGCTTCTGAGACCCTTAAAATAATTATAAAATGAAATAAACATTGGACTTGGGAGTTCAAAGATCTAGGATCAAGACTCGGCACCAGCCATTACTTTTTAGTTGTATGACCAGGGAAAATTATATCATTATATAATAGTATTGTGTAATAAGTAATATTAACTTATGCACAAAAACAAGGATAATAATATCCATGAGTTAAGCAGTACAAACATACAAATAACTGACATTTATATAGCACTTTAAGTTTTGTGAAGCACTTTACATTTATCATTTCTTTTGATCCTGACAACAACTCTATGAAGTAAGCATGAAGGCAGTCATTATCATCTCCTTGGAAGGAATGGGATTCCAGGCCCAGTCTTTCATTGTACATTCCCTAAGCTTGGATTCAGAAAGTAGAGGTGACTGCCAAAGCCATTAGGCCCAGTCCTGGCTGACAACGTATACTTCCAAAGGATGAAAACTAGTATGGTTGGGAGAGAAGGGACAATAAGACAGGATGATAATAATAGTTAATGTATATATTGTGCATTAAAGTTTGCAAAATGCTTTGTAAGTATAACCTCCATTGATTCTCACAACAACCTTCATAAGTATTTGCTCTTAGTCTCGTCTTGCAGGTGAGGAAACTGAGGTAGGCAAGTTAAGTGACTTATCCACAGACACACAGCTGACAAGTGTCTGAGGCTGGATGTTTTCCTCACTGTCAGTCCAGTGCTCCATCCAGTGCATCACTTGATTACTTCAGAACATAGCACAAGACTGAAGCTAGCACAGAAAGTGAAGCAAGCCAGGAGCACATTAAGAACTTATAAGGGTGAGGCAGCAGGTAGCCCAGTGGATAGAGCGCTAGCCCCAGAGTCACGGAGGACCCAAGTTCAAATGTGACCCTCAGATGTTTACCAGCTGTGTGACCCTGGGCAAGTCACTTAACCCCAACTGCCCCACCCCCCTTAAAAAAAGAATGTGTAGGAGCAGTCAAAGATACCAGAAATAGATCAGGTCTTTTGGGATTCCAGATGGAAATGGTAAAAGCAGGTGAGTTTTTTAGATTTCTTATCTGGTTCAGGCAGGCCCAAGAACTGGGAGGAAAGAATGGAGAACTTGCATCTGGTGCTGTTTCAACAATCCGGCTAGCAGCTGCTATGGGGGTAAAAAACCAACAACAACCATCTCACAGAACGCTGCAAGCCCAGGTCCTTTTGATCTGCTTTACTAAGGAAAGCAACGTTAAGGGGTTAATAATCTTACTTTAATCCAGCCTACAAATACCATTCCAAGTTCAGGGGAAAAAGCCAGCACCCTGAACTTCGGAGCAAATACAAACAAATTACAAACATCGACAGACAGGCCAAATACAATTCAGAGTTACCGACACCTGAAGTTCAGCTGGGAGCTTGACAAGGGCTGGCCCAGTCACACAATACTCTGCTGTGGGTCAGAGCTCTGAAAAAAGAATGCCAACCCCTGGTTTTATATTTCTTGTTCAGGGTTAAGGGTGAGTCATACATGCGAGGACTCCTTGTCATAGAAATGCTTGTTTTATTCCACAAATTAAAAACAAAATAAATTTTAAAAAAGCAAAACATAAAAAACCAACAACAAAAAAAAAAACGAAGAAAAGTCTCCTGGATACTTCTTTTCCCTACTTACTTTCTTAATCTCTGCCCACTCATGCAAGTGTTTTGCAAATCATCCCTATCAGTTATTTGAATTAACCCAATGGGTTTGGTTATTTATTGGTCCCTAGTTCAGTTCCCAGATTCCGATATATGAAGTAAGAGAAGAATTAATATTGGTTCCCTACCTCCCTATATAAAAATGTATGAAGATCATTATGAAAAGCTGAGCTGCCTCGACTGTGGAGGCAAAGGAACTCAGATGTTCTCCCTGCTGAGGGGAGAGAGGGACAAGACAAAATGTGCTGAGTCTGAGGATAGCTTCTCTGGCGGACCAGTGTTTGTCCCTTTCCCCTCCTCTTCACCCCCATTTCCTTCTTCTACCATGGCCAGAAGTGTCATTCCAGAAGCTCAGCAGTGACTGAAACCTGGTGATACACTTTGCTCTGAGCCCATGCTCCCTTGCCTTTCTTCCACCATGCCAGGCTCCTCGGTGTTTCAAATTAGGTCTTGTATCTCTTCTTGTGAAATGAAAACGAACCGTGCTAAAGGTCTTTTTCTTCATGTATTACTGGCCTGGCTGTTGCCTTGTGCATCCTGCTCTCTGGGCAAAAAAATAGGGTAGAAAATCACTTAGACTTACTGACTCTTACATTCCTGACCTATAAAAAAAGGATAATGAAAATTCCACTGCTTGTGAAACACATTGTAAACACAATGTTTACACATTGTAAATTCTTAAGTGTTAGTTGAATGTTCATGTTAACTACTACTGCACACCTAACTATGAATTCCCTTTATGATACTCCCAAGTGTTCACCCAGTCTTCACTTGATTGGGCACACAGTACCTTAGGAAGTTCAGCCCATTCTACTTGTGGATAAGGCTGATTATTATTATGTGATTATATTATTAATGATCTATTACATCATTACATAATATTATTATGTAATAAGTAATATTAATATATGCACAACGACAAGAATAACAATATCCGTGAGTTAAATAGCAAACATACAAATAACTGACATTTATATAGCACTTTAAGATTTATCATTTCATCTGATCCTCACAACAACCCTAAGAAGTAAGGACTAATGCTATTATTATCACCATCCCTTATTATTTCACAAGTGAGGCTTTAAGAGGTTGAGTGACTTGCCAAGGCATTTTAACAAAGAAATGTTGCATGAATACTTAATTCGTGCCGATTTGTGTTTAGAAATGGAGGGTTTTACCTTGGCAATTCAGAATCTAATCACCATTCATT
Source organism: Phalanger gymnotis (assembly GCA_028646595.1). Classification (NCBI taxonomy): domain Eukaryota; kingdom Metazoa; phylum Chordata; class Mammalia; order Diprotodontia; family Phalangeridae; genus Phalanger; species Phalanger gymnotis. The sequence goes on along the minus strand of CM053622.1, from coordinate 477,182,044 downwards.
ACAGACAGGTTATCCTTAAGGATATTGGGTTTACTAATCAATGCAGATTATGCAACAAAGTGGTAGAAACTGTGTAGCAGAAACCCTTGGCAGCTGCAAAAATTTAGCAGCTGCCAAGATCTGAAGGTTAGAGTGAGAAAGTCAGTAACTATCATAGAACAGCGGATGACAAATCTCCATATGACAAATGTCATTGAGTCATTTCAGTCATGTCTGACTCTTCATGCCCCCATTTAGGGGTTTCTGGGAAAAGATACTAGAACGGTTTGCCATTTCCTTCTCCAGTTCATTTTACAGTTGAAGAACTGAGACTAACAAGGTTAAGTGACTTGCCGAGGGTCACACAGCTAGTAAGTACCTGAGCCCAGATTTGAATTTAGGAAGACGAGTCTTCCTGATTCCAGGCCTAGTACTCTATCCGCTGTGCTACCTCTTACCCCCCTACCCCCGCCCATATGACAAACACACCCCTCAAAATGTCCTGGAGAATTCTACACGTAAAAAAGTCCTAAAAATGGACTTTTCATGCTATCACAGACTATGACTTTTCATGTTATCACAGACACAGCTGTTGTTTACAATAACTGCTCATATATAACACTGGTATAATATGTATAGACTTCAAGATGGATGAAATGGAAAGTTTTTAAAGTATAAGGACCTAGCAGAAGAAGTAAAATTACATATAGGAACAGGATAAAGTCCATATCATTCCCATATGCTGGATTCTACTGGAGTTTTCCTGAGGATGCTTTTAGTGAGAATGCAGAAGGTGAGCTTACATCCCAATACATTTATTCAGTTTCAAAAGGCGGCTAACTCCCTTATCCACCTACAAAAGAGGCTTTAGGACATTAAATATGAACAAATAATGGTAGAATAGTGACTTGTCCTAGGATCATTTTTTTTTCTAAACTCTTGTAAAGGATAATAATAGTAGAGAGTAGGTAGAGTCTGACTTTAGAATCAAGAAAACCTGGGTTTAAGTCCTACTTCTGAGAGAGACACTGTCAGTGTGACTCTGGGCTAGTGATTCTACCCTAGGCCACTCTCCAAGACTACTATTTCCATTACTGTATTTCTAAGACCACATATTGTAGAGAAAGCTTGGGTCTTCTTTACCTCCACTGGAGTTTTCTATCCCTATAAAATCACAGGTCCAGAAAAAAATAGAAGACATGTAATACTTAAAATTTTTATGTTATTTTTATTTCACTTTTTCAAAATTATCAAGGACTTAATCTGCATCCCATCCCATTTACCTCCCACCTTGCCTTCCAAGGCAAAAAAAGGAACTACAAAGTCTTGTAACATATATGCATATTAAGTGAAATCAATTATGACATTGGCTATGTCGAAAAATATAAGTTTCATTCTGCATCCTGTGTCTATCACTTCTCTAACATGAAGTGGGTAGCATGCTCCATCATGCATGATCCTCTGGAACTGTGGTTTTTCATTGCACTGATCAGAGTTTAAATCTTTCCAAGCTATTTGTCTTTATGATATTGTTGTTATTGTATAGATTGTTTTTCTGGTTCTGTTCACTTCACTTTCCATCAGTTCATACAAGTCATCTTAGATTTTTTCATCCCTTTCTTCATTTTTAATTGTTTTATTTTTTCAACTTACTGTATTCTCTCTCATTCGTTGTCCCATTGGGGGGGAAATTCCTTGTAAAAATATGCACAGTCAGGCAAAAACAAATTCTCTAATTGTATCCAAAAATTACATATGTCTCATTTTACATCCAAAATTTATCACCTCTCTGTCAGGAGATGGATAGTACATTTCATCTTGATTTGGGGTCATTGTGTTGATCATAGTTCCTATGCCCTTTGCGTAAAATTCTAAATTGCTTTACAGAATGGTTATACCATTAGATAGAATACATCAATGTGCCTGTTTTCCAACCATCTCCTACACCCAACATTTTCTCTTTTCCTTCTTTTCATCTTTGCCACTCAAATGAGCATGAGATGGCACTTCAGAATTGCTTTAATTTGCTCCTCTGTAATTATTAGAGGTTTGGAGAATTTTTTAATATGCCTATAAATAGCCTGAGTCCCTTGTCCCTTGACAACTGCCTATTTCTATACTTAGACCAGAGTTCTCAAACTTTTTAGTCTCAGAATTCTTTCATACTTTTAACATTATTTAGGATCCAAAGAGTGAATTGTTTATGTGGACTATATCTCATGGTGTGTGGAGCCAGATCTTACCAGCTCTCAAGACCCAACTGTTAAGATTTCATTGTATTTACATTTCAAATATTGGCAAATCAGGGCCTGATTTGTTTTGTTGATGGTCTAGACTTAAGAAAGAGATAGAAAAAATGTTAATAATGCAGATTAAACTTAACAGTGTGTCATGTGTACATTTTTTTCCCCCAGAGAACTGGCTGCTAAACATTTACCAGCATACCCCTAGTTTATTTCTATCAATATTTACATATTAGAAGTTAAAACCAACAAAGTTTTAAAATAATATTTGTTAATTAATTTTAAAATAGCAATAAAAGTCATCATATGGTAACACAAATAACATTTTTTAATGAAACATAACCATACTTTAAAAAAATAGTGAGGAGTATATCGTTGTTTTGCATATTTTTCAAATCTCTTAAATGTCTTGGCTTAATAGAAGACAGCTGAGCTTTCATATCTGCTTCTGTAATTCAATCTGTTGTTTTGGTTGAAGTATATAGAAAAAAAAATCCAGTCTCATAAATATGTATAGTTAAAATAGGGAGGAATATTTTAATAGGCAAACAATATATTTGTATTATAATGAAAAGTTCTAACCTTGTGACCTTAAAACAGAGGTCTGAGGACCATACTTTAAGATCCACTGCTTCAAATCTTTTATCAATTGGGGAATGATTCTTATCCTTACAAATTTGAATCTGTTTTTTGTACATCTTATAAATGAGACCTTTGTCAAGGAAACTTGCTTCATGTTCCCCCATTTGTTTCCCTTTTAAACTTAGCTGTATTGAATTTATTTGTCCAAAATCTTTTTAATTTTATGTAATAAAAATGCATTTAACCTTCTGTGGGTATTTTTCCCATGTTTCTCTGTTTGTGATATGATCTTCTATATCTAAATCATTCATTCATTTGGCTCTTATCTTGGTATAAGGTATGAAGTCTTGGTCTAAACCTAATTTCTTCCATGCTGCTGTTCAATTTTTCCAGGATTCAAATAGTGAGTCATTACTACAGTAGTTAGGGGCTATGTATGTTTGCCTGTTTATGCAACACCAGACTACTAGATTCATTTGTGTCTATCTTTCATGCACTTAATACATTCTACTGATCGTTCTCTGTTTTTAAGTCAGTACCATAAGCCAGGGAACAAGTAAAGAAGAAATAAAATTACCACTTTTTTGCAGAGGATATGATAATAAAAAGAAAACAAGAGAATCAGCTAAAGTTAATTGAAACAATAACTTGAAATTTCAGGATTCAAAATAAATGCATATGAATCATCATCATTTCTATAGAATACCAATAAAAACCAGCACGAAGAGATGGAAAGGGGGATTCCATTTAAAATAACGACAGAACGTATAAAATACTCGAGTGTTTGCATACCGATATACACACAAGAAACAATGTAAATACCACTAAAGACATCTAAATAACTGGAAAAATATTAATTGCTTTGAGTAGGATAGGTCAATATATAAAATGTTTATGCTAATTAAATTAATTTACTTATTCAATACTGTACCAATCAAACTAACAAAGTATTACTATCCAGAACTAGAAAAAATAAAAATAAAATTCATACAGATTCAAAAAAGTTCAAGAATCTCAAGGGGAAAATGAAAAAACAAAGTAACTGTTCTCAAAACAACAGTACCAGTTTTAAAATATTTTTAAGATTTTCAGTCTTAGGGACAGCTAGGTGCCATAATGGATAGAGCGCCAGGCCAGAAATCAGGAAGATTCATCTTCCCAAGTTGAAATCTGGCCTCAGACACTTACTAGCTATGTTACTTTGGCCAAGTTGCTTGACTCTGTTTGCCTCAGTTTCCTCATCTGTAAAATGGGTTGAAGAAGGAAATGGCAAAATACTTCAATATCTTTGCCAAGAAAACCCAAAATGGAATCACGAAGAATCAAACACAACTGAACAACAACAAAGATTTTCAATGTGTTTATGTATATTATCTCAGCTGTTAGGAATTTGTTTTCTGGTATTTAGCCTAAATCTGCCTTTCTATAGCTTCTGTCCAGTATTCCTAGCTCTTCCCTCTGTGGCCAAGCAGAACTCATTCATTTCCCTTTCCATGTGACAGCCCCTTGAATACTTAAAGACAACTATACAGTGCTTCCTAAGTCTATAAACACAGGTTATTATTACTACTTGGACCTCCCTTTGTGTCTGCTCTTGGCTGATATAAGTCTGTCTGGATCTATGGTATTCATCAGCCTGTTGTCTTGCTCTCCAGGTCTTTAAAATTTGCCAGATGGTATCTCTGGTCTTTTTTGTTGCTTTGGCACGTTGGAACTGGAGACTAAAGAGAATAATTCTTTAAAAGATTGAAAGGTAGCATTAATATTTAGCATTTCTTTTCCTGCCTGTTTCAGGCCCAAAGTAGAAGCACCTTTGGTCAAAAGGGGAAAAGATTAGGCAGGTACTGAAGTCCTGGCACCCACAAGGTCTTTGGTCTCCCATCCCCAGGCTAGGAGTTTAATACAATCTGTGGAAGAGTCAGAGAATAAATGAGGACAAGTTCTCCCTTCTACCTACCCTAGAATATTATGTGGTAACAGGCTGTAACTTTAATGAGCTCTGTGTATTCCACAGAAGAGACTGTCTTTCATTTGGAAAGGCAGCATGTCATAAGGGATGGAGTAATAGCATCAAATCCTGTCTCTTCCACTGACTATTGGTGTGACCATGGGAAACTCACTCAGCTTTTTTGAAATTCAGCATCCTAATCTAGGTGGTGCAGTGGATACGGTGCTGGTCCTGGAGTCAGGAAGATTCAGCTTCCTGAGTTCAAATATGACCTCAGACACTTACTAGCTGTGTAACTCTGGGCAAGTCACTCAACCCTGTTTGCCTCAGTTTCCTTTTCTGTAAAATGAACTGGAGAAGGAAATGGCAGACCACTCTGGTATCTTTGCCAAGAAAACCCCAAATGAAGTCAAAGAAAAGTCATAAATGACTGAAACAACTGAACAACAACTTCCACAACATCTGTGGAATCCATCCTCTTTTTCTCTATTAATAGCACAAACTTCATAATTCAGGCTCTCATTACCTCTTGCTTAGACTACCACAATAACCTCTTGAATTGGCACCTTCCTACTGAGTTTAGTCTTTCTTAATTCAACCTTTTTATTATCTAATTCCTCTTCCCCAAAGTGATATTTCCCAAAGCATATGTCTGACCATGTCACCCTTTTGTCCCCATAGTAAAATACAAAATCCTCTGTTTGAAATGTAAAGACTCTCAAAATCTGTCCTCAGTTTGTCTTTCTAGGTTGATTTCACATTAGTCTCCACCACACACATGACATTCTAGCCAAATGGGTACAGAACATTCCACGCCTTTTCTCTGTGCCTTTGCAATCTTTCCTCCATGCCTGGAATGTCATCTCTCCTCACCTACGCTCTTTTGTAGCGTGATTTGAGATCTATCAGTACAAATCATCCTCCATCCATTTTGGGTGGCGATTTTCCTTAATATTGCTGACCATTTGTTTTTCCATTTGAACCTTGCTATATTATTTAATTTTATGAAGTAGAAAGACAGTGGATTCTGCAAAAAAGTATTACTGATCTCGTCTATCTCTGTCAAAATTTTAAGACTGATAATTAAAAGCACAATCGATGAATATTTAAAAGGGTAACAGCAATCACCAGGAGCCAACATGTATTCACTAAAAATGTCTTGTCAGATTAATCTCTCCTTCTTTATTGACATATATTTGTACACAACTTGTGGAGTAGACAATGTTGTAGATGTAGTGTATCTGTATTTCAGCAAGGTGCAAGGTGGTGCAGAGGATAGAGCCCTGGGCTTGGAATCAGGAAGACTCATCTTCATGAATGCAAATCCAGCCTCAGACACTTACTAGCTGTGTGACCCTGGGTAACTTTCTTAACCCCATTTGCCTCAGTTCTTCATCTATAAAATGCTCTGGAGAAGGAAATGGCAAACTGCTCCAGTGTCTTTGTCACAAAAACCCCAAATGGAGCCACAAAGAGACAGACAAAACTGAAACGACTGAATCACAAACAAAATAACTACAAGATCCTTGTGAACCAGATAGGAGATGAAATCTACATTTAAATGGATATAGCACTAGAGAAGCCACCATACTCAAAGGATGCTGATGAATGGATTAGCATTATCTGTTTCATTTTTCACATTTGTAAACCCAGAAGGTAGCATAGTGTCATGCACATAGTGTTTAATAAATGTGTGTTGGAAGTGATGCTGGAGGAAGGTATCCAGTAGGATGTCACAGGCTTCTAATCCTCTGACTCTTCCATTCAGCATCTTTATCGTGACTTGATGGTATAGTTATCAACCTGATGGATGAAAATTAGGCTTACAGGACTAGCTAATTTATTTTGTGACAGAATTAGGGTGCAAATCCTGATTGGAATATTCAGCTGAATCTAAGACAATATAATTCAACAGGAAAAAAAATGCAGAGTTCTCTAAATAGTTTTTTCTAAATCCAGTGGCAAAGGATAAGGGAGGCATGATTAAATAGCAGGGCATGTGAAAAATTCCTAGAGGAAACTGTTTTAAGTCAAGATAACAGTGTGACGTGGCTGGCAAAAAGCTAATGCAAACAGCCTGCAAAAATAGATTATGGCACGTAGAACGAGATCGTTGTTCATCTCACTTAACTCCGACGGTAAGAAAAAATCTGGAGTGATTTGTTCAATTCTGGGTGCCATTTTTGAAAGGTAAACATGAATACCTTTGAATTTGGAAGACCAGTGTCCACATCCTATTCACTAGCTCTGTGACTGTAGGGAAGTCATCTGACCTCCTGTATCTCCTTCAAGCAACGCAACATTCTAAGACTGTAATTTACAGAGTAGAGATCACTGCCTTGTTGGCAGGAGTTTCCATATCTGGCATTCTTTGTCAGCACTGATGAAGTTACAGGTCTATAACAACATCAAAAATCATCAAAAAAGAATACATACCACCTTTCGTATATCTGCATATGTGTGCTACGTATATGTAGATCATTTGGGGCATATATGTGAATATGTATACTTGAACAGCCAGTCAACTCTAACTTCTGACCTATACATATAGATATCCTCTGGATATCTGAGATTCTGTTAGGTGTTATATCTCCATTTTTTGGCATATATGTGTGTCATGATATAGAAATATATGTAAATGGGGGCAGCTAGTTGGCACAGTGAGTAGAGCACCAGTCCTGGAGTCAGGAGGACCTGAATTCAAATCCAGCCTCAGACACTTGACACTTACTAGCTGTGTGACCTTGGGCAAGTCACTTAACTCCAAATTCCTTGCCTTCCCTCCCCCATATATATATATATATATGTAAATATATGTGTAGCATACATAAGTCATAGCATATATTTTCTCTCTCCTTTCCCCTCTCTCTCTCTCTCTCTCTCTCTCTCTCTCTCTCTTTCCCTCTCTTTTTCCCTCCCCTTACATGTTATTTACTAAAAAAATAAGAAAAGACAGTCAGATTCAAGGCATAATTTGAGTCAGTCCTCACTCAAGACTATGGCTTGCAAGACTCCACATATGTGCTTACTTTTACAAACCAAACAAAGGATATTTTAGTTAAAGGCAGAAAACATTAAATCAAATAGCATATTAAGCTATAGTATACACAGAAAAGAAAACTTCTATGAACACCTGAAGTACACCACCCAACAGGCTCTGGCATTATCAGTAGAGAAGGACACACGTACAAAGAGGATGTGAACAGGTAACATAAATAAAGAGCTCTTGCACCAGGAACCTAGGCCATGACAGAAGGTTAGGTGTGGGTAACCTTAGGGTACAGTGGCAAGGAAAATCACAAGACCCGATGCAGCGGTCCTCAATATCACTAAAAGGAATAAAGTTTGTGACTCTCATCTCATCCAAGCTTTATGAACCATCAGCCTAAATGGGTGCTAGGCAACCGAAAAAGAGGCAAAAGGGAATAAATGCTTCAGGGAACTATTCCTGGGTAGCCTAGGACCATGGGTTGAGACTAAGAAGATGAGGTTTAGTTTGTTAGCTTATTTAGTTCATAACCAAGAATTATAAGCCACTGCTCAGTGAGGCGAAGAATAAAAGCTATTGGAAAGCTTCGGGCTAAAATTATAGCTTTCTTTTAACTGCCTTTCTACTGGTATCAACACAGCATCTTTGGTCCCAGATAACTATCTGACTCAAAGTTAGAAAATCATTTAACTCCTGATTGTGTCTAGGTTCCCCAAACCCAGTTTCAGAGATCTCTGTTCCCCAAAGTTTCAGAGACCTCAGCCGACCCATACCTCACAAAAATTCTCTCTTTACCTTCCCAGTGCTTAGCATAGTGCCTGGCACAAAGTAAGTGCTTAATAAATGTTCCTTGATTTGCCTATATAGAAACAAGCTAAAATTGGGCATAGCCTTAGAAGGAAAGCACTAAGATTAAGGAGGACAGTCAAGGAAATCATTGAACCTACATCTTCTCATGTACAGGGCTGGGGCCTAGAGATTGAATCCACTGCAATTTATAGTCATGCCCAGATCAGGGGTCAGCAAACTCCTTGTGGTCTGGTCAGCACTTTTTCTGCAACTTATAGTCATCATGCCTAGGGGAGGGGAGGGGTCAGAAAGCTCCTTATGGTGTAAGGCCAAATCCATCCCTGCCTGTTTTAGAAAGGTTAGAGAACACCCAGACATTAAATGACTTATCCAGGATTATACAGCCAGTATACAGGGCAGCTGAGGACAAAACTAAAGCTGGCTACCCATTCATGCAAGCACAGGAGGCAGTTCCTTCTCTTTCTCATATCTTGGGTTAATAGATCTCTGGGGACAACTAGCTTGGATAGTAGATAGAGTCCCATGCCTGGAGTCAGGAAGACTCATCTTTCTGAGTTTAAATCTAGCCTTAGGCACTTACTAGCTGTGTGACCCTGGGCAAGTCACTTAACCCTGTTTGCCTCAGTTTCCTCAACTGTAAAATGATCTGGAGAAGGAAATGGCAAAACATCTTTGCGAAGAAAACCCCAAAAGGGTTCATAAAGAGTGGGACATGGCTGAAACAGCTCATCATCGTCGTCATCATCATCGTCATCAAACAACAATACATCTCTCCTCTACCTGCTCCTTACACTGCCTTACGGATCATTTCCTAACTCCTAAGTATTTTCACTGGCTGTCCCCCATGCCTGGAACTCTCTCCTTCCATATCTCCACCTCTTGACCTCTCTAGCTTCCTTCAGGTCCCACCTTTTAAAGAATTTTTTCCCCATTGTCTTAGATTAACTCCACTTTATCCTGTATGTATCTTTTCTACCTAGTTGTTGCAGAGCAGGGACTGTCTCTTGCCTCTCTTTATCTTCCTAGGGCTTACATAGTGCCTGGCATATAGTAGGTGCTTAATAAATGTTCCTCGATTTGTCTATGTATACAAACAAGACAAAATTGGGGATAGCCTTAGTAGGAAAGTGCTAAGATTAAGGAGGACAGTCAGTGGCAAACCTTGAACCTACAACCTCTCATGTGTAGGAGTTGGGCCTAGAGGTTGAAGAGCTTACAGGAAGCTCCCTCTCAATCTCAATGCACGTACTTTGCCTTTCCTTCTCTTACTCCCTGTTTCTGTGCCTGTACGCTGCCACTCCAATTGCCCAGGGCCGGAAGTCCTCCAGCTTAGCTATGCTTACTACTTCTGATCCTACTGGGACAAATGCCTGGAACTTGGAAAAATTGCTTGGGTGGTTGTCTCATGCTTCTAAGCACTACTCTTCTAAGCCCATACAGTTTCTTGGAACTCGAAGAGACCCGGGGCACTACCCACATACCCGCACATGAAAGTACAAAGCCAGTTCCTTCCCGTTTTTCTCATATGTAACATGTCTCTTCCCCTCCCTGCTTTATACGCTACCTTAGAAATCAGGAGGCCTAGCAGCAGATGGGGATGGACCTGGTGTGCTGGTTCCTCTTCTTAATTTCTTTCCATTTCAGACCCCTACTTTTCTTCAGAGCCCGCCCCTGAATTACACTAGTCAAAATACCCTCCTGTGAAGTTTGGCGCAATAAGGACTGGGTTGGGATAGTGAGGGACATGCTAAGAAGTGACTAATGGGGGTTGAAAGACCTCAGTTGCTTCATAGGTTATCTCTATGAGCCATTCTTGCCAGAGGGGCAGTCATCCTGGAGGGTTGTAGTCATTCCAATGGCAAAAGAGGCTGAAAATAACCTGAGCGGTAATTTACCAAATCATAAAAGTTTGCTTTGGCCATATTTCCTCCCTGACCTAAGATAAATGGATTTGGGTGGTTGGGATTATATCCTAATGATTATTTGTTGTATTTACTTTCACAAAAGGCCAGTGTTTTTTTTTCCTTTTTTTTTTTAGGGGAGAAGGCAGGGCAATTGGGACTAAGTGACTTGCCCAAAGTCACACAGCTAGTAAGTATGTCGAGTGTCTGAGGCTATATTTGAACTCATGTCCTCTTGACTCCAGGGTTGGTGCTCTACTCACTGTGCCACCTAGCTGCCCTAAGACCCATCTTATAGATTGGTTGTTGCTAGTGGGTTTTGAAATTAAACTGTCCCACATCATAGTCATCAGAAATCTCAAGCCATATCAGAGAGGGAAAATTTCTTGATTTCCAGGATGTGGAAGAATATATCTTACTTTGTGTTGTAGAGCCCCTGCTCTGTTTTGTGGCAGTGAAATACCTCTTAGGTATAAAAAAAAATGTCTCTCTGTCTTATTTCCTTTTCATATCCCAACTACTTGTACCTACTACCTTGATCCTGTTATCAGTTTTAGCATAACTCCACTAAACTCCCCCACCCACCTTTTTGTTGTTGTTGTTGTTTTGTTCATGATAATAGTGATGCAATTAAAAAGATAAAGTCAAAGATGAATTATCATCTTTTTTGGTGGAGGCAGTATTCATACCAACAAAATCACTGATCCTTCAAATAATGAAATGTATTTGTGTGAGTAGGTACTCATGTACCTGTATATGTGTCTATATATCTCAATCACTCTACAAGCATTGTATGCTTTCTGTGGAGCTGTGTGCTGTATCTTATATAAAGATAAAAGTGAGAGCTTGTTATCCACTAGCAAAACCTACCATGAGGCATTCCATTGGGAGGTTAAAGAGTGATATATATTTATAGGGTATGTGTATATATTTCATAATCATACCTTTTCTGTTATTTTTATTTAGAACTTTTCATCTAAAATTTACTAGAAATTTTTACTCAGGATGTGCTATGAAATCCATAATCTTTGCTTCCTCCTAGGTGAAAGTGGAAAATGATGAATAAAAGGTTTTCTATAAAAGGGTTTTTTTTCCTTTACCCTGCCATTGATAACTTTCTTCCAAAGACAGTAGTAGAAATGGCCAGTCTGGGGACATTTAGAAAAAATACTTAGTTGTTCATTTCATAACAAGTAAAAAGTTCATATATGTTTAATTGTAATTATAGAAAGACTTTAAAAATGTCTCCAATTTATATTTTTAAAACATAGCATCATTTTAAGAAAAATATTCCTTATAATATTTTTGGTAAAGGTTTGCCAATTCTGCTTTCAAATAGTTTGAAGAAAGAGCATTTTTAATTCTTGAAGCAATTTTTAGTAGAAAACAATAAAATTCTTACCATTTGTCAAGGAGAATGGATAGCAACTCAGAATAGTTCAATTAAAAAGCATTTATTTTATAATAGCTTTATTGAAGCTCTTTGGTTTTTTATGCCAACTTTATTTCCAAATAAATCACCTCTACCCAGCTAGCCATTCCTTGTAACAAAAGTTAAAAAGAGGAAAAATAATCAGTTAAGCAAAAACACTGAACATATTAACTGTCAGACAGGACCTGAAATATTCTCCACCTATAGTCTCTCCCACCTCTGCAATAAATATGTCAAGCTAAATTTTCATACCTCTTCTCTGGGACCAGATTTTGTTGTGATAATTACATAGCATTGGGTTTCACTTTTTTCCTTTCTGTTTATATTGCTTTATGCAAAATGTAGGGTGTATTTCCAGTTCTGCATACTTTACTTTGCATAGGTTCATCTAAATCTTCTACTGTTACTTTTACTTCTTTGAATTCAGTGATTCATATGACTCAGTAAAATTCCATTATATTCAGGAACCATAATTTGTTGAGCATTCTTCCAATAAACCTCTACTTGATTTTCACTTTTTTTCTGACAAAGTGCTGCTATATGAATATGTATGTATGAAAATCATATACACATACATATATCTATACATACATATATGCACACAAAAACATATAGATATAAATATAGATATACATGCACATACATTTTTTTCTTTCTATCTTCAATTTTATTGAGCCTAGCAATGAGAAATCTATAAAAGGGTGAGGACATTTCTGTGACTTTAGGTACAGTTCTAAATTGCTTTCCAGAGTGGTTAGATCAATTCACAGTTCCACTAACAATGTCTTAATGTTTTTCACTTTCTGCATCCCCTCCAACATTGACTATTTCCATCTCTTAACTTCTTCATTAGTTTGCTGGGCATGAGGAGAAAGCTCAGAATTGTTTACATTTCTCCTTAATGGTGATATGTAGCAACTTTGATATCATTATCAACACTTTTTAATTCTTTGGAGAACCACTTGTTAGTTACTGCTCATCACTTATTCAGTAGGGAATTACTCTTTGTCTTACCTATTTGTGTTAATTTCTTGGATATCAGATCCTTAATCCTAGATAATGATAATAAAGGTGATAGTAGTGATAGCATTTACATACTTTTTAAGCTTTCCAAAGTGCTTAGCTCATATGATCCTCACAACGATCGTGTGAGGGAGGTGCTATAATCATCATTTTACATAATGAGGAGACTGAGGCACAGAGTGGTTAATTGACTTGCACGGGTCACACAACTAGAGAGTGTGGAACATCAAATTATTATCCTCTCAGGTTTTCATTATCCTCTCTATCTACTCTGCTACCTAGATGCCTCTACCTATTATTATAACAGACCTTTTTCAGAGATAATGGATGCAAAGATTCTTTTCCAAAGAACAATTTTTTTTCTTATCCTAGATGCAATAATTTTGTTCAAGCAAAATACTTTAATTACATGTAGTTAAAATTGTTATATCTTTTGTAAGTGCTACTATCCTTTGTTTGGTTAAGAATTCTTCCTTTCTCTGTGAAATGTACCTGATCTCATTTTCTCACAAGTTTTTTTTTTTAATTGTTTAACGTTTAATTTTCAGGTTGCACATCCATTTCAAGCCTATTCTGATATATGATATAGAATGTAGAATGGGAAGCTCTAATTTGTGCCAAACCATTTTCCAATTTCCTTAAGTTCTTTTCAAATAGAGAGTTTTTCTCCAAGTAGTTATATTCTTGAGTTTATTGAACAATGGGTTATTAAGGTATTTTTATTCTTCCATAATAGATCTGTGTCACCTTATCTACCTTTCAACCAGTACCAAATAATTTTGATGATTGTGAGGTCTGGATGTGCAATTACCATTTCATTCCTAATTGTTTTCATACCTCCTTTGAGTTTATGGACCCTTTGTTCAACTGAATTTTATTATTTTATTTAGATTTGTAAAGTATTCCCTTGGTGATTGAGTATAGTATTAATTCTGCAAATTAGTAGTAATATCATTTTTATTATACTGGCATTGTTATCTGTATCTTTTTGCAATTCAGTTAACTTTTCCTTCATGATTTAGATCCTACATCTTTTAGTACATAAATGTTCAATATTGATATTTTTGCTATCCACCGTACCATTAAGCAAAATGTAGTTTTTGTGTTCACCTCTCGTAACATTATGCATTTCTATTTTTGCTTTCTTTGATAACCTGGCTGAAACTCAAACTTATTTAAAATTACACGATGATTAGTAAAATTAATTCCCACCTCTAAGTTTCTTTCTGCATGACTTTATATTTTAGATGTGTGTGTATGTATGTGTGTGTGTGTAATTCTGCCAGTTGTTGGATTTTTTTTTGTCCATTCTGTCATGCTTTTTTTGTTTTATTGGATTGTTTAATCCATTCACACTTAAGGTAATTATTATTTTCTTTCATTTATTTCTTTTGTATTGATTTTTATCCTTTTCTTCTTTGTCAGCATTTTGTCCCTGTGATTAGTTTTGGTTATAGTACCTTAATGCTAGCCTAGTCCCACATATCCCAGTCCTTTCTCCCTTCTCGCCTATCCCACACAAACACATACTCTAATTTAGTTGCCCTATCTCAAATCCCCTCACTTTAATTAAAAGAGGACTTTCTTTTTCATTCATTTATTTGTTTCTTCCCCTCTTTTGACCCTTCTCTTTTCCCACCCAGCTAGGGGTGTAGTTCATAATCTTTCCTCCTTACTCACAGTAACATTCTTTACTGTGCCTTTTCCACAAGCATTTTTCCTTTATTTTCTCCTCTTCAATTCTCTTTCCTTCTAGTCTAAGCTGAAGTTATCCAATTTCCCCTTATTTGATCTGTATTAATTCCCTCTGTTTCCCTTATGAGGATAGAGCTTCTGGAACCCCAAATTTGAACTCCCTTTTTCATCAGATGTCTTTGTTATTGCAATTGCAGGTCTTATCCAATTCTCTTTTTTTTTCTGCTGTGTAATTACTGAGTAATTTTATTAAATGTGCACTGTGTAAAAGGATAGAGAGAAAGGCAGAAAGAAAGATGGATCTCTGTTCTCAAATAGTTCACTTTCTAATGAGGAGGCAGGATGCAAACTACTATGTACATACTGAACATACAATGTAAATAAGAAGTAATTCACAGGAGGGCACTAGGGGGTGGCTGTAGTTGGATTGGACAAAAAAGTCTTTGCAGTCGATGAGATTAGCATGAGGTCTTGAAAGAAGTCCAGGAAGTCAGGAGGCAGAGCTGAGGAGGGAGAGCATTCCAGTTCTGGGGGACAGCTGGTGAAAAGTCATTGAGTTGGGAGTCAATGAAGAAAAGCAAGAAGGTTGGTATAACTGGATGGCAAAGTATAAAGAAGAGAGTAAAATGTAAGAAGATTGAGAAGGTAAGGAAAAGCCTTAAAAGTGAAGCAGAACATTTTATATTTGTTCTTGGGGTAATAGGGAGCCACAGGATTTTATTGAAAGGGGGGAGGGAAGGTGACATAATTAGGCTTGTGCTTTAGGAAGACTGCTCTAGCAACAACATGCATAATGGATTGTACTGAGGAAAGAACTGATGTTAGGAGACCAATTGAGCAAACTATTGCAATAGATCAGAAATGAGGTGAGGAAAGCCCACACTAGAATAGAAAAACTACTCCTCACCAAACTATTCAGCACTGACTTCACTCAGCCCACTGGAAAGGAATATATGCTCCTTAATGACCAAAAAGGTGTTTAGAAGGAAGCTGGTAGGTGGGCAGACTGTTAAACCAAGTTCCTGGAGTGGGTGATGTTCAGGCTGTTACCTCCAATGACCATGACACATTTGATAGTGATGTTGCTGCATTTGGTAAGGGAATAGATGTAGAAACGTGAATTGACAAAGGGATCGATGTCAAATGGAAGTACGGTCATGTCTGTGTCTTCATTGTGTCCTAAGGCATGAGGCCTGATCCTAACCCTCTGTCCTTACTGTTTATTACCCACCATGCCTAATGGGATAACCTATTCCTGATTCTTTTTCTCCCTTACTACCCTAGGTACCCTTAGAGTTATGATGCCACACTGGAAGATACAATCAATTGTCAGAGAAGATAATTATCTGATGAGCAAATATCCCCCAGAAACAACATAATGTGTCTTAGCACAAATGTAATCACCATCCAACCACAATGTAAATTTTCTTTAGGGACCTTTTCATTTCCTCTTGCCGAGAGATTATGAGCCTTTCTAGGTGTCACAGTGGATAGAGCACTGGGCCTGGATTCAGGAAGACTCTTCTTCCTGAGTTCAAATCTGTCCTCAGACACTTGCTGTCTGTGTGACCCTGGGCAAGTCACTTAACCCTGTTTGCCTCAGTTTCCTCATCTATAAAATGAGATGGCAAAGGAAATGGCAAAACACTCCAGTATCTTTGCCAAGAAAACCTCAAGTGGGGTCTTGATGTGTTGTACTCAACTGAAATGACTGAACATGGCCTTTCTACTCCCACTGTCCCAGTTCCCTGTTCCCCGTTGCCTTACGTGATCTTCCCATGCCCTTCCCTCTGGTGGAGAAATTAATTACTCTCTTCTTTGCTTACCTCTATACTGGATGAGGCCGACTCTGGTTCTCCTCTCTTTCTTACCTCACTCTCCTAGCCAGGGCATCTTTTCACTGTGTTGTCCTTATCTCTCCTACAAATGATATCTTTCGCTCAGAGGAGACTTAATCCATATGCTATTGATACAGTT
The DNA here is from genome assembly GCA_028646595.1 of Phalanger gymnotis. Classification (NCBI taxonomy): domain Eukaryota; kingdom Metazoa; phylum Chordata; class Mammalia; order Diprotodontia; family Phalangeridae; genus Phalanger; species Phalanger gymnotis. The sequence continues at coordinate 477,165,465 of CM053622.1, read as the reverse complement.
CTTCCTCTCTTTTTTCTGATTCTTTATGTTTTCTTTAAATCTTAAGCCCTTTAGGTCCATTGCAATCCCTTATTGAGGCCTCTTCGTTATTTTTTTACTCGCTTAGTTAAATTTCTTTTTTAAAACAATAGCCAATAAACATGAGGAATAGATTTGAGTTGTGACTTTACATAATAATTTTACTTGTTTCTCTTTCTCGTGTTTCTGTTCTTTGAGGTGTTTTCAAGTTGTCTTTTTCGGTTACCTGGTTTTTGTTGTTGTTTGCTTGTTTTTAGTAATGATGCCCCAAATGTCTCTCTCATTGAACATCCATCTTTTTCATTGATCTCTAGGTTCAGCTTTCTGGAAATATGTTGTTTTTAGTCATAGCCTTAGTTTCTTGATTTTTTTGGAATATACTATTACTTTTTTATGTCTCAAAATTGCAATCCCAGTTGGCTTATTTGAACTGTCATTCCTTCATATTTGAAAGTTTGTCACCAGGCTACTTGCCAATCTTGCTGTCATTCAGATTGTGAAATTTAACCACTATATACCTTGGAGTTTTAGGGATGAGTTCTGCCCTCCCCCTTCCAGTATTAATCTGTAGATTTGGTCAAACAGTGCTTTGTTGGAAAGAGTTCTGGGCCTGAAGTCAGGAAGCCCTGAATCCACACTTACTGTCTGTGCGACCTTAAGCATGGTATTTGACTTCTGTGTGCCTCAGTTTCCCCAATGTAAGAATGGGTATAATAATAACACGTGTCTCGCAGGGTTATTGTGAGGATCAAATACAATAAAATTTGCATAGCGCAGTGCCTTGCACATAGTAGATGCTACATGAATGCTTATTTCCTTCCCATTCCCTTGTTGCCTTTATTCCAAAGTTCTGGGTAACTTTCTTGAATTGTTACCTGCGGTATGGTGTTCAATTTTTGTTACTGGTCACATTCTTCTGGTAGACCTTAAGTTCTTTCTTAGCTTCTATCTTTGAGGTCAGTCACTGGGCATGTATAGAATATGTGACTTCTTTTAAAGTTGTTGCCTTTTGCTTCTCTTCTGCCATATATTTTTTCCACTTTTGTATTTTTATGTTCCATTTCTGCTATTCTATTTATTTAAACCTCTAACTTTGAGGAGAGATTACCTATTGTGTCACCTAAATCCTGAACCCTGCTATTGTTTTTTGTTTGTTTCGTTTTTTACTTGTATATTGACAGTACTGCTTTTAACTTTAATTTCAGATATTTTACATCTCCACTGAAGGGAAGGATGGAGGGAGGGAGAGAATTTGGAATTCACAATTTTTAAAAATACATATCAAAAGTTGTTTTTACAGATAATTGGAAAAAAATATTTGTTTAAAAATTTAACTTAATTTCATTTCTAGTATAGTCTTTCATTTTTTTTTCTTTCCACCATTCAGTAGTTTAATGAGGTCTGGGGATTCCACAGAATTATATTTTTGACCAGAGTTCTTGTTCATTTTCTTTCATAGTGTAAGACTTATTCAAAATGTTCTGGCTCTTTAATTTTTACTCAGTTTTCTTTCTGTTGGTTTATCTCTATATGAGCTACATTTTTAACCAGAGTTTTATCCCTTGACCTTCTTGTTCTTTTTCACTTTCTTTTGTAATCACAGTTACTTGTCTCTGGTTTCCTTCTCCCTTATTTTCCTCTTCCCCCTTCCACATAAACTGCATAGACTCCAGAGACTGGGAAGCCTTAAGCTCTTTGTTTCAGAGAACGGGTAGTGTGGGAGCCTTGCCTGAATTTTTGCCCAAAGTAAACTCTAGGAAGGAATGGATCAGATCTAGCTAAATTTCCAGTTCCTAGTGCCTCAGGCATGTAAGTTCTTTACCGCTCTTTTCCCAGATTTTACAGAGTTCTCTGCAGTGCCCAAACTTTCCTTTTCTTTGTTCCCTCCAGCTCTTTTCCCTTTCCTTCAGGCTAGTCTGTCACTTTTTTAAAGTGTCTTTTTTGTTTAATATTTTTAGTTTTCAGCACTGATTTTCACAAGAGTTTGAATTACAAATTTTCTCCCCATTTCTACCCTCCCCCCCAGTCCAAGATGGCATATATTCTGACTGCCCCATTCCCTAGTCAGCCCTCCCTTCTGTCACCCCACTCCCCACCCCATTCCCTTTTCCCTTACTTTCTTGTAGGGCACGATATATTTCTTCCCATTGCCTGTATATCTTATTTCCTAGTTGCATACAAAAACTTTTTTTTTGAACATCTATTTTTAAAACTTTGAGTTCCAAATTCTCTCTCCTTTTCCCTCCCCACCCACCCTCCCTAAGAAGGCAAGCAATTCAGCATAGGCCACATGTGTATCATTATGCAAAACCCTTCCACAATACTTATGTCGTGAAAGGCTAAATATATTTTGCTCTTTCCTATCCTATCTTCCTTTATCCAATTTTCTCCCTTGACCCTGTCCCCTTTCGAAAGTGTTTGTCCTTGATTACCTCCTTCCCCATCTGCCCTCCTTTCTATCGTCCCCCCTTTTTTAATCTCCTTCCTCCTTCTTTCCTGTGGGGCAAGATGCCCAATTGAGTGTGCATGTTATGCCCTCCTCATTTCAAATCCGATGAGAGCAAGATTCACTCATTCCCCCTCACCTGCCCCTCTTCACTCCCAACAGAACTGCTATCTCTTGCCACTTTTCTGCTAGATAATTTGCCCCATTCTATCTCTCCCTTTCTCCCTCTCTCAATATATTCCTCTCTCATCCCTTAGTTTGGTTTTATTTTTTTAGATATCATCTCTTCATATGCAACTCACCCTAAGCCTTCTGTCTACATATATATATTATATGTATATATATATATATGTATATATATATATATTATATATACATATGTATGTATATTCCCTTCGGCTACCCTAATGCTGAGGTCTCATGAATTATACACATCATCTTTCCATGTAGGAATGTAAACAAAACAGTTCAACTTTA
>CM053622.1:477140038-477162024 GCA_028646595.1 Phalanger gymnotis | reverse complement strand
ATACTGGAATGGGGAGGTTGGTTCGCTAATTTGTTGCTCTGGGCCCTGAATAAATTTTTTGATGCCTTCTGCTTGGAGAATTCTGTATACCCAACGATTTCGAACCATTCAGATATTTATATGATCCTTTTTGTGATCATAAATTTGGCCTTCCTACTACAAATATCCATTTTTTCCTCTGAAGGATTATACTCAGTTTTGCTGGGTTGGTGATTCTTGGTTGTAATCCAAGTTCTTTGCTTTCCAGAATAAAAAATTCTAATTCCTCCAATCCTTTAATGTAGAAACTGCTAGATCTTGTGGTATCCTGACTGTGGATACTTGAATTGTTTATTTCTGGCTGGTTGTAGTATTTCCTCCTTGACCTGGTAGCTCTGGAATTTGGTTATAATATTGCTTGCAGTTTTCATTTTGAAATCTTTTTCAGGAGATGATTGGTGGCTTTTCTTTCCATTTCTATTTTACCCTCTGGTTCTTGAATATCAAGGCAGTTTTCCTTGATAATTTCTTGAAAGATGATGTCCAGGATCTTTTTTTTATCTTGGTTATTAGGCAGTTCAATAGTTTTAAAATTATCTCTCCTGGATCTATTTTCCAGGTCAGTTGTTTTTCCAATGAGATATTTCACATTGTCTTCTATTTTTTCATTCTTTTGATTTTGTTTTATTGTTTCTTGATTTCTCATAAACTCATTAGCCTCCATTTGCTCCATTCTGATTTTTAAGGAATTATTTTCTTCAATGAGCTTTTGTACTTCCTTGTCCATTTGGCCAATTCTACTTTTTAAGGAGTTTTTTTCTTCTTCAGTGAATTTTTGTGCCTCTTTTTCCATTTGGTCAATTCTTCTTTTTAAAGCATGCTTCTCCTCCTTTTTGTACCTCTTTTACCATTTGGCCTAGTCTGTTTTTTAAGGTGTTATTTTCTTCATTATTTTTTGTCTCTGCTTTACCAAGCTTTTAACTTGTTTTTCATGATTTTCAGTTCTTCCAAGGTGGTATGATCTAAGCAGGGGTATTTCCTACTTTCCTTGCCCATGCTCTGCGAATGACCAGAAGCACTCTTTTCTACCCTGGAACTGTGTAATAACTATTTAATAGGCCATGTGACCTGCTTGGGTCACATGTGGTGGGAGGAGCTTGCTGAGAGGAAAAGGAATGTGTGTCACAAGAAATGCTCAGAGAGAGAGCAGTTAGAGCTGAGGGAAAGAGCAGATGTGTGCTGTGCTGTGAGTTTGTGGTGGCAAGGCCCCAGCAGCAGGGTGGATGGTTATATAATGGAGTGATTCCCTGCTGTGATATTTCGTATTGAATTCTTCACTGCTATGATGGATTGGGATTATTGGTTTTGGGATCTGGTTCTTTGGTGTCTGAATAAATGGTTTACTTCTTCTACATTCTATGTGGAGAGTCTCTTATATTTTGTGATACAGAACCACATAGGCATATTGACAATTATCATCTATGTTGTGTTTATTGCCTTGCTAATGCAAACTGTGAGGAAGGTCCCTACTCCACTGTGGCTGCACAAGGCTATGGCTAGCTCTGCTGTGCTAGTGCTCCTCCTGGCCCTGGAACTGCCACCCAGGACTACCACTAGGATCGGAGTATAGGCAAAGCAACAGAGTCCTTCCTCAGTGCTAGTAAAGAGACCCCTCTCTGCTCTTTCTAACTAGTTGTTTGATCCCCTTACTATCTGTGGGATGAGAGATCCTGAATCAGCTGCTACTGCTGTTGCTGAGTCAGTGGCTCCCAAGGCCTGCTCCTGGTTTGCTGGGGTTGAGGCTGTGCTGGTCTGGCCTGCTCTGGACTGTGCTCTTCTCTCACCCTGGTGCCACAGACCTTTCTTGTGGACCTTCCAAGTTGTCTTTGACCCTGTGGGCTGAGAGGTCTGGAAATCAGACAGTGCTGCCCCTGATTCAGTCCCCTCAAGGCCTGCTCCTGATTTACCAGGGCCTGGTCTTTGGGCCTGCACTGGACTGTGCTCTTCTCTCACCCTGGTGCCACAGACCTTTCTTGACAATCTTCTAAGTTGTCTTGAGCTGGACAGTTGTTTTGCTCTGCCTTTTTGTGGGTTCTGCCACTCTAGAAAGTGTTTAGAGTCATTATTTAAAGGTATTTGGAGGGGTTTTGGGGAGACTTAGGGGAGTCCCTGCCTTTACTCCATCATCTTGGCTCCCCTGCTTGTCTTTTCTCGTAGCACAATATTCCAGTACAATCCTATACCGCAGCTTGTTTAACTATTCCCCAATTGATGAGCATCCCTTTGATTCCCAATTCTTAGCCACCACAGCTTTATTTATTCTGTTTGTTCAATTTGTAAAATATTGCTCTGAGGTTGAAGGGACATTAAAAATTACTATGTTGAGAGTTTGCACAAGAAGCCTTTCCCCGTTCCCCTAACTGCTAGTGTCCTCTTTTCTAAAACAACCTTATATTAACTGCTTTGTAGTTTGTATTTATTCTCTTCATATTTTAATATGCCTGTTTATGTATTTCTTATTTCTACTGTTAGCATCTAAGCTCCTTAGAAGGAACTGCCAGAGAAGAAAATTTTAGAATCTACCAGATGAGAAGAGAATTAATGAAAATAAAAAAAATTTAAAAAAATCTTCAGCAAAACAAATCAAAACAAAGTAATCTGGATGGGGGAAAAGAGGAAGGCTTTGAATTTAACTTAGGGGGAGAAGAAGAGGGGCAGAAATAGATAACTAAATAAAAGAAATGTATCTCATGCAGTCGATAAAGTGCCAGGCTTAAAGTTGGGACGACTTATCTTCCTGAGTTCTGATCCAGCTTCAGACACTTAGTAGCTGTATGACCCTGGGGCAAATCACTTAACCCTGTTTGCCTCGGTTTCCTCATCTATAAAATGAGCTAGAGAAGGAAATGGCAAATCACTTCAGGATCTTTGCCAAGAAAACCCTAAATTGGGCCACAGAGTTGCAACTGAAATGACTGAACAACAAAATTGCATGCTCTGAAGCTCCTCTCTCAACCCAACTTGCCCTAGTGGTCTCAGTCTCACAAGTAGTAAATCCATGGCTCACTACTTGAAAATTCAGGGTTCTTGGGGTAGCCCTGATGGATTGGGGGTAGTTTTCTAATGTTATAGTTCATGAGTCTTAACCTGTGTCTTTGACCACATGATTATCAGTTGATATCAATTAGGCAGCCATGTTTAGTTAGCTTTTAGAAATGAATATTTACTCCAATGGTACAGTTGTTGCAAAACATCTCCTCTCCACTAAATGTCTGTTATGCACTCCCCTATGGTTACATAGGGAGTCCAGAAAACACTGGGCTAAGGCTTAGAGAGCATATGTGGCCAAGGGGTAACCTGATTTCTGGAGGCACTTTTGCGGGAGTCCTTGAGATATTCGCCTAGGTTTGGGGTAGCTTTTCTGCTGGGGTATTTGAGGAGCCTTGACTCTGCCTTTCATCGTTGTGTCCAGTCTAACCTCGGCTTGCAGGGCTATCACTTCCCAGATACATTACTGATAAGTCCCCAAATCTCCAGACCCTCCAAAGCTCCCAAGAGTGGGGGGAGAAGAGGAGATGGACACTGAGGTAATGATTGAGGCTCTTCACTTCAGACTCCTCCAAAGTGATTCCTTCTCAGCACTTTGTCTGGAAGCTTTCTACCCAAAGCTACCAGATGTACCTCTGATCTCTTACGAAACAGAATATACTTACAAATACATTAACAAAATTGAAAAGAAAGGATTAATGAACTGAATATGGATTTTTAAAATTTAGAAAAATAAACAAATAAACCGCCAAAAATACAAAAGAAGAAATTTTGAAAATCAAATAGGTAAATTGAGAACCCAGAAGATTATAGAACTGATAAAACTGAAGACTTCTTCTTTGAAAAGAAGAAATTGATAAACTTTTTCCAAACTAATTAAAAAGGAAGATAATGAAATTAACAAAAAGTTATTAAAGTAAAGCCTTAACAAACTCAGAAGACATAAAAAGAATGATCAGAACTTTCTATATTCGGAAACCAATAGTACTGAGAAGTCAAAAGAGATAGAGAATCACCTACAAAATTAATAAGATACTAAACTTAAGAGAACCAAATAAAATGTTAAATAATCTAATTTTTGAGAAGCAAGTAGAAGTAGCTATGAAGGAACTATACCATTGTGAGGGGAAACTTATGAAGGTAGATTTATAGAATTCTATTAATCTTTTTTAAGACTATTAATATCTACACCATAAAAATTATTTTCAAACATTGAGAAAGAAAGCATTCTACCAAACTCCTTTTGTGAGAAAAATCTATCCCTAATATGTAAATTGGGTTAGTATAAAGCAAAGAAAGGAACTCTAGACCAATAAAATTAATGGATATTGATTCAAAAATTTTAAATCAAATCCTGGCAGAAAGATTACTGTAATTTATCCAAAAAAAAGATTATTCGCTTTGATGAAGCTGGATTTCTACCCATATTGTCTCAAAGATCACTCACTAATTCCCTTTATAAATGGTCACAATTCATCACTGTAACAATACATTCCAGAATTTTGCCAGAAATCAAAGTCAAGCCTAAGATTTGAAAATTCAGTCTTCTTCCCCTCTCTGACATTTGGGAATATATTTGATTGTCTCCAGGCCTGCGTGCTCCCACTCCTATTTGCCAGCATTTTTCAGATACTATTGACAAGGGCTTACTAGTTCTGTTAACAGCTCCATGCAAGCTCAGTCATGACTCAGTACAGCCTTGTCTTAGCCTCAACTTTTTTTCTTTGCTAAATCCTCTAGTCCTCAAGAAATGAGAGGTCACCTAGTCTAAACCCTTAACCAGTTTCATCATGTTAGGAATTCCTAATAAGGGAACATCCAATTCTGTGCTCTGCCCCCTCTTCAAATTTCTTCAAACTAATCTCAACTATGTACTTATATCATCTCATTAGAAAGAAACCTACTCGAAGATAGGGTATAATTTTGGTCTTTATGTCTCTAGTTCTTAGCACAATGCTGTGAAGTAGGTACTTGATAAATGTTTCTTGAATCAAAATTGTAATTTGAAACTTTTTTTCTTATAGTTCTTAACAACTTTCAATTCTGTCTCTAAGAAATGTTTTAATATCCCTTGAGCCTTGATCCTTTGATCAATTAGGGAATGGCTCTTATATAAATTTCAATCAGTTCCTTAGGTATCTGTAAATATGCACATCAGGGCTGTTTCACCAACATTAGTGAATCTTCCTTCTGCTTGTGCTCCATGTTCTATAATTTTGATGAGGCTGGGAAACACTTTGGGTGAGCTGCTCTGTTTTATGCCACCCTTAATGTTAAAACCCAGGGCCATTGAACAAAGTTAACTCTAGTGTGACCTCTGTCCTAGATTTTTATAATATTTTAATAAATGTATGAGAGTCAGCTTGTTTGAAAATTGTTTAAAATGCATTTTGTTCTACCTAGTCGAATACTTCAAAAAAATGAACAAATAATGGACCCAGTGGGATTTTTTTCCCTCTGTACCTATCAGCCGGTTATATGATAGAAATATAAAGATGTAGTAAAACCCATCTGTTGTATAAAACCATCAGTGAAACCCGGCCTTTTCTTTTCTCATATTTTTATCACTCTTTAGGAATATGTGGACTGTTCTCAAAAAGACTTTTACAGAGATAAGAAAGTAAGTTTAAGGGCAAGTAGTCTCTGGTGCTTTTGCAGTTGTCTTTTTCCCCCTTATAAAAGTATTGTCCGTGATCCTTTTAAAATCAAACGAGATAATGTACTATATTTGAAATAATTTTTTAATCTTTAAAGCATTTTATAAATCTATTATTATTCTTTTATTATCTAATGTTCTTTTTCAATGGAATTCAAATAGAAACTGTCCTTGGACCCATGGACATGCTGCCATTCTTTTATATTTAGTGTTTTGTGGATGCCTGTGTAGGTGGACAAAATAACTGCACTTTGTTTGTTATTGCAATTTTCAGTCATGTCTGATTCTTTGTGACCCCATTTAGAGTGTGCTCGGCAAAGATTGCTGGAGTGGTTTACCATTTCCTTTTCCAGCTCATTTTACATGTGAGGAAAAGTGACTTGCCTAGCGTCACACAGTTAGTAAGTGTTTGAGGCCACATTTGAACTCAGGAAGATGAGACTAATTTAACAGAAATTTTCATCCTCAGGAAGCTCCATGAAAGTTAACCATGGTACAACTCTTGTAGGAGACAGAAAGGACGACAGGGATGAAATACACCTCACCTTTTACCAGTGGTTTGCTGGAGGAAGTTCAAACCAGCCCTCTTAAGCTGATTGTTAAATTTTGGGTGTGAATATTTATAGCTCAGATACCAGAAAACATAATAAATCAGACCTTGATTTTTTGTTCTGTTAATGTCTAAACTTAAGAAAGCAATGAAGAAAAATATTAATAATATAGATTAAATTTAAAAGTGTATCACACATGCATTTTCTTTTCAGGGCTGGTTGTTAAATATTTGCCAGCACACTCCTATCCTGTTTTCATATGATTTTTATCTTCTCTGCTGGTTATATATTATATATATATATACATATATATATATACACACACACACGTATATACACACATATATATATACACACATATGTAATATATATACACATATGTATATATAGGTATATATACATATACACACATATATGTGAGTGTGTGTATGTATGTATAGTATATACACACGTATGTATGTATTATACATGTGTATAATATATACATACATGAAATACAATGCATATAATGAGCATATAGTGGGTATATGGGATTGTGTTATACTGGAGACAAGCTCACAAATAGCTATTACGTATTGAATATTACACATTGAATCCCATCTACTTTCTCTCTCAGTCAATCAGTTGACATTTTAAAAAAGATAATACTTAGCCAAATGCGAATGGGAGGTAATTGTTGCTTTGTTGCCATGGACCACACAGGTGATTAAAACTGTGTCATTATTGCCAGAAGGGTTGATGTACCCTTATGGTATGTGAGGTCACCCTACTCATCATCTTGATCTCCATGATGGTAATGTCCTTGTGCAAGTGGATCTTCCTCAAGGACTGGCCAGTCATTATTGCCGTTGGCAGCTTACCGGTCAGGGCTGTCTCACTAGATCAGCATATTCATTAATAGATCTGTATTTAGGGATGGTGGAATGGTTAGAGGGCTGTGCCTGGAGTCAGGAAGACTCCTCTTCCTGAGTTCAAATCTGATCTCAGACACTTACCAGGTGTGTGACCCTGGGAAAGTTACTTAACACCGTTTAGCTCACTTTTCTCATCTATAAAATGAAATGGAGAAGGAAATGGCGAACCGCTCCAGGTTCTTTGCCCAGAAAACCCCTGAAAGGGTTCACAAAGAATCAGACATGACTGAAAAAGGACTGAGCAACAACGAAACTTCAGTTGTCCAGGCCCCTTGATCCTGATTCCATCAACCAAAGACCTGAACATGTTCAGCTTGAATTGCAGCTCTCGGGGTAGCCAACGTTTCAGTGAACCACAGCAGAATGTGCATCATTAAGTATCATTTTCAAGCATCTCTCGGGCTTGCAGTTACGCCTTCTTTTTCTTTTATTCGTTTTTGTTCTTCTGGGAAGAAGGTAGCATTTCTAGAATTAGTTGCTGTCACCAGACTTTTGGTTTTACAATGTACACTGTAAATACATAAAGCTAAGAGGAGCCTATTAACAGCAACAGAATTCTTCATTATGGCCTCCATGGTAAATGGGGCCATGTTAATAGTTCTCCTAGTACTCCTAGGACCAGCCACACCTCCAAACACTAGATGGTTGTCTATAACACCTTGGCCTAGTTCTGGAACTGGTGCTTATTCAACATCGGCTTTCCACAGCCATTTCCAACCCATTATTTGCTGCAACTACATTCCAAGTGGCTATTTGTTTACTGTATGATTTCTGAATATGCTCAGAGACAGTCATCTATCTGGGTATAGAGCATTCCTTGCTATGATCTCCCCTAAATCCAGAGACGAAGGACGTCAGGTTTGCATGACACAAACTTGTTGGGGCAACTATAAAAAGCGGATAGAGCACCGAGCTTGGAATCAGGAAAACTCATCTTCACGAATTCAAATCTGGCCTCAGACGCTAGCTGTGTGACGTTAGGCAAGTCACTTAACCCTGTTTGCCTAAATGGGCTGGAGAAGGAAATGGCGAACCATTCCGGTATCTCTTCCAAGAAAACTCCAAACGGTATCCCACACACACACAGAGCTTATGTGGCCTTCTTGCTGTCCCTTTCACAAGACACTCCATCTCTGTACTTGGACCATTTTCACTGGCTGTTCCCCATGCCTGGAATACTCATTTCTCTTCTCCATTTCCCGGCACCCACTGTTTCCTTTGAGTCACGGCTAAAGTCTTATTTTCTATTAGAAGTCTTTCCTGATCTTTTTTAATGCTGGTACCTTCCCTCTGTTGATTATTGTATATATAACTTATTTGTACATAGTTGTTTCTATGTTGTCTGCCCAAACGGGTCTTCAAGCTCCTTGAGAATGGGGACTGTCTTTTGCCTTGCTTAGCCTGGGACTTGACACATAGTAGATATTTAATAAATGCCTATTGATATACTGACTGACCTTTCACAGGATTTTCAAGAATTTTCTTCAGATAGTCCACTGGAAGCAAAAGCTTTAGTTTTCCTATTGAGCATACCTCCTTTCTTGGAGTCACACTGTGGATTTTTCAGTTACAAACTTTGTAGCTATGAATTGGCAAAATGTCAGCTTGCAAATAATTCACTAGCACTATGATGGTATCCTAAAAGGTCAGACAGTCAGAAACTACTGCTAATTAAGGTTCTTTTTTTTTCAAACAGTGAAGACAGGAAAATAGCTAAAGTCATTATCTCCAAGCTGTTCTATAAGCAATTAATCTCAGACTCCAACAAGTCAATAACAGTGTAGGACTCTTCCTTGAAGACAACAGTTCAGCATCCTCTTGGGAATAGACTCAGTTTTCAAGTGAAAAATTAGGCCATTTAGAAAAAGCAACTTGAATAATGACCCATTATAAACTCACTGTAAAATCTGACCTTAAGAAGAGGTTTTCTGCTGGTTTGTGATGAAGCCTCGCAGGACACCCTCGCACTGAAAGCTATGAACATTTACCACTGTCAACAATCAAGGGGAGTTTCTTCTTCAGACCTCATTTCAACCTCCTATTCTGTACCCTTCCATTCTGGTAAATCATCCAAAGCCTAATGCTTAGCTAAGCCACTGAAAGTACAAAATCTACTTGATAACCATATGAGGAATTTGGAGGTGAGACATCCTCAGAGTCGTGCAGAAAGACAGAAAGTAATAATAAAGGAAAATCTAATGCTTGGTCTATAGATGCAAAAGCATCTAATGCATAAATCCATCCTATCCGAAATGCATTATAAACAACTTTATCTACACTGAGAATTTTCCTTACCTATACATCACCTCCCATCATGATAGGTAGAAAAGAGCTTCCATGACTTCTGGTTTTTTTCTCTTAGCAGTGTTTCTTCTTTCTCTGGAATTGTTTGTAGTTGATATATGTGCAGGGCATCTAGGTGGCACAGTGAATAGAATACTTGGCCTGGAGTCAGGAAGACCTGAGTTCAAATGTGTCCTCAGACACTTAATAGTTGTGTGATCCTGGGCAAGTCACTTAACCCTGTTTGCCTCAGTTTCCTCATGAACTGGAGAAGGAAATGGCAAACCATTCTAATATTTTCGCCAAGAAAATTCCAAATGGGGTCACGAAGAGTCAGACATCACTGAAAATGACTGAACCACAAAATGTCACTTTGAATTGTCATTCTGAAGTCTTCATTTCCACACTATTTCTTCTTGCTGATGCAGCCCTACAGTTCACGTCCTTTCTAGACATTTGGGCCTGATTTCAGATCCTTATGCATACTTTTCAGGTTTTTCTAGTATCCCAATATTGTCGCATACCTCCAAACATGTTAACTCTTTTCACTTCATTGACCTTCCACTTTGGGATCATGGAGAATTTCCTTCATTGGGGCTGATTTGGGGACACTCAGGGAGAATTCCATGCCAGACAGGTGTCCTATTTCCAAAGTTCCCTACTCGTCCACTGTGGAGTCCCCTACAGGATCCATGGCAATGGCAAAGCCTTGTAGACTCCAGGTCTGAGGAAGATGATATCCTGGACTCCTTCTAAATAAGGAAGTCACATCCCTCTGCTCATCTCACCAGCGAGTGGAGGTTTTTAAAGATCATTAAAAGAATAACTTTAGTGCAGAAATAGAAATCTCCACAGCAAATGTAAATACTTGAAAGCTAGACAATGAAAGTGTAAAGGTACAAACATGAAATGAAAAACATTGTAAAGACAATACAATATTGCATTTATAGGTACCCTAATTTTCTCTGAAACTAAGGATCAAGGAAAGAATGACCAATATCTCATTTCAAGTCAGGAGATATAATTTTATATTATCAGAGCATCTTGTATTCATTCCAGCTTGAGAAAGCTGTGCCTTAGGGATTCAACCCTTGATTCAGTTTGGAAGGCTGTGACTTAACTTTAATACATTTTCCCCGAGAATTACTATCTTTGTTTGCTCGAAGTCCTGAGAAGTAGCAAAGTGCATGAATTATCATATATCAAGTTTCTCATCATTTCTTAATAGCTTTTGTATTTCCCCTGTAGTCTACATAATGAAAGAAGGGGATGAACCTTATTTGTGAAGGATACAGTCATTTCAATTCATGGGATGTGTATTCTCAACAGCCCACAGGTAAGTAAAGATACATAGGTAAAATATACCTAACGTTATGTCTATATTAGCTCAGATACACAGAATAGGCATTAAATACTCATTTGATAAACAAATGAATCAATTAGTTCTTCTGTTCATTTTAAAACATCTTTTAAAATGATCTGACCAATCATGTATTGTCTTCTTCACCATCTTTTACTCTACTTTGATACAAATCTAGTTTTTCCATTATTATTTTGACTCTAATCAGGGAAACTTTCCTTACTGTAGAATAAGCATCCATTGAATGTACATTTGCATGCAAATATAATGTGTGTGTGTAGGAAAAGGAGAGAGAGAGAGAGAGAGAGAGAGAGAGAGAGAGAGAGAGAGAGAGAGAGTACATTGGACCTGGAGCCAGCAGGATCTAGGTTATCATTCCCCCTTGGGCACTTACTAGCTATGTGACAACAGACAAGTCATTTATTCTTTCTGAGCCTCGGTTCCCTCATCTGTACAATGGGAATATGAACAGTTTTCTTATACCACTATGGTGGTATGCTATGGTGATTGGGGGAAGCATCGTGGACTCCCAAGGACCCTAACCTTAACCCTAACCCTGTTGGCTTTGTTGTCCAGCCACTGGGACTGGAGCAGTGTGGGGAGGACACACCCCCAAGAGAACTTTATTTGGACATTTTTGTTTGTGTTTGGACTTTGCTCATTAAAGCATGCCTGGTACCTAAGGGTGCCAGGAGGAAGCCTGCAATGGCAGTGTAGGGAGAAGGATATACCCCCCAAGAAGGACTTTACTTAGACACTGTGTATTGACTGAATAGATTGTAACTTGCTATGACCTAGAGGTGGATGGTGTTTGTATTTTCTGCTGTCCCTTAAGGATATGTTGTGTTAGGGAAGACCCTGGCCTGGGACCCCTGATTGTGTAAACAAGTATTTTGGGGAATGCTACTGAATGATGTTTTGTTTAAGGATGCTTAAGAATGCACTCCACAATGCAACTATACTGGCCTACTTGCTGTTCTTCCCTTCCATCTTCTGGCTCCATGCACATTCCCAGAATGCTTTGCTCCTCGTCTTCATCTCTTGGCTTCCCTGGCTTTTCCTCAAGACTCATCTCAAATACTACTTTGTGCAAGAGACTTTTCCTAACTCTGTCTTCCTCCCTCCCTTCTTCCTGACACAAATTTCACTTACACTTTATATCGCTTGTAGGTATGTAGTTATTTATACGTCTCTGCCATGGGGCAGCTAGTGACTCAATGGATTGAGTGCTGGGCCTGAATTAAGACTCACCTTCCTGAGTTCCAGTCTGGCCTCAGACGCTTACTAGCTGTGTGATCCTGGGCAAGTCACTTAACCCTATTTGCCTCAGTTTCCTCATCTGTAAAATGAGCTGGAAAAGGAAATGCCAAACCACCCTAGTATCTTTGCGAAGAAAACCCAAGTCAAGAATTAGGACAAGACTGAACAACAACAAAAGCCATTAGAATATGAGGTCCTAGAAGGCAGAGACTATGTTCGTTTTATTTTGTATCCCTAGCACTTAGCATAGTGCATTAACAAATAGTAAAGCACTTAATAAATGCCAAGAAAACCCCAAATGGGGCCATGGAGCAAAGAAAAGACTAAAATGATTTAACAAGGACAACTTAATAAATAATTGTTAAACTGACTACTTCACATGGCTGTTGTACAGACCAGATAAGATAATGTATGTAAAACATCTCGCAAGCCTTAAATTGCTATATAAATGGTGGCTATTATTATGATGACAATGCACATAGGATTGGGGATGGGCTTATTGAATTCATGGTAAAAACTGATAATTATATAGTGCTCTAGGTTCAGAAAGAGTTTTATATACATTATTTTCTTTGCTCCTACTGCTGAGGAATCTTTAGTTCCTACTATTTATTGCCCATACTTTAATGTAACCTTCCTACTGCTACCCAAATTATCTTCCTAATGTATCACTTTTATCATATACTTTTTCTACTCAGAAGACTTCAGTAGCTGACCATTACCTACTGAATAAAGTATTAACTCCTTATCTGGGCATTCAAGAACCAACGTAACTTTCCAGCTTTATGTCACATCATTTTGCACCTGACTTTTCTGTGCTTCTTCCCATGCTAACCACACTAGCCCTCGTTCCCATCCTATTCTTTCTTGTCTACTTGTCTTTGTTCACACCATCCCTCTCCCGTGCCTAGAATGGCTCACTCTTCTATGTCTCCTCTTGGAAATCTCTCATTTCAGAGCCAGTTGAGGTGCTCTGTATTTGCTTAAACCTCTTTGGACATCCTTTCCCCAAGACCTACATCTATTACACACGTGCGTGTGCACACATACAACACTCCTCTCTTGTCTGCACTTGCTCATCCTTCTCGTCGTCCATCACTGCCCAGGGAATGGAAAGTTGCCTTTATGTTCAGATGGTCTAGTTATAAACCTTGAACTTATTCCACAGCTCCATTTTGTGGTATTTATTCCAGTCCTCTGTGTGACATTCTTCAAACCCTCAAGCCTCCTCTCAGAAGTTTATGTTTTCCTCTCATCCTTATACTCAAAGAATCACAGAATCTCCCCTTCAAAGGACATCCGAGACTACCTAGTCTGATCCACACCTGAGCGAGAATCTCTCTAACTATAGCCAGAAAGGAATCACCCAGCCTTTGATCAAAGACTTCAGGGAGGGAAGATCCACTGCCTCCAGGGGCAACGCTTTCCACTGTGGATAGCTCTGATTTTAGGAATTTTCCCCTTGACTTCAAGCTGAAATTTGTCTCTTTATAACTTCCACCATCATTCCTAGTTCTGCCCTCTGGATCCAAACTAAACAAAATGTCTCCAGGCATTGAGACAATTTTGTAGAAGGCTCATTGTTAATTTGGCCTTGAAGGGTACTAACCTTGAAAAATCTTTACAACTTCATTAAAACATCCCCCTTCCTTTCCTTATCTGTTGAGACTGAACTCCTTTGTTTTCTATAGTTCTAGTTAATTGACCTTTTTGAAGGAACCTCACCTATTTGCTACCCAGGATTTCTGGCTTTGGGACTCCTAAATGAAGCTAAAAAATAGCCACCTTTGCATTATTTGATTGCTGTTTTCCCAGGGCTTTTGATGTGAAGTAAATAATTTCCTTCCAACACTATTATATGATATCATGCAGCTGCAGATAGCTACACTCTTTTTAAGGTGTTCTGAAGAACCCCATCTTCAAGCTTCTTGACACCTTTTCTTGTCACAGTTTCATTTTGTGGCTTTGCTGTACCGCTCTGGAGATAAACACGGGTTAAAGTTTGGTCAAAAGATGATACGGCCAAAGGTATTTGGATGGAAGAAACGTCATGGAACTTAAGACTGGGTCACTGAGCAGGGTTCATGTTGGGGAATGAAAGCCTGTGGGCAACAAATGAGCATCAGACTAAGCCTGAGGCTTGAACAAGGTTGTAACATTGGGAGTCTCTGGGTGAGCCCTTAAAAATGCCCTCAAAACACAAACCTTGAACAACTCATACTAGAATTATCTAGTACTCCTTCCTTCCTTCCTTCCTTCCTTCCTTCCTTCCTTCCTTCCTTCCTTCCTTCCTTCCTTCCTTCCTTCCTTCCTTCCTTCCTTCCTTCCTTCCTTCCTTCCTTCCTTCCCTTCTTTCCTTCTTTCTTTCTTTCTTTCTTTCTTTCTTTCTTTCTTTCTTTCTTTCTTTCTTTCTTTCTTTCTTTCTTTCTTTCTTTCTTTTTTCTTTCCTTTTTTCTTCAAAAATAGGTACTAGGACCATGAACCAAAGTATCCAGTGGATTGTGTCTTTGCTGTCACCATGCCCCATTTCAAAGACTGCCTTAAATATGATGCAATGGATACAGCACTGGGCAGCTAGATGGCATGGTAGAGTGCTGAGCCTGGAATCAGGAATATTCATCTTCTTGGATTCAAAATCTGGTCTCAGACACTAGCTGTGTGACCCTGGGCAAGTCATTTAACCCTGTTTGCCTCAGTTGCTCATCTGTAAAATGTTCTGGAGTAGGAAATGGCAAACCCCTGCAGTATCTTTGCCAAGAAAACCTCAGATGGAGTAACAAAGAGTCAAACATGACTGAATATAATTGAACACCGCAGATAGGGTACTGGGCTCAACTCAGAACTAAAAAGACCTGGGTTCAAGTCCTCACTCAGTTACTTACTAGCTGTATGACCCTGGGCAAGTCACTTAAGCCTGTTTGCCTCAGTTTCTTTTGCTGGAAAGCTCAGTCTTGAATCAACCTCCATACGAGTCTTAGAACAATGATATACCAGTATAGCCTGACAAGACCCTTACACCACCCTTACTTAACCTCTTGTGTCTCAGTTTCTCTAAGGGCATCTGGATTCCAGGCCTGGCATCAGGAAGATTCATCTTCCTAAGTTTAAATACGGATTTAGTGCCACTCCACACCTATAAGAGTGGCTAATATGACAAAAAAGGAAAATGTTGGATATTGGAGGGGATGTAGGAAAATTGGGACACTAATGCACTGTTGGTAGAATTGTGAACTGATCCAGCCATTCTGGAGAACAATGTGGAACTATGCCCAAGGGGCTATAGAATTGTGCGTAACCTTTGATCCAGCAATACCACTGCTAGGTCTATATCCCAAAGACATACAGAAAAAGGTACAATGACTTATTTGTACTAAACTATTTATAGCAGTCTTTCTGTGGTGTCTAAGAATTGGAAATCAAAGGGATGCCTATCAATTGGGGAATGGCTAAACAAGCTTTGGTATATGATTATAATGGAGTATTATTGTGCTATAAGAAATGAAAAGCAGGATGATTTAAGAAAAACCTGGAAAGACTTACATGAACTGATGAAGAGTGAAGCGAACAGAACAAGGAGAACCTTGTACGCAGTAACAGTAATATTGTTCATTGAAGAACTGTGAATGATTTAGCTCTTCTCAGCAACACAATGATCCAACGCAATCCCAAAGGACTAATGATGAAGCATACTGTCTGCCTCCAGAGAAAGAACTGATATTGGTTGAATACAGACTGAAGCATTCTATTTTTCACTTTCATTTTTTTCTTTTATTCAAGTCTTCTTGTACAAAATGACTAATATGGAAATATTTTATGCGATTGCACATATATAACTTATATCTGATTGCTTACCATTTCAGGGAAGGGAGAGGAGGAGGGAGAGAGGGATAGAATTTGGAACTCAAAACTTTAAATAAAAATGTTTTTTAAAAATGGACAAAAATATGGCCTTAGACACTTACTAGCTGTTTGACCCTGGCCAAGTCACTTAACCCTGTTTGCCTCAGTTTCCTCATCTGTAAAATGGTTTGAATGAGGAAATGGCAAACCACTCTAATATTTTTGCCAGGAAAATCCTAAATGGGGTCACAAAGAATTGGACTAACTCAGAACAACTGAACAAGAACAACCAAGCTCTAAATCTATTCTCCTATCTTCTAATCCACTTGGGCAACACTGCAGACAAGTATTCTTTTTTAATAGCCTTCCTCATATGTTTACTAATAATGTGTTTTTAGTCTGCAGTTCTCTAGGCAATATCTTAGAGTTCACAGGAGAGCCTGTCCTATTGATCCAACTCTACACCCAGAGCTTGGATCAAATAATATTGATTTTACTCTGTAGTAGTAAAGTTACAAAGATACAGCTGGAAAACACTTTTATAACTGTATTATGTATTGTTTTTTGTTCTCATTACGGTAGTACATACATGGATGATATCAGTAGAAATGCTCTATTTCCCTAAGCTATAGTTGGGCAAATATTAGAATATGCCAAAAGGTCTAGATATAAGCTGACATGAATATATTTCAATACTTTTATAATAATTTTGAGCCCAAAACAAACAACAAAATCTTAACCTGATTTAAATGCAAGGTTCTTCATGGGTTGGAAGAATAGATAGATTGCCAGATTTGGACTTGGAAAGACCTGAATTTGAATCCAATCTCAGAAACTTATTGCTATTGTGACCCTGGGCAGGTCTCTTAAATTCTCAAAGCCTCAATTTCCTGATCTATGAAATGCGGACAATAACATCACCTACCTTTAAGGGCTGTTGTGAAGATCACATAAAACAATATATGTAAAATGTTCTGCAAACATTAAAGTAATATTTAAATGTTAGCTATTATTATTATTAAGAAGACTAAATAGTCTAGGCCCTTATGTTCAGTGCAAGTTTTTACTATGTCTTGGAAACAATTCAGCCTTCATTCCTCCTCTTTTTCATCTCTGAGTCAGGCTTACTGTCCAGCTGTATTTTCTGTCCTAGATATACATCATGTTGGAAAAGCTCTAGGGTCCATCCAAATGCATGTCAAAATCTGGGCAATAGACATTATTCATCCACTTGGCCTTTCTTGTATAGCTATACAGGTCAAATTCCTTTGGGTGATTACCCATCTCTTCTAGGAAGCAGTGCCTCATGAGACTGATCAAGGTAACGATGGCTGTCACTATTGCTGCCTTAGCCAATAGGATCCATCAACTTTTCTTCATTGATGGATGGCCCCAACTGGAACATTCCCTTCCCGGGGTCATGGTTGCTTTTCCCTTGGGGCATCAGCAGTGATGATCCTGGCCAATAGGGCAGCTGCAGCTTCCCCAATTCACAGAGAAGTGACTACTAGCTGCTGAGGCACCCAGTGCCTTAGAGGGTAGGCTTGGAAGCCATGTGCCCAACTGGATCCATTGTGTGGGCCACACCAAACATCACCTTTGATGCATAGATAGCCAGCTGATTACACATCCTAAAGATGCACATTGCTACCAGACCCCGCCTATTACCACCCAGAGGCCCTTGAGTGAAATGGACCCCTTCTCAGCAATCTTCCATACTCACTTCCCCAGGCCCTTACTGACCAACTTCACCTGCATCCTGCTCAGCCTCTAAACCCACTTGGTATTCTACACAGACCCTGTGCCATAATGGCTGCCCTAGTGATCCTCCTTCTGGAGGGAATCATCAGAACTGGAATGAACATATACTATAAGAATTCCATTAAAAAACTTAGGAAAAGCCAATGAAAACTCACCCAATAAAATAGCCAGTCATGTTGCTACCACCTCCAAGAGCTTGTACTCACAATAGAAGACCAAAGAATGACTGGAACTATGGTCCTCAAAAAGCCAGATGGCATTTGATTTCCTGTTGGTCAACTGAGGGAGAATATGCTGAACATTTGGCAAAACTTGCTGCCTGTGGATAGATAGATCATGTCAAGTCATTGAAATCACAACCAACATGAGGCACTCTACCCAGTGTATCCCAGATGTCCTCAAGAAAATTATGACCATTTGATATCATGAAGTTGGGACTTGGATTGCTCCATGGAACTGGGAGAGGGCTTTACTTGCCTTCATAGAAGGGATGTTGTCTATAGTGGTATGTATCTTTGTATTAAGACTCTTATGGAAGTTGATTCAGCACTGAGCTTTCCAGCAAAAGAGAAGGGTCCAAGGTTAAGAACCTTTACTGGGGAGTGCAGTTCTGTTGAAAGGGGCCCGCCAACACGAATTCTGCTGTCATTCAAAAAACCTGTTGGCAGGAGCTATGGGGCTGCTCCTCTCCTGAAAAGCCCCTGTGAGCTAATAAAACACCCAGGTTCCAGCAGCCTAGGGATGCTCTTCCTCAGATGGTCCAATGCTGACGGTATATGGAAAGAAGGCTCCTTGTGACATGGTGGGAGTGAGCATTCCCCTCTTTGACCTGCATGTCCTACCTCTTCTTTCCCCCTTTTATAATCATTGTTTTGAGTGTGTTTGTACATGGCCACACCGCTGCCATGGACTGCCCAGTCATTTCTGTCCCTGTAACTCTTGCAAGGCTAATAGACAGTTGTGCTGATTGGCATTCTAATGCCCCTTTTTCTTGTCAGAATCTGAACCTGGGGAGGCTAGGTTGGCCTTTCTTTTTCAAAATTCTTTTTCTTTCCTCTTGTTTTTTCACTAATTAGTGTGCTAGCTCCCATGAGTCTGACCGCACGCAGACAGATGGCTCAGGTATGACTTCCACATCAATAACGAGTCTTCCGTGTCTGTCAAAATTTGCTCTATTTGGTTCTTCCTGGTGTTTCTTGGCCCTTAGGATGTCTGGTGTCTATGAATTCTTTTTTTCCAGGCAAGAGTTTATGATAAAGAGGTACAAAGTTCTTATGTAATCTACAAGTCTTTGGCCCCTTTCATTCCTTCTTTCTGAACCACACTTTCCAAAATATTGCTCCCCAGTCTTACCTTTACCACTAATTCTCAGTCACTAATTCTCAGTATGTATTGATTTGAAGAATGAGTTCCATCTGTTTGAGGAGAGGTCTGAAGAGAGGGGGTAATACAATTGGACCCTGAGGTCCAAACTGGTGGCGAGTGGTGATGTGGTGCTTGTGAAACAGCCAATAGGAACAGGAGGAAGTATGGGAGGTTAGGGAGCTGGTACCTATTCTGGGATTGGGGGCTCTGTCCCAGGGAGCATCTGAGCTGGAAAAAGCCCTGAGGACCACAGAAGTGAGACGTGGAAGTCACTGGCTCTTGTCCTGGGTGGCAGCCTGTGCCCAGTCACTGGAAAAGGCCCTAACACAGTGCTCACAGAAATAGAGGCTAGTATTGACCTTGGGAGAACCAACTGGGGAAATTCATAGGGTACATATGGTTGAGCAGGGTAGTGAATGCCCAGGAATTCGTAGCCCCTTGACTGTGGTGCTCTGGGTTCTAACTCCTCTCCCTTTCGGTAACGTGTATAGCTGCAAAAATTATGATCAGGAGTTTGTGAGCTACATTTGTGCTTGCCTGAGTCTTCCATAGTGTCCACAGTTAGATCCTGTGCTACCCTAGAGCCAGGACATGTAATACATTTACAACCAAAAGACATCTCAGTGTAAATGACAAGTCTTCATCTGTAAAATGAGAGCATTTAACTAGATGATCTCTAGCCTCTCTTATTATACAATTGTATGATAATACTGTTTTTAAAAGTGTAATTGACAATGTTAGGCTTAGAATCAGGAAGACTTGGGTTCAAATCCTGCCTTTAATAGTTACTGGATGAATCACCTTGGGTAATCATTTAGTTTTTGTGTGCCTTAATCAATGGCAGCTTGGAACAAGGGTACTTTTTTAATACATTTATTTTTTATTTTAGGTTTACAACACCCAGTTCCACAAGTTTTTAGGTTCCAAATTTTCTGTCCCACCTTGTCCTCCCCCGTCACCCCAAGATGGCATATTCTACACATACCTTCACATTGAACTTATTTATATAGTAGTCCAGTTATAGAGAAGAATTCTAACCAATGGAATGAATCATAAGAAAGAAGAAATGAAACCAAAAAAGAAAGAAAAAAAACAGAGCAAATAGTCTGCCAGTTCTTATAGTACAACAGTATTCCATTACATTCATATAGCACAGTTTGTTTAGCCATTCCCCAATTGATGGGCATCCCCTTAATTTCCAATTCTTTGCCATCACAAAAAGAGCTACAATAAAAATTTTTGTACCTACTGGTCCCTTTCCCACTTGTGTGATCTCTTTGGGATACAGCCCTAGGAGTGGCATTGCTGGGTCAAAAGGTATGCACATTTTTATAGCCCTTTGGGCATAGTGGAACAGGGATTCTTAACCTTAGGCCCATAAAGTCATTTTTGATAAATCTAAGTTTATAGATAAATTTTAAATTTATAGATTTGTAGATAAAGTTTAAATTTATAGATGAATTTATTTTATCTATACATATCAACATCTACATCTACATATGTAATATATGTATTTTGGACCCATTCTTTTCAGACTAGGCCTTCTATATAACATCCCCTTCTGAGGAAAGGTCATTCTAAATAATAAATATTCAAGCTAGAGGGGAAAGTGGAAATTTTTTCCCTCTCCCTTCTGCATTTGTGTTCTTTAAGAAGCAATAGGCTTGCTTTCCAACTTTTGTAATTCTTGTCCTAACTCTCCTGATTCCAGCTGTGTGTGATTGGACTGATCCTGCTGTGAAATTGGGCCTGGTTGTAACCAGCTTTGATTGTTCTACTGATAACCCATCATCTGCCAATTTTGCTGTTCCCTATCTCATTTATTTCTGTGATGATGGAAAGAAACAAGCATATCTTCTCAGTTTGTCTTTCACATGGGAAATCAATGGGTTTCCTTCTTATCAAGTATTATCCACAAGAGTATTGATATACAAACCGGGGAAAGGCTTTTTCTATGTAATTTAGATGCAGCAACTGTTTTTAAAGCATATTTATGATTGATAAGTAGAATGTAGCATTGGTCCCTGTTGTCAGAGAATAAGGAATAGCTTCATGAAAACTAGAAAATATACTTTCTTGGGCTACCTCATGGATTTTAATCAAGAACCTTCTCTTAATTTCAAAAGAATATGCTGCTCCTCTCTTTGGTTAACAAGTACTTTGGGTATTTCTTTCCAAGTCATGTTCCTGACTCAGTTATAATAGGGAGAAGATAATTGCTTCTGAACCACTGAAAAATCACGACTGTTTGAGATATTGCTTGCTGGCCTTATACTTAATTGTATGGATTTGCCATAAATTCATGTCTGTTTACATCATTTGGATATTGCTTCCAATATTTTGTATTTTATCTTATGCCCCCACCCCTTTTGTTATTTCCACTCTTATTTTGTTTTCATTCTCCTTCTGACTCTACTTTGGCCTCTCTGGACTTTACCACCTTGCCTCACCTTCCTTTTTACCTTGGAAGTTCCCTTATATCTGTAACCTTTCTATCCTGAAATATCCCACTGTCCCTGTGGCTGATTTCTCTCACTGATGAGCTCCTCCCAAACCACCATTTGGAGGAAGGGTCCACCCAACCATCTTAATCCCTCTTCTTTCTCTGTTTCTGACTCTCTGGACATTGCTGTTCTCCCTGCCTCCCACGTACATAGACTTTTGACTTTTATATGTTGTCCTTTTATATTTTTTAATTTTTTTATTATTTAATATATTTAGTTTTCAGCATTGATTTTCACAGGAGTTTGAATTACAAATTTTCTCCCCATTTCTACCCTCCCCCCCCACCTCAAGATGGTGTATATTCTGGTTGTCCTGTTCCCCAGTCAGCCCTCCCTTCTGTCACCCCACTCCCCTCCCGTCCCCTTTTCCCTTTCTTTCTTGTAGGGCAAGATAAATTTCTACGCACCGTTGCCTGTGTATCTTATTTTCTAGTTACATGCAAAAACTTTTTTGTTTTTGTTTTT
>CM053622.1:477121980-477139538 GCA_028646595.1 Phalanger gymnotis | reverse complement strand
AGTTGTATCTGACTCTTTATGACCCCCTTTTGGAGGGTTTTCTTGGCAAAGATACTAAAAATAGTTTTTCATTTTCTTCTCAGGATCATTTTACAGATGAGGAAACTGAGGCAAACAAAGCTAAGTGACTTGCCCAGGGTCACACAGCTAGTAAGCATCTGAGGTCAGATTTGAACTCAGGAAGATGACTGAGTCCAGGCCAGACAATCTCTCCACTGCTCTACATAGCTGCCCTAAAGCAAGATGGTTAATAATTAACAGACTCACATTTAAATTCCTTCCTTTAATTTTTTATTTGAGATATGGCATAGTGTAGTGAGTGGAAAGTAAGATTCAGAGTCAGGAAGATGTGGATTCAAGTACCATGTGGGTAATGTGACCCTGGGAAATTCACTCAATCTCTGGAAAGTTGCCTCAATCTCTCACTGCCCCACTCAACTGTAAAGGCTTCAAGTTGCACTGGTAGCCAGAGCTCCTCATTAGGAGCTCCTTGTACCTATGGACAAATGGCCCTATCTAAAAAAAGGAGGGGCAGGGGTGTTGTATTCTCAAGCACATTAAATGCTTTCGTTTTAGAAGTATGTGCTCACATGTATCCTTAGAGTCTTAATTTTTCCATATTCTCTTCAGAATTTTGTCTCTGCTAAAAAAAAGAGACACATGTGACATGGAAATATTATTGCAGCTTCATTGCTAAAGGCAAACTTTAGTTACAGTTTGATAAGCTAGGAAATAACATAGAAAAGTATTTCACTTTAAGGAATAGATAAGTTTCTGAAAGGTTACCTGCCTATAAAATGAATTTCAGGATAGCATATCTAATCTTATTTTCCAATTGACTGGAATTGTAAAATTAAGAATTTGAAAAAAAAAATTGTCCTTAAGTTGTAATAAAATTTCACTTAAAGATACAGAACAAGATAAAACCCATATTTAAGGTAGAAAAAAGGGAAATAACATAGTATTGAGAGGTAGAACACTTTTTTTTTGGTTTTACTATTTACCAGCTGTGTGGCCACAGAGAAATGACTTAACTTCTCAGAACTTCAGTTTCCTCCTTTTAAAAATTAAGTGGTTGGACTAAATGATATCTGAGGTCCCTTTCAGCTCCAAATTTATGATCCTCTGATAAACTTCCTTCTACAATGTTTTAATGTGGTCTCATCCATGTGGCTATTCCTTCTAATAAATCATCACAGCCCATCCATGGCTGCTTATCCTGAGCAATCCTGATCCATGTCCTCATAGAAATCTACCACGGATGCCAATGGGACATGCAAGCAATTTATGAAACTATACAAACAGAAAAGGAAAAAAAAAACCTAATTCAGCAATTCAACATTACTAAGACTCTGAAATTTGCAAGCCACTATGGATAAAAAGATTTAAAAACCTTTCGTGTCAGGTAGCTTACATTCTAATAGGCAGATAAAATCAATGGAGATAGAATGATGTTATAGAAAGAACTCTGGGTTTAGAATAAAAGGACATTGTTTTAAATCCCACATCTGCTGCTTACAACCTATGTGGTCATAAGCAAAGAGATTTGATTAGTTTCTTCTACCCATTTCCATTCCTACATTTGTTAGTAAATTCTCTACAACTCAGCATAATGTGGCATGCCAGTGTGAACAGGAAGAAATGGAAAAGAAGTAAACTCATACATAAGATAGTGTAGTAGATAGAGTGCCAGGCCTGGAGTAGAAGAAGCTGAGTTCAAATCTGGCCTCAAACACTTATTAGCTGTGTGACCCTGGTCAAGTCACTTAACTGTTTGACTCGGATCCTTCCTCATTTATAAAATGAACTGGAGAAAGCAATGGTAAACCACTTCAGCATCTGGTATACTATCTATATATCTATCTATTTATACATACATGTATATATACACATGTATGCACGTATACATTGTGTGTATACATACCTGTATATACATACATATGTACTGTATATGCATGTATATGTGTATACACATATTGTATGTATATGCGTATATATGTGTATGTGTGTATATATATATGTGTATGTGTATATATATATATATATATGTATGTATATAATGGTACACCAGTATACTGGTATTTTTGCCAAGAAACCCCAAATAGGGTCACGGAGAGCTGGATATGATGCAAAAATATGCATACATAAGATGAACTTGTTTAAAAGAGATTTCTTAGAGGATAGCCTTTACAACTTGCTGGAAACAGTAGTGGGGTAGTGGGGTATTCAATTGCCTTCCAGATGGGGTAGCTGTATAGCTACACCTTCAAAGATGGCTTTCCATCTTTCCCTTTTAGATAGGAAACATCACATCTCTGATGTATGTGAGAGATACTTCTTTCCTTTCAAGTATTCCAGCATGGTGAATGATGTTATCTGTCACCCCTGCTTCCAGATCTACATTTGGGGATCTTCGAATGAAGTAATTGTTTAAGAGTGCTGCGAACTTAGAATTGGAAGACTTTTCAATGTACTCAAGATTGGCAAGCAAGGCAGATATGGAGGATTCTCTCTATGCTTCCACATGCCATAGCAGTTTTATGTACAAATGGATATTTATCTACAAAGTTATAATTGGGAAAGTAGGGGAAGAACTCTACAGGTTTCAGGGGTGAAAAGAAAGGAATGAGCAATTTAAAGCAACATAGTTATACTGGTTAGTAGCCAATTTATATAGATAGGAATCTTCTGAGGCAGTACTGACTTAAATTTCAGGATTAATGGTAAGAGAATGGACTTGGTTGTTTACTAAAAAGAGAACTGAAGGTGTCATGAAGGTACCTACAACTTTTTTTTTCCTGTAGCACACATTTCTTTTTTTTTTGGAGGAGGGAAGGTGGGGCAATTGGGGTTAAGTGACTTGCCCAAGGTCATACAGCTATTAAGTGTATCAAGTGTCTGAGGCTGGATATGAACTCAGGTCCTCCTGACTCCAGGGCCAGTGCTCTACTCAGTGCGCCACTTAGCTGCCCATGTAGCATGCATTTCTAAAACAGAAAATAGTACTGGGCCTACAATTTAAAAAATTGAATTTTAATCTTAATTCAGATACTTGCTAGCTCTGTGATCATGAGCAAATCAATTAGCCTCTCAGACCATCTATTTTCTCATCTGTTAAATGGGGTTAATAATGCCAGTGCCACTTAGACCTAAAAAATTTAGGGCCTAAATTAAAAAGGCAGGATGGCCTTAATTATTTCATAGAGGTATATGGACATATTTGTGTATGTATTCATTTTCTAACAAGCACTATCAATTAATTTATAATCCCCAGAGTGAGGAAGGATAACACTTCTAGTTCCAAAATGCTAGGAAGCAAATTTATCCCTGTATCTATAATAGGCCAGGCCTGACCCAGACTGGGCTGGTAGCTCATATTGAAGAATTGAACAAAATGACACTTCTAGAATCCCTGGGAGTTGTGTGTGTATGTGTGTATGTGAGTGTATGTATGTATTACATATGTATTGTAACATATAATATATAACATTATACGTACACACATACATATAAAAACATAAAGAGGTTACTTGCCCGTAACAGGGAAAAGATATTCAGAGTGAGATATTTGGCAAGGATATAGGGTTCGTTAATATGTCCCTTTGTATTGTTCATGATGGTCTGCTGATCAAAAGTCTGAGAGAGAAGGCAGGCAACTATTTGTGAATTGTTTTACAGTGTGTCCATTCCAATAGGAAATTATATCAATGGTGCAAGTCTTTAATTTCCTGAGCCAGTTGAATCTTAAGGATGGTTAAAATGCCTTTGAAGAAAAGACCAAGTATATCACCAACACAATATTCACAGAGCCCGTGGTGACTATGAATATGCTGGCGTAGTTCTGAATCGCAATCCGACTCTATATAGAAGACAAAACCAAAACATTTATTCAGATACCAGAAAGCCAAATCCATCATAGCAACAAAGAAATTAAGACATATTATCACAGCAAGGAGCAACAGGATCCCAAAGCCTTCCCCCTGCACAGGCCTTCCCACAAACAAACACTCACAGCTAGCTGCTTGCCTGTGTCCTCTCTCCCCCTCTACTCTAACTGCTCTGACCAGCTCCCTGCTCCACTCCTTCCTCTTCCATCCATTCAACAACCCCCTCCCACTGCATGTGCCTTAGGCTTCCATGTGATTTAAGCAGGTCACATGGGCCTATTAACAGATGGGAAGATCTTCAAATTGAGCAAAAAGACATTAACAATACAGTGAGGAAGAAGGCCTTAGGAAAATCTAGCTCGGTCTTTGTAGCACAGCTCTAAGACATATTGCTCCTCAACATTGTAAGAAAGGATCATAAAAACACAAACCAGATACTACGAAATGAAATCAATGGAGGTCAAGGCAAGGATGCAGCTGTGCAGCACAGTGGATAGAATACTGAGCCTGGAGTCAGAGATACCCAAGTTCAAATCTAGCCTCAGACATGTACTAACTGGGTGACCCTGGTCAAGTCACTCAAATCTCCAACTGCCTCAAGTATAAATTTTATATAATTATATATAATACCTCATATATTATATATCACATATATAATGATATGCAAAGTCACTTAAATCTCTACCTTTCCTCAAGAATAAATTATAGATAATAATAGTACCTGCCTCCCAGGCTTGTTATGGATCTCAAATAAGATATTATTTGTAAATCATGTAGCAGACATTTGAATGCTTGATCCTTTCCCACAACAACAGATCAGCTTCTTCAATCTTAAAATGAGGACAATAACATTTTCACTCTCTACCTTATTAGCTGTTGTGAAGACCAGATGAGATACTTACGCCAAAGTGTTTTGGAATTATAAAGTGTGATATGAATGTAATACATTAAAGACAAATCTGTCCTTTTCTAGATTTAAAAAGTTCTATAAGAGCAGCTGTTACTTAAGTTATACAGTTCTGCCTATTACTATTTGTCTTGTTGACAATGGTAAAGCCCGTCATACACTGTATTATCAATCATAAGGATGTAACGCTGTTAATAATTAATGTTTTAATGAGGTGGTTTTAATCTAGGTGGGAAAGATACTTACCAGCTGTGTGACAAGGGGCAAGCCACATAATTTCTGACTGCCTCTGTTTGTTCATCTGTAAAATATGGATAATAATAGCACCTATGTCCCAAGGTTGTTGTAAAGATAAAATGAGATGGGGGAGGGACAGAGTCAAGATGGTGGAGTAGAAGCTGGGACCTGCTTGAGCTCTCCTCCCAAACCCCTCCAAAAACCTGTAAACAATGGCTCTAAACAAATTCTAGAGCAGCAGACACGACAAAATGACAGACAATCTGGAAGGCTGACAGGAAGGGTCTACTGCACTGGGCTCTGAAAGGAGCACCCCAGCATGGGCCGTGCCTGCACAGTCAGAACTACAGCAGGCCTCAGGGCACTGAATCGCTGGCAGCTGCAGCAGTTTCCAGACTTCCCAACCCACAAACACCAAAGACAGCTTCAAAGATCGGTGGGAAAGGTCTCTCACCTGAGTGAGAGAGGAGCATGGTCTGCCACAGCCCCAGCCCCAGTGGGGTGGTAGCCACTGCTACAGCAGCAGCTGCTTCTGGAGCTCCAGGCCTACAGATGGTGGGGGAATTGAGTGGCTGATCTGGCTCCCAATCCTGGGTGGCACAGATGGGCAAGAGGTCTGGCATGGCTGAGCTTGTGGTGGCTCTGGAGAGGGAATCCTCCTCACAGTTCCAAGGCAGAAGAAAGTGTTTGTGATTGCTCACAGACCAGAGCACAGGCCAAGAGAGTAGAAACACCTCTCCTTTGGTTATACCGTTTTGGAAAAACTGAAAATTTACAGGTCCCTAAAAATATCTCTGAAAACAGCTGCACAAAGCCCCTGAAGCTTAGGCAGTACACCCTCCATTTAACAAAGAGCTCTAAAGTCAAATAATTGACTGGGAAAATGAGCAAACAGAGGGAAAACAAGGCTATAGAAGGTTACTTTCTTGGTGGAAAAGTATTTTCTTATGTCCTTGGTGATGAGGACGATTAAAGCATGCAACCAGAGGAAGAGAACAAAGTCAAAGTTCCTACATCCAAAGCCTCCAAAAAAAAATACAAAAATGGTCTCAGGCCATGGAAGAGCTCAAAAAGGATTTTGAAAATCAAGAGAAGTAGAGGAAAAATTGGAAAGAGAAATGAGAGCGAATCAAGAAAATCATGAAAAACGAGTCAACAGCTTGCTAAAGGAGACCCCCAAAAATGCTGAAGAAAATAACAACTTTAAAAAAAGACTAACCCAAATGGCAAAAGAGCTCCAAAAAGCCTGAGAAGAATGCTTTCAAAAGCAGGATTGGCCAAATGGAAAAAGAGGTCCAAAAGCTCACTGAAGAAAATAATTCCTTAAAAATTAGAATAGAGCAAATGGAAGCTAATGACTTTATGATAAATCAAGAAATTATGAAACAGAACCAAAGGAATGAAAAAATAGAAGACTATGTGAAGTATTTCACTGGAGAAACCACTGACCTGGAAAATAGATACAGGAGAGATAATTTAAAAATTATTGGACTACCTGAAAACTATGATCAAAAAAAGAGCCTAGACATCATCTTTCAAGAAATTATCAAGGAAAACTGCCCTGATATTCTAGAACCAGAGGGTAAAATAGAAATCAAAAGAATCCACCAATCACCTCCTAAAAGAGACCTCAAAAGGAAGCTCCTAGGAATATTGTAGCCAAATTCCAGAGTTCCCAGGTCAAGGAGAAAATATTACAAGCAGCCAGAAAGAAACAATTCAAGTATTGTGTAAACACAATCAGGATAACACAAGATTTAGCAGCTTCTACACTAAGGGACTGAAGGGCTTGGAATATGATATTCCAGAGGTCAAAAGAAGTAGGATTAAAAGCAAGAATCACTAGCAAAACTGAGTATAATACTTTGGGGAAAAATGAGATTTCAATAAAATAGCGGACTTCCAAGCCTTCTTGTTGAAAAGATCAGAGCTGAATAGACAATTTGACTTTCAAATACAAGAATCAGGAGAAATATGGAAAGGTAAATAGGAAAGAGTAGCCATAAGGGACTTATTAAAGTTGAACTGTTTACATTCCTACATGGAAAGGTGATATTTGTAACTCATAAAACCTTTCTCAGTATTAGAGTATTTAGAGGACATATATATGTATATATATATATATATATATATATATATATACACACACACACACACACACATATACATATGTATGTATATGCATATATATGTATATATATATATGTGTGTGTGTGTGTGTACGTGGGCACAGGGTTAGCTGAATATGGAGGGATGATACCTAAAAAATAAATTTGTGTTGAGAGGAATGTACTGGGAGAACGAGAAAGGGAGAGGTAGAATGTAGTAAATCATCTCACATAAAAGAGGCAAGAAAGAACTTTTACAATGGAGGGGAAGAGGAGGGAGGTGAGAGGGAATAAGTGAGCCTTACTGTCATCAGATTTGGCTTAAGGAAGCAATAACATACACACCCAATTGTGTATGGAAATCTATCTTACCCTACAGGAAAGCAGAGGGGAAGGGGCTAAGAGAGGAGGAATAATAGAAGGGATAGCAGATTGAAGGGGCAATCAGAAACAAACACTTTAAGTGGAGGGACAGGTCAAAGAAGAGAATAGAATAAATGGAGAGGAGGACAGGATAGAGGGAAATATAGTTTGTCTTTTACAACATGACTGTTATGCAAGCATTTTGCATGACTATACACATATAACCTATATCAAATTGCTTACCTTCTCGATGAGAGCATGTGGGGAAGGAGGAATGGAGAGAATGTGGAACTCAAAGCTTTAAAAATGAATGTTAAAATGTGTTTTTACATGCAACTGGGAAATAAGATATACAGGGAATGGGGTATAGAAATCTTTCTTGCCCTACTGGAAAATAGAAGGGAAGGGTATAAGAGAGGGGGGGGTGATAAAAAAAGAGAGCAGATTGAGGAAGGAATAATCAGAATGCACACTGTCCTGGGAAGGGGGGAAGGAACAGATGGAGAGAAAATTTGGAATTCAAAATCTTGTGGAATTGAATGTTGAAAACTGAAAATAATAAAAATTTTAAAAAGATAAAATGAGATCTTTGTAAAGTGCTTTACATAACTTCAGGAGCTATACAAATGCTAGCTATTATAATTATTATCACATTTACTTTCAAATTGACTGCAAAAAATAATAACTGGTCTACTTTCTGTCTAATTCACTGTAAAGAGTACTGGGATGTTTTTTGGTTACAAAATGTTTTCCTAAAACAACAAGAAGAAATAAAAGAGCTTACCTGAGGACACAATGGAAAAGGAGCAGAAGGGAGGCTCTTAGGTCCAATGGCCTTTTATCAATCCTCGTCCTTCTTGACATCTCTGAAACAGTTCTTCTCCTGGATACTGTCCTCTCCAGGCTTTCATGCATGACATTGTACACTCTGGGTTACCTTGCTATCTTACGCTGTCTGGTTGATACTTCTCCATCTCCTTTATTTCATCATATTTTATTGCCCACACCCTATACTTGAGTGTCCCCTAGAATGCTGGTACCCTTCCTCCAGAAATTACTTTTTTTTAATATAACATTTAATTTTTCCCCAACTACATGTTAAAACAATTTTAAAGTTTTTTTTAATTGTGAATTCCAAATTCTGTCCCTTTCTCTCCTCTCTTCTCCCTGAGATGGTACTGATATAGTTTATGCATGTGCAATTATGTAAAACATTTCCATATTAGTCATTTTGTACAAGAAGACATAAATAAAAAAGAATGATAGAAAGAAAATGAAAAAAAAAAGCATGCTTCAGTCTCTATTCAGAAAGCATCAGTTCTTTCTCTGGAGGTGGATAGTATGTTTCATCATTAGTCCTTTGAGATTACCTTAGGTCATTGTATTGCTGACAATAGCTAAGTTATTCACAGTTCTTCAGTAAATAATATTGCTATTACTGTGTTCAACATTCTCCTGGTTGTGCTCACTTCACTTGCCATCAGTTCATGTAAGTCTTTGCAGGTTTTTCTGAAATCATCCTGCTTGTCATTTCTCAATAACATACCACAATCATATACCACATCTTGTTTAGTCATTCCCTGACTGATAGGCATCCCTTTGATTTCTATTTCTTAGCTACCACAAAAAGAGTTGCTCTAAATATTTTTGTACAAATAGGTCCTCTCCTCCCTTTTTTGATGTCTTTGAGATATGCACTTAGCAGTGGCATTGCTGGATCAAAGGGTATGCAAGGTTCTAGAGCCTTTTGTGTATAGTTACAAATTGCTCTTCAGAATGTTTGGATCAGTTCACAACTCTGCCAACAATGCAGTAGTGTCCCAGGTTTATGACATCCCCTCTGACATTTATCATTTTCCTTTTTTGTCGTATTAACAATATGATAAATGTGAGGTAGTACCTCAGAATTGTTTTAATTTTTGCATAAATTACTTTTTATGTACATTATATATTTTTAATTTTCCATGTGCACAAAGATGTCCTTTCCAGTGGAATAAAGCCTTTTAAGTGTAAGAACCGTTTCATTTTTAACCTTCGAATACCCAACACTTAGCACAGTATGAGGCACATGGTACATATGTATTTGTTAAATGAATAAATGGTAAGATTGGGGGTTGGAGTAATCTAGGGTGAGCTGGATAGGAAGGAGAGCAGTATGGGAGGAAGTAATAGGGGAATGGGAATTTTGTAGAAGCAAAAGGAAGTTTTGAATCACAGGGATCTGACAAACTGTAGCTAGGAATTTGCCAGCCACAGAGGATTAAGAATACCAAATATACAGAAGATAAATTTGCTCCAAGATTCGAATTAGAATGATGTTCAGGTACTTGTGCAGATTCTGGATTGGATTATTGGTTTGACAGGATGCATCGACTGCTATCAAATCTTGACAAATAATAATTGAGTGTTGACTCTGAGGCTTGGTGTCAGGGAGACCAGGGGGGACATGTAGGACATATTATTTGCACTCAGAAAGATTGCTCTTTGTGGGAGGGAGAACCAGATGAATTCCCTGCTAAAACCTTTTCCTCCTCTCCTCCATATAGTATGGGATTCCAAACTAGGAGGTGTAACAATTTTCTCTGGTGAAAAGGCAGCCTCTATAGAAGATCATGGGACCATATAGAATGGTCATGGGATATTGCAGTGGGTAGAAGCTTAGGACTGGATGAGGAAGCAAGGAAGTTCAAGTGATCACTGTCTCACTAGGAAAAGAAAGTATACCCTATCAGGATGTAAGTACCTGGGACAATACCTCTGTTGCCCACTGCTAGTTTCAACTTTGAATTCTTTAATCTCCTCCAGTTCTTGCTGCGGTCCCCCTCATTCATTTCACCCTTCTAGCTAGTTTAAACCCTTCACAACAATAAAACTGATGAATGCAAGGTGACATTTAAATAATATGCTATATTTGAGTAGGAAGGTGAAGAACTAAATCAGGGAGTGAAAGCCATTTGGATTGGAAGGGTGATCAACAGTATTAGAATCTGCAGGAAAGTTGTTGTTTTTTAATGTTTGACTCAATAGCTTAAACATCCAAAATAAATCAACCAATCCATTGGTAAGCATTTATCAAGTGCCTACTCTATTCTTGACACAATGCCAGGTGCTAGGGGGACAAATACAAAGAGTGATATAATACCTACCCACAAGGAGTTTCTATCTTATTAAGGGAAACAACATATGCACATATAAGCCTATACAGAATAAATACAAATACTAGGAAAGCAGCAGGTAGTTAAGAAAGGAAGGGAACTAGTAGTTGGCAACATTA
Source organism: Phalanger gymnotis (assembly GCA_028646595.1). Taxonomy (NCBI): domain Eukaryota; kingdom Metazoa; phylum Chordata; class Mammalia; order Diprotodontia; family Phalangeridae; genus Phalanger; species Phalanger gymnotis. The sequence goes on along the minus strand of CM053622.1, from coordinate 477,128,762 downwards.
GGAAAGGCATTATGTGAAAGGTGGGACATGAGGTGCACTTCCTACAAGGTAGAGGCCAAGGGAGATTGCATTCCACATAAAGGGATGGAGATGAAAGATGAAACATCAGGTGTGAGAATGAGAATAGACCAGGTTAGCCGAACGATAGGATGAAGGAAGGGGAGTAATGTTTAATGAAACTGAAAAAGTATGTAGGGGCCAAGTTGCAAAAAGTTTAAATGTCAAATAGAGGAGTTCAGATTTTATCCTAGAGGTTACAGGGGAGCCTTTAGAGGTCATTGAGTAGAGGAGTGACAGGTCAAGTTGGAGCTTAAGGAAAATCACTTTGGTAACTATGTGGAGGATTGATTGAGTGGCAAGTTGAGACAGGTAGACCACCAAGAAAGCCATTGCATAATCCATGAAAGGTGAAGAAGACCAAAACTGATATTAAACTTTGAGATAATGAATTTTTGCATATTGAATTTTTATATTTGGATCTATTTGAATATAATAACACCCATGAAGTTTATTGGAAAATTTGTTTATTTTGAGGTCAGATTTATCAAGTTCAGAGAGGGGGAGGTTGAGGTCCCCCATTATTATGGTTTTGCTGTCTATTTCTTTCTGTAACTCCTTTAACCTCTTCTCTAAGAATCTGTATCCTATACCACTTGGTGCATATATGTTAAATAATGATATTGCTTCATTGTTTATGGTGCCTTTTAGCAGGATATAGTGTCCTTCCTTATCTCTTTTAATTAGATCTATCTTTGCTTTTGCTTTGTCTGAGATTAGGATTGCTACACCTGCTTTTTTTACTTTAGCTGAAGCACAACGTATTCTACTCCAGCCTTTTACCTTTACCCTGTGTGTATCACCCTGTTTCAAATGTGTTTCTTGTAAACAGCGTATTGTAGGATTATAGTTTTTAATCCATTCTGCCATCTGCTTCCATTTTATAGGAGAGTTCCTCCCATTCACATTCACAGTTATGATTACTATCTATGTCTTTTCCTCCATCCTATTTTTCATGTTTATGCTTTTATTTCTCCCTTTTCCGTTCCACTCCTTAACAGAGTTTTGCTTTTGACCACCGACTTCCTCAGTTTACTCCCTCTTGATTCCCCTCCCTTATTTTACCTTTTTCCCCTTGCTACTTCTTCCTTCCCTTCTGACCACCCCCCCTCCCTTTTCCTTCCCCTTTCCCTCCTGCTGCCTGTAGGACAAGTTTGATTTCTATACTTATCAGGGTATGTTATTCCCTTCTTAAACCAAATCCGATGAGAGTAAATCTCAAATACTACTCTTCTCCCTCCCTTCTTTCCCTCTACTATAATATGTTTTTGTGCCTCTTCATGTGATGTAATTTAACTTTTTCTACTACCTCCTTACCTCTTTTCAGAACCGTCCCTTTATATCTCTTAATTATATTTTTATCATTATATTGGTTATTTTATACTGACACCCACAGTATATGAATATCCCTTTCAATTGTCATAATAACTATACTATTCTCAAGATTGACATATATATATATGCATATATATATACATATATACATATATATATGCATATATATATATACATATATACATATATATATATATACATATAACATATATAAAACAAAATAATCCTATATAAGGATGTAACTAATTAGCCTTATTGACTAACTAGGGTTTTCCCCCCATTTACCTTTTTGTGTCTCTCTTGAGTTTTGTATCTGGAGATCAAATTTTCCATTGAGCTCTGGCCTTTTCATCAGGAAGGTCTGGAATTCCCTTATTTCATTGAATATCCATCTCCTTGCCTGGAAAGTTATGCTCAATTTTGCTGGATAGTTGATCCTTGGTTGTAGTCCAAGCTCCTTTGCCTTTTGGAATATCATATTCCAATTTCTCCTGTCATTTAATGTAGAAGCTGAAAGATCCTGTGTGATCCTGACTGTCATTCCATGATATTTGAATTGTTTCTTTCTAGCCGATTGCAGGATTTTCTCCTTGATCTGGTAGTTCCGGAATTTGGCTATAATATTTCTTGGAGTTTTCAATTTGGGATCTCTTTCAGGGGGTGATTGGTGGATTCTTTCAATGACAATTTTGCCCTCTGGTTCTAGGACCTCTGGGAAATTTTCCTTAAGGATTTCATGGAAGATTCTGTCCAGGCGCTTTTTTTCATCATAGTTTTCAGGTAGACCAATAATTCTTAGATTGTCTCTCCTGGATTTATTTTCCAGGTCAGTTTTTTTCCAATCAGATATTTCACGTTTTCTTCTATTTTTTCATTCTGTAGATTTTGTTTGATTCTTGATGTCTCATAGAGTCATTAGCTTCTACTTGCCCAATTCTAATTTTTAATGTATTGTTTTCTTCCTTTAGCTTCTCTATCTCCTTTTCTATTTGGTTGATTTTACTTTTCAATGAAACATTTTCTCCATTTACATTTTGATTCTCCTTAATCATTTCACCTATGTTACTGTTTTCTTCAGTGATTTTTTTTCCATTTTTTTTTCTTTTACCTCCCTAATTTGGTTTTTAAAGTCCTCCTTGAGTTCTTCAGAAATGCTTTTTGGTCAGGAGACCAGTTTACTTTCCCTTTTGAGGTTTCAGTTGTGGGTATAGTGTCCATGCTGTCCTCTTCTGAATTAGTATTTTGATTTTCCCTGTCTCTATAATATGAATCAATGGTCTTTGGCTTTTTAGCTTGTTTTTTCATGGTGTTTTCCCCTCCTGGCTTCTAAAGTGGATCTCTGTTTCTGGGGCTCAGGGGGCTGTGTCCCAAGTTTCTTGTGTTGGGATCTGTGGGCCGGCTTTATGTTCTATGGCCTCTAGTTTTGTGAGGTGTGGGGGAGGGGTGGTCTGGCTGCTGGGAGTCTCCTCTTCCCCAGGACTGCTCTATAGTATGTCTGGTCTCAGCTGTTGTCAGTGCTGGTGTCTGCCACTTCCTCTGGCTGTGCAACATCTGGGGTCCTGGCACTGACGTTTATTAGCTCCACCCCCTGGGGCTCAGTTACTCTCATTGTTCTGCTGAGGTGAGAGCTGCTGAGACAACTCTCTTCCTGTAGTAGTCTTTTTCTGCCACCACAGGAAGGGCCCTCTCCCCAGTTTCTCTCACTACTGAAGCTACCCTTCTGGCTCCTCTGTTTCTCTTGAGGCAGTATTCTCTGGATTTCCTCAAGGGAGGGATGAGAGCCATTTTACCTGGACATTATGGCTCCTGGAAGTTCAAGAAGGCAAGTTTCAAACCTTTAGACTGTGGGTTGGAGGCCTCCAGGCTAGCAGCTCCTGCGGCCACAGGTTCTGTGCTCCAACAGGCTCCCATCCTGGGCTGAGAGGCCTGGGGCTTGATCGCAGGTGTAGCTGGTAGTTTTGTTCTGGGCCTCTTACTGCTCCAGCATTTCACTTGCCCAGCGACCTCTCAGACCAGCATTCTGGCTGGATTCCTCTGCTGTTCCAGGTTGGTTTGGTCTGGTGCCCTTGCGCGCGTCCTTCTCAGCCTGCTAGTGGCTTCTAACTCTCTCAGATCTGCTCAGATTCACTTTTTTACACGTATCTGACAGAATTTGTGAGAGAGATCTAGTAGTTCCTTCCTTTCACAGTGCCATCTTGGCTCCTCCCCTCTATTGGAAAATTTGATGACACCTCTAATGCAATTAGGTTTCAAGAAGCATACTCTTTCCAGCAGGGCTGAAATCAAATTAATAATTTAAGATGGTAATTTGGGGGATGACACAATTATGGGCTTCTTAGAAATTAACTGTTTAAGAAACAGATCAGACCAGTTCAGTCCTCAACAAGACACAACTTCTCCAGACCTGCCAAATAAGGATTTGATTATCTGCTTTTTAGGGTCTCTTGGAGTTGCTCCCAGGGACATTGTTCTCAGCCTCCACCACATGCTGTGCCCTTGGATGCTGCCAGAGCCTATTTGGGGGCAGCCTCCATTGCTCCAGCTTCTGACAGACAATCCTCAAGGTATTGCTATGCTCTTTCGGCCAGCTCTTTTGAAAAACAGGTGCCCTAACTCTTCATTACTGGGACCATCAGGAGCCTCCCTATTTTACTGTCTCAGAGTCTCAGGTCTGAGGTCATCCATTTCCAGAAAAGGAGATTCTCTGTCCCAGGCTCCAGGCTCTCTAGAATAAGAAGCAGGGTCAGCCCAGCAAGCTAATATCTTGTTGAGACTTAGCTTTTTCCTTCAGTGACTCCTTGTAGCATAGGGCTGAATTCCCTCAGTTAGAAATCTCACTCTCCCATATGATGACTGTCTAATTAATTGCTTCCCAAATTTTGCACATCTGCAGGCTAGATTACAGAGCAGATAATAATGATTTTTTTCTAATGATTGTCAAATAGCACTGAGTTTGGGGGTTCCCACTTTTTAAACTTTGTCTCTCCTGTTGGTCCATGTAAATTAGTGAATAAGAAAATGGCACAGAGACAACCCAAGGCCAAGATCATAAGGCCATTATTTCTGCTAACTGCTCAGCATCTTTCCTAGCAGTTTCATATGTAAATATCATAGAAGAAGCTAGGTAGAGGGAACTCCAGGCCTGAAGACAAGAAAATCTGAATTCAAATTTAGCTTCAGACCTTGGGCAAGTCATGTAACCTCTGTTTGTCTCTGTTTCCTCAACTATAAAATAAAGATAATAATAATAATGTCACCTACCTTGTAGGATTATTGTGAGGATCGCTCCATAGTATATGCAGTATAAATAATTGTTACCTTGCCCCTGTCCTCCAAGAGCTACTCACTTTCTTTTCTTTTCTGTTTCTTACTTGCATTTTTAAAAATATACATAGTATTTTTCCCAATTACATGTAAAGATAGTTTTCAACATTCTTTTTATAAGATTTTGTGTTGCAAATTTTTCTCCCTCCCATCTTCCCTTCTCTCCTCCCCAAGAGGGCAAGTACTCTGATATAGGTTATACATGTGCAATCATATTAAACATATCTCCACATTAGTCATGTTGTAAAAGAAGAAATAGAACAAAAGGGAAAAAACATGGAAAAAACAAAGAAAGTAAGAATAATATGCTTCAATCTGTGTTCAGACTCCATCAGTTCTCTGCATTTGGATAGCATTTTCTATCATGAGTCTTTTGGAATTGTCTTGGATCATTGTATTGCTGAGAAGAGCTAAGTCATTTATAGCTGATCATTGCATAGTGTTGCTGATGCTGTGTACAATGTTCTCCTGGTTCTGCTCACTTCACTCAGCATCAGTTCATGTAAGTCTTTCCAGGTTTTTCTGAAATATGCCTGCTCATCATTTCTTATAGCACAATAGTATTTCATTACATTCATAGCCACTCATTTTCTGAAAGGGTTCCCCACCCAATAAATACACTCACCTTCTGGAAATATGCACTCAGAGTCTAAAAGGGCACAACATTACCAAAAATGCCCTAAGAGTTAAAATTAATATTAAGAGTTCACTTTGTGAAGCCCCTAGTTTATTCCCTAACCAGAAGGTGCCCTGCAGTCTCTTCACCTTATCTTGAGTTACCATAAAACTCTCCCCTTATCCTGGACCATAAAATTCCTTGTCTCCCCACCTCCCAACCTGGGTCATAAATTTTCCCATCTCCCTTATCTTGTGTTTTCCATCTTCCTCATCCTCTCCCTAAATCTCCAGCCCCCATTAGAAACTCTAAAATTTACTTCAACATTTCACAGGCTGTATAGCTTTCTGTCTGTCTAAGTCTGGCTCTTTTCCCATATCAGAACCTTTATTTAGCTCCTTGCTAAATCTCACGTCTGCTCCTTTTGCATCAATAAAGCTCCCAATGGCTACAGAGAAGGTCTAAGTGAATTCTTTCACATTTTAACCAACTCTCCCAACTCTGACCTTGTCAATGGATCATAGATATGAACCCTGTAGGGGCTTTAGAGGTCATCTAGGCCAACTCTTTCATTTTACTAACTATGATTGGACCCTTTACTATTCATGAATTTTGGAAAACTGCTTCAATTTATTGAATTTTTCCCATAGCTAAAAAATTATCTTGAAAAAGACAGTAATGATTCCATTATTCAAGAGTGGGTAGCTCATACAAACATTTGATCTTTTAAAATACAGACCACGCTTCTTTTGTTGCATGGCACATTCTGAAGCTTTAGGCTGTTTTATAATGTTTTGGAAACTGGCTTGGAACTCTAGGCAAAAATAATGAAGAGGGGGTGGAGCCAAGATGGTGGCTGGGAAGCAGTGACTGGCATGAGCTCCCCACCAAGTCCCTCCAAAAACCTATAAAAAATTGGCTCTGAACCAATTCTAGAGCTGCAGAACTCACAAAGTGGCAGAGGGAAGCAGGGCTCCAGCCCAGGACAGCATGGATGGTCTCTGGGTAAGGTCTGTCCTGCACAGAGCTCCCAGCTCCCAGCTGAGGAGAGCAGAGCTGAGCCCAGCAGAGCCCAGCGCGCGCAGCGCCCACCGCGGACCGACCAGACCAGCAGCGGAACGGAGAGTGCCCTACAGTCATGAATTGCTGAGCTGTGGCATCTACCAGACCTCTCAACCCACAAAGAGCAAAGACAATGGAGAAGGTTAGTGGGAAAAGCTGCAGGACTGAGTCTGCAGTTCGGCCACCGCCACTGGGGCAGCAGAGGTGGGGCAGCTTTAGAACTACAGCTGCAGTTGCTTCTGGCCCCAGGCCCACGTGGTGGGAGGAATTAAGTGGCTGATCAGAGCAGGAGTGCAGAGCCTGCTGAAGATTTAAGCCCAGTCCGGGTAGGGGGTTCTTGGGGAAGGAGGAGTGCTGGTGAGGCAGCGCATCTGCCCAAGAGTGGAAC
>CM053622.1:477104280-477121480 GCA_028646595.1 Phalanger gymnotis | reverse complement strand
GGAGGGGAGGGCAGACTGGGGAACAGGGCAACCAGAGTGTACGCCATCTTGGAGTGGGGGGGGGAGGAAATGGGGAGAATTGTGAAAATGGGGAGAATCTGTGAAAATCAATGCTGAAAACCAAACATATTAAAAACAAATTTAAAAAAAAGAGTGGGTATGTCTTCAGTGAGATATATGAGTAATATATAAGATAATTTAATAATAATAATATGATTCAGTACTGCTTGAACCATGGCCAAAGTAATAGCTCACATATACATATAAAGTACTATCTAATTCACAATTTTTTCTCTCAACCATCTTATGACATCATCATATAATTGAAACAGATATTATCCATATTTAATAGATGAAGAACTGAAGGTCAAAGTGAAATGACATGTCCTAGGTCACAGGAGTAATGATTCAATAAATATTTATTATGTTATTATGTTATATATTTAATATATATTTATATTATATTAAATTATAATTTATGTTTTTGCATATTATTTTATATTATTATTATTTATTTTCAATAAACACTATGGGCCAGGCAGCTAAGTGGCTGAGTGGATAGAACACTGGGCCTGGAGTCAGAAAGAAATGAATTTAAATCCGTCCTCAGACACTTATTAGCTGTATGACTCTGGGCAAGTTGCTTAAGCTCTGTTTACCTTAATCCACTGGAGAAGGACATGGCAAACTTCCTCAGTGTCTTTGCCGAGAAAATTTCATAGATGGCATTAGTGTGCTGGTGTGTGGGGTCACAAAGAATCAACTAAATGACTGAACAACAAATGTGCCAGGCACTGGGTGCATTGTAACTAAGGTGGGGCTCCAGGTGAGGCCCCCTCCTTAAACACAGGGTTCGAAGTTCATGACTCCACCCTCCAATCAGAAGGTGTGAGTACTGAGGCTCAAAGGATCTTCAGGTTGTGAGATTGCCCAATGATGAGATTTCTGGGGGCACGGTAGAGAAGTCAAGTTGACCAGAAGGCAGTACGACCAGATGGGAAATGAGCCTTGACTTGTCCAAGATCATAGGACTAGTAAGTGTCAGCTCTTTCAAATTCAAGTCCAAGTCTTTATTTTAGGTCACTATACCCTGATGTCATGAATTTTTTTTTGAGATGGGCATGATGGAGAAGTCAAAGAAGTTAAAAAATGGTGTGGTTGAGTGGGAAATGTGGAGGTGGGGCTGGGCAGTGGGGTGGGAAGAGTCCAGTTCTATGATTTCATTGGTGTAGGGAACTCCTAGTGAGGAAACTCTCTCTACTGAAGCATATTGGCACCTGTAATACAACTTACTTGACTGAATCACTGAAACGTTCAATGATGTAGCCAGGGTAATATTTCAGTGTGTGTCCAAGGCAGGATTTGCATTCAGGGTCTTTCTGGCTAAAAAGCCAGTTCTCTATCCTCTATGCCTTGTGTCCCCTTTGTATCAGTGATATTGTACCTTTAAAAATACTCTGAGGAATCAAAATTTTGCATCTTTCAGCATATTTCTCAGGTTGTGTTACATCTCTGGGGCAAAAGTTTAATTTAGCAGAAAATGAGTTATATGAAACTTCTATGATATGTCAAGGTAAGCTTTATGTAAAGAGTGTCTTTGTAGATTGACCCTGGTGTTCTCAGAATCTTAAGAAACATTTGGCCAGGGACACGCAAGGATTTTCAATTTTAAAAATGTAAAATATGATGAAGAGGCGTATTGGATAGGAAGGCAGCTGACCTCAGTTTCAGTAAGTCCTGTGTTTAAAGTCTTGCTTCTGGTCATATACTGGTGTGACCTTGGGCAAATTACCTAACCTTTCAGTGCCCAAGGCAAGTCTCCAGGACTATAAATTACAATTTGTGAAATTGCATCAGTGGAAGGAATTTCCACTATGAAATCACAAACCTGGACCAAAATACCCACAGACACCCTCACAAACACACAAGCATGCAAATGTACACACGGGAGACTGAATTCTTGGTGCTCACTGACCTCAAATGCATCATCTTAAGGATGGTAGCGAGTATGAGAAGGGCTAGTTCATTTTCGGTTACAGATGAAAATAGTGTTGCCAATTTACCAAGCAAATATAAGCTCTAAACTCTAGATTAGTTTACAAATGGATGGCCTTCTTAATATCATTCATCACATAGGGATCCTAGACATTCAAGCATCTTTCAGAATGTGACCTACACTGACATCTATAGGCCATATGCTTTTTATAGTCTAGTAAAAACTGGAGAAAACTGTAACAACATTTGAAAAATATTCCTTGGTTAGCACATAAATCCAGTGACTTCGTACTACCCTGTCACTTAGGGAAAAAAATTTCATAGAGTGCCTTTAAAAGCTATTTGGTTTTAATTTGCTTAAAATAACAATAACAGTAATGCTACTACTACTACTGCTACTCATGATAATAGCTACTACCTCTGTTGAACATCAGTTGGATATTCTAAATCAGGGGTTCTTAACCTGGGGTGCATGAATCCCCAAGGGATCTGTGAATAGATTTTAGGATGGGAAATTTTTTAAAAGTTGGTTATTTTCACTAACCTTTAACTGAAACTTAACATTTGTTGCCATTATTTAAAAATATTGTTCTGACAAGGGGTCCACAGGCTTCACTGCCAGAGGAGTTCACGAGGCAAAAAAAAAAAAATGTTAAGAAGCTGCCCTGCTGATCGATGATTGGGTCAAAGCTGCTATTTTTCTGACTCAATCTCTATTACCAGGGTAGTGATGGAAAAAGTCTCGTTTGGTCTATTTTGTTCAATCAGATATAAGGATGAGGCTAAAAGTATGTGGAATCTAGCGTTAGATTCCAAACTTGTTCAATAGGATGAACTGGTCATCCCAAACACTTCCTTCCCCATGATTCAGAAATAAGTCATTTATTTAAACAAATTCCCCTGTACTCCCCCCACTCCCACTCCCCTGTTTCAATAATGCAGGCGACCATTTTTCAATAGAAATAATGAGTTAAAGAAAAAATATAATTCTACTTTAGAATCAAGAATTTTAGAACTGGAAGAGACCTCAGACATCTCACAGTCTGCATCTTGTTTGACAAGTGAAGAAACTGAGTCTCAGAGATGCTAAATAGTGTGATAACACTTCAGTTAGGGTGAGGGCAGGAGGTCTCCTACCTACCAGTTCAGGGTGCTTCCCTCTACAACAGTGCAGTCAAACTGAAATGGAAACAAATCCCTTACCTATCCAATATTGATTTAGCCACAAATTAACATTATCTGCATTATAGTCCTATTTATTTACATTTTTAAACATTTCCCAATTACATTTTAATCTAGTTCTCCACACCACTGAGGTTTTGAAGGATACTTGAAGCCTACAGGCCTGAGTCTGATACCTCTACTTCAGACCAGCCCCTATCTCTATATTACCCTGAGAAGGAAAGGCCCTTGTTCAAGTGTGATGCTAAGTATTAGTCCCGCAGAGATGCTATGACCAGACATGCTTAATCTCAATTCTGTGGACCCCTCTGTGAGTAGATTTCAGGAAGGTCAGTGAAATTGGATGGGAAAAAATTACAACTTTCTTTTCACTGACCTTGTACTGCAATTTCCTTTAATTATTAAAGAAAGCACACAAAACAAGCAACATTCTGAGAAGGGATCCATAGCTGAAGCTGCTGTTAATTGCATCCATGTCACAAAATGAGTTAAGAATCCCTGCTCTAAATAATCCAAGACCTGCTTTATTCCTTCAGAGATGAACAGTTAATCTGAAGGGCCCAAGTCTGCCATTCTTAACACTTTTCCACTACTTGAAAAGGATTCTGTCTTTAGAATCATTGCTTCTTAAGGTATAGGGTTTTTGTTTGTTTTTCTTGATTTGGAGAGTGCTGTAATATAGTTGGCCAAATGATGCAGTTGAACTTTCTGAAAACTATTAATCTCTTATACTACTGGCTGGCTATTTTCAAACTCTAAGACTGATGGATCCTCTACTTGCAGAATTGAATTTCTCAACTGGTTCTCACCCTGAGTATCATTCTTTGTGTAACCTGTTTTTCCATCACTTATTTGCTGGTGTTCAGATTCCTATGGGATGATATAGGTGTCTACTTAAAATCAGGGGGTGGGGAGTGGACTGTGACAGATGACCAGAGCCATAAGGAAGGCAGGCTGGGCTGAATGAAACTGCATGGGAAAGCTTTGCATAGTGGATAAAGTGCCAGGAGGGTAGTCAGAGGACCAGGCTTTCCTCAGACCCATATTATGGTAATGGTGTGAGCCTGGGCACAGTCTCAGTTTCCCAATTTATATAATGAGAGGGTTGGATTGCGTGACCACCAAGATCCTCTCCAACACCAAACTTGTGATCTTATGGATGGGATTTTGTCACAGACTAATGACAATCAGGGAGAACATGTTTTACCCCTTCTCCACCCCCAGGGTAACCTCACTGGTAACCTGTACCATGAATGATAGTATGGTATCCTGGAAAAGGGCCGCTAGGTGGCGTAGTAGATAGACAGCATCAGACCTGGAGGCAAGAAGACTTGAGTTCAAATTTGACCTCAGACACTTACTAGCAGTGTGATCCTGGGCAAGTAAGTGACTCAAGCCTGTTTGCCTCAGTTTCTTTATCTGTAAAATGAACTGATAGCAAGCCACTCCAGAATCTCTGCTAAGAAGACCCAAGATGGGTCACAAAGAGTCAGACACTACTGAAATGACAGAAGAAGAAGAAGTCCTGGAAATGCTGGATCCCATCTTTACTGCTGTGTGACCTGGCACAAATCACAAATAGATCTAAAAACTAGAAAGGAGATTGAATGAACACTTGAAATGAGTCTTTCTTTGTCTGTTTCCAAGTCTTTTTGAGGACTCACTAAAGTTGGTTGTGAACCCACACAGCGCCATCTTGAGAGAGGTTAGCTGGGTAATTGGCAAGATGTGACTGGAATAGGGAATATTTGATTTGCGATGATAATAACAAAGAGGTGAACAAAATGTTCATTATTCTGATGCTGTTTCCAAACTTAGGGTCATGTAACCTTTAAATCTTTGCTTATATTAAATTTCAAATTTAGCATTACTTGGCAATTTTCCTTTTCTTCTGGATGCAGATAGAGATGGAAACAGGCATAAATGGCATAGATTTAATTTTTTTTATTGATATCTGTTTTTATATGATCTAGATTTCTGACTTTGTATCTATGCCCCCCGACACCTGCCCAATCTCTTCCAGTGCTTAGCACAGTGTCTGGTACACAGGCTCTGCTTACTTCACTTTGCATCATTTTATGGAAGTCTTCCTGTGTTTCTCTGTATTCATCTTATTCATTTTTTCTTACAGCAAGATAACATTCTATTACATTACATTCATGTGCCATACTTTGTTTAGCCATTCCTCAATCAATGAGCACCCTTTTTGTTAGAGGGGAGATTTGTTTAGGAATGGGTTGGAATAAGCTTGGAAGGTTTCTTGCAAAACTGAAAGTCTGTAACAATAAGAGAAAAATATCATGCAGGCAAATTAAGTTTTCATTTTTTTCCTATAGAAAGGCCTTCATTTCTCCCCTTAAAACTTCCTCATCTCTGAGTGCAGCCTTTGTCTGTATTTCCAGATTCTAATCACATTGAAGAGCCAGTTCCCTGCCCAACCAACAGTGACAGTTTGGATTTCACTTAGGCACTAATCCTGTACAAGCTAAAGCAGGCACTTATCTCCATCAGTCACAATGTTCCCTGAGTTTCCAGCCCTGGTTTGATTTAGTGAGACAGCTTAATAACAAGGTACTGTATGTTAGTAACATAGGCAACGAGGATCCCCTCTGTCTCTTCTCTAGTGCTGAGTGCACAGAAGTCTTCCAGATTGAAGGAAGTCCCTTTTGGGGTCCATTCAATGGAAGCACTTACAAAAGGATTGTCTCTCCTAGATTCTCAGGGTCAAAGGAGAACTTGAATATCTAGCGCAACCCAGACTTGAGCAGGAATCCCCTGGATCACAAGCCTCCTAAGGCCTTATCATTGTGATGTTTGCCAGACAGATGAAAGATCAAAGTAATTTTCAGAACGTAACAGGGCTCCAATGTCTCATCATGAAGATTGCTACAATTTAGTAAAAGCAACGATTTTAAAAACAGTACTTTTAAAGCTTTTGAAACTAAATGACCTGAGAAATAACCTAAAGCCAATGGTTAATGTAGGTATATTTAGTGAAGTTAAATGTCTTTAATTTCCCTGTGAAGGTGCTATGTTCACAACAACAAAATATATTTTTCTTGTGATTACATTTCAAATGACTTTGGAATGATTCCACCCAAGGGTTTCTTGAAGTCAATTTCTTGAAGGCAGACTATTTACAGTGACAACCCTAGGAATTATGCTGTGCCTGTGAAGCTCAAAAGTCCTCCCAGAAAGCATTAAGCTTAATGGGAACATTAACTGTGTTAAATGAAAAGCTAACTTCATACTTTTAAACCTCTTAAAATGCTGCTCACTTCAATCTCGCCAGTAAAGGAGAGGGGATCCTATGTCAGCATCAATTGATGGTGGAAAAAAAAGTCTGGAAGACTAATTGACCACAAGCTTAATGTGAGACAAGGGTGTGATGTAGCACCCTCCAGAAATTAAAGTAATCCAGGGATATAGTGCTAGACTAGAGGAATAATAGCCAGATTGTAGATAGTAACAATTCCACTGTGTTTAGCACTGGTTTGGTCACATTTTGTCCAATTCTGAACCCCATATATTAATGGTGATATTGATAAACTAGGTTATCAAGGAAGTTGGAGGAACAAATGAGGGAAATTCTACTGTGGATTTGGTACTCCCTAATAAAGAATAATTGGTAGGTGGGGGTGGATATGATGGTATCCTTGTTGGGGAGTGACCACTCCATCCTGGAATCTGTGATAAAGAAAAAGGACATGTGAGAATAGTCTGATACATATTCTAGATTTTGTGAAAACAAATTTTTAAGTGGTTCAGAGTAAAGAAAAGTGAAGAAGTCAGCCCAGGATGGATGGGTGATACTCAGGAAAGAAATTCTCAAGACTCATAGGTAAAGTCTGAACTTATCAATTTGGTTGCACAAAAATCTCACCGTCCCCCCTTAGATTAAAATAAGAAATGTATAGAAGATTGAAATAAGTCCAGAGGAGAGAAAATGAATATGACAGATGATACATGAAGTCAGTAAGGGGGATGGTAAAAAAGCACCTAGCTGTCCTGCGTGACTTCAAGTACCTTGCTCTTATGAATGAATCCTTAGCACCTAGCAGCCTAGAAAGATTCCTGGAACATCATACATACTTAACAAATCGTTATCGATTGATGGATTGCATCCTTGGGTTCTGAAAAACTGGCAAATATGAGTCTCGAGAAAGATCATGGAAAGTGGGAGAGGTACCACAATGCTGGAAAATGACAGGTGCCATCTCCATTTTCAAAGAAGGAAAGGGAACAAAATCTGTAAACCATAGAGCAATGAGCTTGATCTCCATTCTTGGGAAAATTCTAGCACAGATCAATAAAGAGATGGTCTTATTTCCTGAAAGAGAAACACTGAGAGAAACAATGATTACAAAGATCCAACATGGCTTTGTCAAAGGCAAGTCATGTCAAATTAATCTCATTTCCTTTTTTTTAAAGATAGGGATGCTTTATTTGTTTGATTCATTTTCACAATGTTTTTAAAAATAAGAGCCATTTAACATAAAGCATCCAGTGGTACATGGATTTCCATAGCTGTCCAGTTCACAGAAGAATATCAAAGATCTTTAACCACTGCCCTTGTCCATACAGATGATGAAATATCCATAGGCAGCTTCAACTGCAGCATTTCTGACCTGGATCAGTGACATCGGGAACAGCTAGACAGCCTTAGTAAGTGCTTTTGGGGAACAGCATATATTTGGAGGGAGGAAAGGAGTAATCTGGAAACTAGTGTCTCTTTCCTGCCATATACAGACCGTCCTCTATCAATTGTAGGGCTCAGCTGACAGTGTCCAGAACCCAGCTGTGCCCAACAGCCAGGTGACTAGGGATCCACAGCAGGAGCAACATTGCAAATTGACTTGTTTGTAAAGGTTCAGGCACATGTCCTCTTCATCCTGCCATTCGGGTCATGGGCAGGAGCAGCAGCAGGAATAAGAACCTCTCACTGGGACCTGGCCCTGAGGAAAGAGGTGGTTATTCTCTCTCTCCATCCTCTAATATTCAGGGCCATGTCCTCTTCACTGTCATTATGGAAACAGAACAAACTCTCCAGCTAACTTCAAGTTTTAAAAAATTCACAATAGCCACAGTGGGAACGGATGCTGAGATTCAGTCAGTGCTTCTGGCAAGCAGCCTGTCTTGGACCAGGCCTGCGGAGGGAGAGAGGTACAAAGGGAGGGACCATCCCAGCTCTAATCTTCCTGGGGTGGTGGGGGTGGGAGTGGGGATGGGCAGGGTCTTAAGTCGCTAAGTAAGCAGTAGCCATGTCCATGTTGCACTTAAAGAATGTTTGTCAAATCTATTTCTTCTGAGAGTTGAAGCTGGAAACAAGACCAGGGAAGACAGACTATCAAAGCAGTAGACAGAAACAACAGCAGCCCCAGAGAGGGTCTGGCCCTGAGGATATATAACAGGTGGATAGTTGGTCTGTCTCCCACCTATACAGTGGGCAACTGGACAGATACTGACTGTCTAAAGAACACATTATGGGGATTGTGGGTAAAGGTAGCAAAAGGAGGGAGGGCCCAAGTCACAGCTTCTCTTTTATATTTAATGGGCTAAAGGATTTGGGAGATCAGTCTCTTCCCAACTTGACCCGGTAGTGAAGGGTTGGGCTGAACAACAGCCAGATGCAATGCTTTGAAACAGACACAGTGGGCATAACAAGGATCTTGGAAAGGTAGCCAAGGAAGTTTCCATCCCATATAGACGAAGGAGAATAGCTGAGACAGGCATTTCTCCAAATCTCAAGGTTTCCAGCAGGCTATTCCCTGATCTGGCAGTGGTGGTTGGGAGTACAAAAAAACAATTGAGACTGAAGGTGAATAAATCTCAGCAGACATTGTGGGGATTGTAGGGATCTCCTGAAGACATCACATGGAGGGTCCATCCAGTCACAGTCTCTGGCTTGTATTAAAGATGGGTATATCAAGGAGACCAACCAAGACTGGCCTGATTACACATCTCTAGGTTCCTAGCAGCCACTTTGGTACCCAGGCACTGAGGAGGAATGAGGAACAGTTCAGGCATTATCTACTTTGAAGAAGACATCCTGGGAATGGTGGCCAAGGTCTCCCTCTAAGTCTAATTTCCAGTCTAAGAGGTCTGTATCCTGGATTGTTCACACTTCTGTTCCTCTACCCCTGAAGCCAGGCTGCTGCTGCTAGTTAGGAAGGTTTTGTTTGATTGGTTCCTTTTCCTCAGTTCTTTATAAAGATCATTTGTTCTAAGGTGTCCCCTCATCTCCAGGATCCCAGCAGCCACTAAGGTGTTCTGGTACTGAGAGATATTTGGATAAGCTACTTTGAAGCAGACATCTTGGGGTCGTGGGGGCAGGGGTGGGCAGGGTCTTAAGTCTTTAAGTAAGCAGTAGCCATGTCCATGTTGCTCTTAAAGAATGTTTGCCAAATCTATTTTTTTTTTTGAGATTTGAGTGTAGTGTATGAAGGGGTCATCCCTTGGTGAGCTTGGGGGAGAAAGTGGCAGGTTGTGGACTCCATCTGCTTTGCATGCCACTCTAGGTGGTTTAGGTCCTGGCACATTTCACAACTTTGTTGTTACCCCTCCTGAAGCCAAATGCTGATGCTAGTCAGGAATGTTTTACTTAGTTGGTCTTCTTTCCTTCCTCCCTTCCCTCCCTTCCCTCCCTTCCTCTCTCCCTCCTTCCTTCCTTCCTTCCTTCCTTCCTTCCTTCCTTCCTTCCTTCCTTCCTTCCTTCCTTCCTTCCTTCCTTCTCTTTCCCTTTCCCCTTCCCCCTCCCCTTCCATCCCTCCCTCCTCCCCTTCTTCCCTCTGTCCACATGGGGTAGCATGCCCTTACCTTTAGGTGCTGTGCTGATGGCTCGAAACCTAGCAAGATGTCTTGGTCTAGATTTTTTTCTTAAAGACCATGCCTTAAATCCAATTCACTTTGGCTCTCTTCGATTGGCCAACAATAGGTCCCAGGCCAAAGCACTACTTAGTAGTCGTTGTTTGGGCCCTGGTGGCTCAGAGTGAATGTAAATAGTAATTGTCTTGGTGATAGGACCAAGTCTGGGTTAGGAAAAAGGGAGGAGGCTCCTTGGAATACTCCATCTTTCCCTCCATCCGCAGATTGTCCTCATTCAGCTTGCAGGGCCCAGCCTCCAGGGTCCAGAAGCCAGCTGTGGTCAGCACTCAGGGTGCCAAGGGATCAACAATGGGGACATTGCTGAAGTCCTAGGCTGTGTCATCTTCATTTTGCCAACCAGGTCATGATCAGCAGCAACGGGAACCTCACCCGGGACCTGGCTCTGGGGATGCAGGTGGTCAATCTCACTGTCGGTAATCAACTCTTCAGACGCTCCCTCTTTGAAGCTGACATGATAGGAATGGCAGAGATCTGGGGAGGGTAGCAGAAGGAGGGAGGGAGGGCCTGTCTCTCTTACATGGTCAGTGGGCTGAGAAATTCGGTAGGTCAGTCTCTCCACAACCTGACCTGGCGGTGAGGGAGAGGCCTGAGCAACCACCCAGACACCCCATGGCATGGCAACAATCTCCAGCAAGGGCACCAAGAGAGGTCCCATCGCACACAGTAGGTAGAGAAGCTGACACAGAATTCTCTTATAATCTCAAGGTTTCCAGAAGCCACATACCTGATCTGGTCCTCAGGGTGGGAAGCTGACAAAACAACCATAATGAAGGATCCTACGTCAAAGCAGACATGGTGGCAATAGAAATGATTGTATGAGAGCAGCACATGAAGAGCCCAATCAGTTATGATCTCTGTTCTGTACTCAACTAAGGGATGTTAAGAAGAAGAACCAAGACTGGACTCTTTCTCATCTCTGGGGTCCCAGTAGCTGGTTTGGTGCCCTGGTACTGAGGGGGAGTGAGAAGCAGTCCAGGCATCAGCTACTTTGAAGCAGACATCCTGGGAATGGTGGACAAAATCCTTGTCTCTGGGCACTTGTTCCACATTGCACTTGAAACACATGTTTGCACATGTTTGCCAAATATATGTCTTCTCTTCTAGTAGAGGCTGAGAAGGGACCATCCCATGGTAAAGTTGGGTGGGGGAAGAAGGTTGTGGGCTCCATCTGCTTCTCTTGCCAGTCTAGGTGGTCTGGGTACTGGTATAACTTTCTTCCTCTTCCCCCCTTCCCAAGCCAAAATGCCAGTAGTTAGGAATGTTTTATTTACTGTTTTATTTTCATCAATTCTTCATAAAGATCACTCTTCCCAAGATGTCCACTGGCATATGTATTTCCATTCCCACCATGGCTATGTCAGAGTAGAAGGGCTGAAGGTACTTTCTGGGGTCTCTTAGAGTTGGTGAACAACTCTAGAACAGGACACTGATGGAAACACTACACATTAACTTTCACCAACTCTCAGGGGCCCCAGAAATTAGTTTCAGCCCTCCTACTCTGATATAGCCACAGTGGGAATGGATGCTGGCATTCAGTCAGTGCTTCTAGTGAGCAGTCTGTCTTGAACCAAGCCTGGGGAAGGATTGAGGAAGAGAAGGAAGAGCCATAAGGTTTCTGTCTCTTCCTCTGTCTACTGACCACCCTTTATCAGTTTTCAGGACCTGGCCCACAGTATCCACAATCCAGCCGTGGCCCAGGGAGAGGAGCATGACCGCACTTCAAACCCTTGAAAGACCATTCTCATAGCCCTCATCATCTACATAGACAAAGTTTTTCTGACTTTATCTCTATAACCCCAGACTGACCACAGGTAAAATGACAGAGAAAAAGGGTCTTATAGTTTTGGGCTTTTTTCTTCCTCAAACCTTATCTCCCATTGAAAGGACAGGAAGGGAAAGGCAAGGAGAGAAAGAAAAAAGAGAATGATTTGCTGGAAGACTGGCCAAATTAACAGATGTTGCACATGTCGCACCCCCCTTACAAACACTTAGTTGACCAATTCAGAAGGACTATTCATTTACCTTTAAGGGTGGCTAAGCTAGTTCTTATCCTCCCTGAGTAATTCTCCAGGTCAAGATGGTACACAGCTCCCTAGATTTCTGGACACCTGGAGTCCCCAGCCCTAAGACCTAGGTCAGGACCAGGGACCAGTTCCTTCCCACCTGAACCATAGAGGTACTCACCTGGTTCTCACTGTGGAGAATGATCCTATCTAGGCTGAATCCTATCTCTCAGGTCAACCATCAGAAGCCCCACTTCTGGCACCAATTGTTACCTGAGAACAAAA
This sequence comes from Phalanger gymnotis, assembly GCA_028646595.1. Lineage (NCBI taxonomy): Eukaryota > Metazoa > Chordata > Mammalia > Diprotodontia > Phalangeridae > Phalanger > Phalanger gymnotis. The sequence goes on along the minus strand of CM053622.1, from coordinate 477,109,130 downwards.
TCCAGAACCAAAATAATTTAGAAAGAAGTTTATTAAATTGTCCAGAAGAGGAAGAGAACTGAAAAATGGGTGACCTAGTCCCTCCTCTTCCCCACTTCCCCCCTCCCCCTCCACCAGTGTCTGTAAGTTACACATTATATAGGATTCGAACAAAGGAACAAGGAAACAGTAGCTGATAGACCAGCACAGAGACAGTTTCCAGCTAAGACACATGGGTCGTTTGAGATGTATGATGGGAGAAAACTTTTTACATTCCTCACGTCAGTTTACAGATCTGTCTGGGTTTCTGGTCAGCATGACCTGAAGTCTTAAGCAATAAACTAAACTGGTCTCTAAGCAACAGGTCTGGTTTCTCTACCATGCAGGGCTAGGTTCAAACAATGCAATGAAGTTTCACCACATTTTCTTCCATTTCCTTCCTCTCTTTTTCTTCCTCCCTCCCTCTCCTCCTTCCTTCCTTCTTTCCTTCTTCCTTCTTTCCTTTCTTCCTTCCTTTCTTCTTCCCTCTCTCCCTTCTTCTTCCTTTCTTCCTTCCTTCCTTCCTTCCCTTCCTTCCCTTCCTTCCTTCCTTCCTTCCTTCCTTCCTTCCTTCCTTCCTTCCTTCCTTCCTTCCTTTCTTTCTTTCTTTCTTTCTTTCTTTCTTTCTTTCTTTCTTTCTTTCTTTCTTTCTTTCTTTTTTTCCTTTATTTTTATTGGATTAAAGGAGTTAGGAGGAAGAAAAATAAATACTTGGTAATTTAAAAGAAACCTTTAAAAAAGAAAAGAAAAAATGAACACTTAACTTTAGCTTGCTATCCTGTATCCTTTTATATGGTGCTGACTCTTAGTATCAGAGATTGGTGTCACACTCTAGGATCCTTAATCAACATAACTTGGATTGTGTTATAGTACCAGGAGAAGAATATTAAGTTGGTCATATTTGAGCTGATTTGTAGAGAGAGGGGGTATGAATCTAAATATGCCATTATGTTTTTCCCTATAGCCCTTCAGAGAGCTCAAAAACCTGTCCTTTTTAGGTTGTTTAACATGCCAGATCTTAGAAATTTCCCATAACAATGAGTATATAATCAAGAGTAAGGTACAAAAATAATCAATCTTCTTTCAAACCTAGAGCTATGGTAAGAAAAAATAAGACTTTGGCTGACATCTCGATTATTTCCAGAGTTCTATTATGAAGGTAAACAACCTTTCACTTATTATGTTGCCCAAATGGATGTGTGAGAATGCAGGCCATGGGGATGGGGGGCTTGCTAGATACTAAAGGCTAATATCATTGAATGATGTGTGCTGCTGGAATTCAGTGTGACGTAAAGCAGGAGTAAGTCTGGCATGAAGAATCTCTCCCCTGTTAATAAGTCTCAAACAAAGGCTGACTGTAGAAGCCAGGAAGAATGGGAAAGGCTAAAATGAGGAGATAAATACCTGTCAAGAAGTCTCCCCAAAGCCAAAAGGATAAACAATGTTGAGATCAATGTCATAATAGCAGACAAGAAGAACGCAATGGCCTACAAGGCTATATATCCTTTATTTAAATCGTGATTTCCACAGAAGGATCCTTTAGATGCATCATCAGTCAGTCAGCAAGCATCTATTAAGCATCTACTATGTGTCAATCACCATACTAAGTGCTGGGGATACAAAGAAAGGCAAAAGTTAGTCCTGCCCTCAAGGAGCTCGCAGTCTAATGGGACTAAACCCCACGTTATATACAGGATAAGTTGGAGATGATCCACAGAGAGAAGGAACTAGCATTAAGAGGGATTGGAAAAGGCTTCCTATAGAAGGTGGGTTTTTATCTGGGAGTTGAAGCAAGCCAGGGAAGCCAGGAAGCAAAGATGAAGAGCAATAGAATTCCAGACACAGGAGAGAGCCAGTGAAAATGCCCAGAGTCAGCGTCTTATGCAAATATTTCGGTAATAGCAACATCAAAACTGGTTCTCAGTTTTCTAGTTTCTGGGCAGCTAGGTGGTCCAGCGGATACGGTGCTGGCCCTGGAGTCAGGAGGACTTGAGTTCAAATCCAGCCTCAGATGCTTACTGGCTGTGCAACCTTGGGCAAATCATTTAACCCCATCTGCTTCAGTTTCGTTTGTAAAAATGGGCTGGAGAAGGAAATGGCAAACCACTCTAGTATCTTTGCCAAGAAAACCCTGGATGGGATCGCGAGGAGTCTGACGTGAGTAATTGACAAAAACCCCTTTGTAGTTCCTATTTTTTATTCCCCCTTTCACTCTCTCAAATTCTTGACTTATTTGTACACCTGCTATTTCAGAGACAGTGTGATACAGTATTGAGGTTTGAATACGTAGCACTCCTTAGAACAGCGGGAGCAGATCAAAATATAATTGAGAAATATTTAACAAAATGCATAAAAATATAATAGAACATAGATTGTAGTAATATGTGGTTTTCCAAATCAATATTCAGACTTGCAAGGATCTTTCTGTATATTTTAGTGGCCTTTGTTCTATTCGAGTTGGACGTCACTGGCCTAGAATGCTGAGTAGGTTCACTGATTGTCCAGGATCGCAGAGTCAGTATGTTTAAGAGGCCGAGACTGACCCTACCCAGCTTCCAGGGCAACTTACTAACTACTACATTACATTACCTCTTTTCAGTGACTCTATGGTACTACAAGATTGTTGTGAGGCCCAAATGCATATGAAGCGCTTTCCAAAATCATGAATTTAGAACTAGAAGGAAGCTTAGAGGCCAAGGATGCCAACCCCTTCATTTCACAGAAGAGGAAGCTGAAGCAGAGGTTAAATGACTTGCCCAGGACCATACACAACTAGTAAATATCTAAAGCAGGATTTGAACTCAGGTCTTCCTGACTCCAAGCTAGGCTCTCTGTCCACAGTGTCATCTAGTTGCTCGGTGCTATATAAATGCCAGCTACCGTTATTGAGGCCCTGTAGTGGATACTGTGAATGACAACAAGATGATTAAGTCATTGTTTCTGCTCAGATGGAGAGAGAGAATATAAACACAATGAGTGGTGCAAAATCGTTGGACAAAAAGAACATTCCAGTTGAAATCATAAAAAGCCCCATGGAGAAAGTGCCATTTTACTTAGACTTTGAATAATGGTTAATATTTGGGGAGATCCAGATCAGCAAGATGAGAGCATTCAAGGTAGAAAGAACAATGGAATGTGGGAAAGTGAAGAACACGTTTGGTAAACAGTAATTTATATGTTCACTTGAGCTATGGAATAGCAAACACGTAGGAGAAACAGTGAGAGACGAGGCCGGAAAGATTGGTTGGAGCCATATTGTGTCCAAATGTCCTGTTATGGAGAGTTTGGTTCTTGATTCTATAGGTAGTGGGGGGAATAATTAAAGGAAAGGGAATTGATATGAGAGGTTTGTGCCATTAGGAAATTTTGCTAGTCATTGTGTATAAAATGAATCAGAGGAAACACAGGGTCATAGATCAAGAGATGGAGAATCTTTCTCAGAAGTAGCATAGTCCAAACCCATCATTTAGAAGCCCACACAGGGAGTTTGGATTCAAACCCAGATTACCTACTCATTCCATGATACTATATAGCTGTGAAGACCAGATTCAGGGAGACCAGTTAGGAGGCCATTGCAATATTCCAGGCAAGAGATAATGATGGTGATGGGGCAACTAAACTAAGGTGGGGCATAGGGAATTAATAGAAGGAACAAATGTAGTTAGAAGTAGAGTCAGTACATATAACTGGGGAAAATAAAATATTAAATCTAATTTTTTAGAAAAGAAGTAGTGTCTGGGGAGCAGAGCCAAGATGGCGGCTAGAAAGCACGAACTGGCCTGAAACTCTCCCCCAGGACCCTCCAAACACCTATAAAAATGCCTCTGAACAAATTTTAAAACTGCAGAACCCACGAAATAGCAGAGGGAGGCAGGGCTCCAGCCCAGGACGGCCTGGATGGTCTCTGGGTAAGGTCTATCGCATGGAGCTGGGAGCAGAGCAGAGCCCAATGTGGGCTGCACGCGGACCAACCAGACCAGGAGCCAGGCAGAACAGGCCCTAGCACCCTGAATCGGTGAGCTGTGGCAGTTACCAAACTTCTCAACCCACAAACACCAAAGACAACAGAGAAGGTTAGTGGAAAACTACTGTGGGGACAGAGTGAAAGGAGTTCACTCTTGGGCCACCACCCCAGGGGCAGCAGAGGTGGTACAGCTACAGAACTACAGCTGCAGTTGCTTCAGGCCCCAGGCCCACCTGGTGAGAGGAAATAAGTGGTAAATCAGAGCGGTACTGCAGAGCCTGCTTAAGATCTGAGTCATACTCCAGGTTGGCAGTTCTTGGGGGACGACTAGTGCTGGTGTGGCAGAGCTTGCTGTGTAGAGAAGGCTCTGAAAACAATAGCACATCCTTGGGACAAAGTATCCTATACTCTACAAGCAGTCATACCCCTACTAAAAATTCGAAGATCAAGAGGTTGGCTGGGAACATGGCCAGGCAGCGAAAACAGACTCAGATTCAGACTCAGACTTTGGAATCTTTCTTTGGTGACAAAGAAGACCAAAACATACAGCTGGAAGAAGTCAACAAGTCAAAGAGCCTACAACAAAAACCTCCAAGAAAAACATGAACTGGTCTCAGGCCATGGAAGAGCTCAAAAAGGATTTGGAAAAGCAAGTAAGAGAAGTAGAGGAAAAATTGGGAAGAGAAATGAGAAGGATGTGAGAAAATCATGAAAAACAAGTCAATGACTTGCTAAAGGAGAGCCAAAAAAATACTGAAGAAAATAACACCTTAAAAATAGACGAAATTAAATGCCAAAGGAGCTCCAAAAAGCCAATGAGGAGAAGAATGCCTTGAAAGGCAGAATTACCCAAATGGAAAAGGAGGTC
>CM053622.1:477088698-477103780 GCA_028646595.1 Phalanger gymnotis | reverse complement strand
AGGAATGAAAACTGGAAGACAATGTGAAATATCTCATTGGAAAAACCACTGACTTGGAAAATAGATCCAGGAGAGATAATTTTTAAATTATTGGACTACCTGAAAGCCATAATCAAAAAAAGAGCCTAGACACCATCTTTCAATAAAGTATCAAGGAGAACTGTCCTGATATTCCAGAAGCAGAAGGTAAAATAGAAACTGAAAGAATCCACTGATCACCTCTTGAAAAAGATCCCAAAAAGAAAACTGCTAGGAATATTGTCACCAAATTCCAGAATTCCCAGGTCAAGGAGAAAATATTGCAAGCAGCCAGAGAGAAACAATTTGAGTACTGTGGAGACACAATCAGGATAATACAAGATCTAGCAGCTTCCACATTAAGGTATCGAAGGGCTTGGAATATGATATTCCAGAGGTCAAAGGAGTTGGGATTGAAACCAAGAACCACATACCCAGCAAAACTGAATATAATGCTCCAAGGCAAAATACATATGTTCAATAAAATAGAGGGCTTTCAAGCTTTCTCAGTGAAAAGACAAGAGCTGAATAGAAAATTTGACTTTCAAACACAAGAATCAAGAGAAGCATGAAAAGGTAAACAAGAAAGAGAAATCATAAGGGACTTACTAAAGTTGAACTGCTTTGTTTACATTCCTACACAGACAGATGATGTATATAATTCATGAGACCTTTCTAAGTATTAGGGTAGTTGAAGGGAATATACATATACATAGACAGAGGGCACAGGATGAGTTGAATATGAAGGGATGATATCTAAAAAATAAAATAAAATTGAGGGATGAGAAAGCAATATATCGAGAGAGGGAGAAAGGGAGAGATAAAATGGGGTAAATTATCTCACATAAAAGTGGCAAGAAAAAGCAGTTCATTGGAAGGGAAGAGGAGGCAGGTGAGGGTGAATGAATGAATCTTGCTCTCATCAGATTCAACTTGAGGAGAGAATAACATACACACTCAATTGGATATCTCACCCCACATGAAAGTAAGGGAAGGGGATAAAAAAAAGGGGGACATTAGAAGGGAGGGCACATAGGGGGAAGAAGTAATCAAAAGCAAGCAGTTTTGAAAAAGGATAAGGTCAAGGAAGAAAATTGAATAAAGGGGGTCAGGATAGGAGGGAGGGAAACATAGTCTTTCGCAACATGACTATTTATGGGAGTGTTTTGCATAATGACACGTGTCTGGTCTATGTTGAATTGCTTGCCTTCTTAGGAAGAGAGGGTGGGGAGGGAAGAGGGGAGAAAATTTGGAACTCAATGTTTTAAAAGCAGGTGCTCAAAAAAGAAAAAGGCTGTTTTTGCATGCAACCTGGAAATAAGATATACAGGCAATGGGGCATAGAAATCTATCTTGCCCTACAAAAAAAGTAAGGAGAAAAGGGGTGGGGAGAGGGGAAGGGAGGTCATAGAAGGGAGGGCTGACTGGGGAATGGGGCAATGAGAATATATGCCATCTTGGAGTGGGGGAGAGGGTAGAAATGGGGAGAAAATTTGTAACTCAAAATCTTGTGGAAATCAATGCTGAAAACTAAAAAGAAAATATATCAAATTAAAAAAAAAGAAAAAAAGAAATTGCAATATTACAAACATAAGGAATTTCATGAGCAAAGTTATAGAGATGGGAAAGCCTGTAGCATATAGTAGGGTAGGTAGGAGGCATTTATGTGTCTAATTATAATAGCCACTCATATTTGAATGCTATTTTAAGGTTTACATTGAAAATCATTTATAGTAACTCTTTTTTGGGAAGCAGTATATGATTATCCCCATTTTACAGATGATGGGCCAGCTTAATAAATATATTTCATCATTCAGAAATTGTAAAGCACAAATAGGAATAAAATGCTTCTTATTCTCTCCTACAAAGGTACACATGGTTCCTTTGAAAGAACAGCGTTTTTGGAAAACAAATATTGTCAAGAACACTGCACTTCATATTTTTCCTCTTCTAAGCATTAATGACATAGAGCAGCAAGAGAATTGGAAGTTAAAGTCCATCCATTTAAAAATATAAGAGATAGATCAAAACATTCTCATCAAGTGAAGTGGGAAACTTTTAGTATACTGATTCAAAACTAGGACCTGCTGTTTTTTGTTACCCATTTAATCAATAAACATTTATTAAGAGCCTACTAAGTGGGTTGCCCACAAGTAGAAGAGGGATGGTGTCACCCTTTTCCCCTAGTGCCCTTTAGCACCACCTGGTATCATGCTGGTCACTGGCACCAGGAAGATTTGTATGTCACAGAATGTTTTCGACCACCCATGAGAAACAGTTACAACAGCTGCCATGCAGAAATATCCAAATCCTGTGAATCCAAGTGTGGTTGAATAGACTCTGTACTACCAGCCTCAGAGAGATAGGGAGACACAGCATTTTAAAAAAAGAAGAGGAGGAAGACAAGAAGGAGCAAAAAGAGAAGAGAAGAGAGTGGGAAAAGCTTATAAAATGGTGTATTACTTTTGTTTTATGGCAGCCACTGTTTTTACTTTACATACTCATCTTGCATTTGCCTTGGACTTTAAAGTCTCCCACTGGGATCCATCACTGCTGTATATCACAGAGGATTCCCTTTCGTGAAGGTGCACAAACTTTGAATACCACTAGAAAAATCAAAGACAGCTCTGTTTTGTTTCCTTAGTATGGATGCATTGCCTAGGATGGGGTTCAAATAATATACAATGCAACACATAGAGAGATTTCACTGTTTATCAGATCTCTTTTAAACTCCCCTGGTACATTCAGACATAGTAGATGCACTAGGAAAACAGAGAGACGTCCTTGGTGACCAGTTAACTTAAGGAATTCCAATGACATCTTTTAACTGGTCAAAAGTAGATGAAACAGAAATTGTGAATACTTTTTGAACAGACACAAAATGTTCAAGTGAAGTAACTAGTTTTTCTTTGTCAAACTACCACATGACAAGAGACATCTGTTCATGCTGTTCACAGTCAGTAGTGTCACCAACAATTATTGAGACCATTTTTCCATTTGGTGAATACACCAGCTTTTGTCGTACAGCATTGAGCAAGGTCACAATTATATCATTTTTGTGTGATTATTTAGATAAGTAGCATTTCAAGGACACATGTCACCATGGTAGGATAATGACAAGATATAGAAATAAAGCTTTCTCGGAATTGTCAGCTTTTTCATCACACACAAGGTCATGAGATGGAATATTTGATACTTGAATAGGAACTATCCTGACCCCAGCTAATAGACAATGCCTGTCTCTGTTGATCCTTTCTCATTTTATTGTTCTTGCACTGAAACTGAAGGAATCATTATCTTCATGTCAGTTCTTAACTGAGGAGTGGGGAGTAATTGCACTGCTATCAGCACATTCATTAGAATTCACTTTGGCTGTTCCTTTTCTTAACAACACACCTATCCATATTTTAAATTTAAAAGGAATGTCATGATAGCCATAGACTTGTTTAACTATCTGAGCACAATCTAGGTGATAAAGATTAAAGACCACACTAAGCTGGACATACCTGATGTAGCCACTGATGTAGGTAAAATAATTTTCTAGAGTAGTCGACAGAGGAAAATGTGAAGACTGATGGGAATGTGGCTTACCTAAGCTTCATCTGCAGCCACTGTCTGCTAGTGTAGAGCTACAAATGGGATTATGGTTCTCTAAGCTCTGACCTTTGCAGGGAACTCATAGAGAATAACCAAGGGATCCGAAAAACTCCATTATTCAAATTTAGTAGAAGCATATATTAGCAGAGGGAACAAAAACTATTGATCATTGGTCCCAAAAGAAGAAAACTTGGCTGCCTGCTGTGGGTTGCAAATGTCAGAGCCCAAAAAATAAATACTACACAGGGATCTAGGTGGCAGGTCACCCACCCATTTACTGTTAAGTTTATTTATTTTGCAGTCCAAAAAAAAGTTCCTTATAAAACTTTTGCTGGGGGGCCCAGGTTTTACGTATATGCTACTGGCCTAAACTTCTTACCATGAACATTTCATGTGGTTCTTTAGTTATTAGTGTAAAATTTGCCCTGCCGCATGGAGTATTATTCAATGCTGGTCTAATATATGGGCAAGAGTAGCAGTGCAGAAAATTAAGGCTTTACTCCAGATGGGACCTGGATAACGTCAAGTAGGTGATGCAATGGATAGAGGACCAGGCCTGAATTCAGGCAGACCCGAATTCAAATCTGGCTTCAGACACTTACTAGTTGTGTGACCCTGGGCAAGTCACTTTACCGCTGCCTCGGGTTCTTCATTGGTAAAATGGGGATAATAATAGCGCCTACCTCCCAATGAAATATCTGTAAAGTTTTTAGCATAGTACCTGGCAAATGGTAGGCACTGTGTTAGCTGCTATTATCATCATTATTGTGAGACAGAGGACCAGCCTTAACATCTGCTCTGCCTTTGTGCCTTACAGATCTCTGGCCCTGTCATCTGCCCTAGTGTTGTGACCTAAGAACCTCTAGATCTTTCCATCCACCCTTAGGACCTTTGATTCTTCCAGGCCTTTCTATCTTTCACGCATCTGGACCCTCTTGTGTTTTTTTGTTGTTCAGTCATTTCAGACTCTATCAGTGATTTTCTTGGCAAAGATACTGGAGTGGTTTGCCATTTCCTTCCTTAGATGGGGAAACTGAGGTGAACAGAGTTAAGTGATTTGCACAGGGTCACACAGCTAGCAAGTCTCTAATTTGCTGGATTTGAACTCAGGAGGATGAGCCTTCCTGATTTCAGGCCCAGTATTCTATCCACTGAGCCACCTAGCTGCCCTCTTTTAAGTATTATCTCCTCTAATTAGAGGGTGATCTCATTAAAAGCCAAGACCATCTTGCTTTTTCTGTTTATTTTCCCCAAGTTTAGCATAATGCTTGACATATGCTAAGTGTTTAATAAAAGTTTTTTTCATTCATAAATTCATTGATTTCCTGGCCTTTTCATATGCAAATGAGTCACTCAAAGCCTTACACCTGAGCCTACTCAAAGTTTTAAATTCTATACAGTGAGCAAAATGATCTACTCTTACCAGAAAGGGACTCACCCTTTACAAGGTGCAAAGGCAGTCTGAATGGTGAACATCCCTAAATCTCACCTTCTCTCTTGCTTGCCCTTTATACTACCAGAATCATCAAAATGTTGTGGATAATATCTCACAAGATTTAAATAGCAATAAATGGAGAAAAATTGGATGGATCCAAAGCACAGAAGACTTTTAATGATGAGTTTGGAAAGTACACAGTAACTTGGGTTCTAATCCTAGTTTTTCCAGTAACTAGCTCTGTGGCTATAAGCAAGTCACTGAATCTCTCTAGTCTTATTTAAAATGAGGGGGCTGGACTAGATGATGTCTAATGTCCCTAAAAGCTCTAAAATTCCACACACGGTGATTATGAATATCCGTCAGTCAAACAATAAGCATTTATTAAGTGCTTAAGCACTGTGCTGAACACTGGGGATACAAAGAAAGGAAAAATTACAGTGTCAGAAATCAAGGAGACAAACAATTATGTATATACAAGATACACACAAGGCAAATTGGGGATAATTTCAAAGGGAAGTTGTGTTGTTTGTCCATCTTTTAAGTAGAGGACTGATGACATCACTGGTGTGATGACATGCCCATGAATTGGATTTAAGCGAAGGAGAGCTGTGCAAAGACATTGGCCTCACTCTCTCTTCCAGACTCCTTGAAGTCCAGTGTCAGGACAAAAGTCAGGACGACTGGCAATGGCCCCAGATGCACTGGAGGACTTTGGTGTTCTTGATGTCTGACACAGCTCCTGCTTCGGCTGCCTTCATGGCTATCAAAACAAATTGTTCTCATCCCCTCATTCCTGCAAAAATGGAGAGAGGGAGAGGAGTGGGGATATTTTCACAGGCTTAGAACTAGCATGTTCTATTTTCCTTGCTTATACTGAACATTGAAACATGAGCTCAGCCTGCGATGTTATATTTGTCCACAGAATGAAAGTGGTATTTGAGCTAAGGCTTAAAGGAAGCTAAGAGGTAGGGGTGTAGAGAGGAGAACGTTCCAGGGATAAGGGATAGTCAGTGAAATGGTAAAGAATTTGGAGATGTAGGGTCATATGCAAGGAACAACAAAAAGGGCCTCTTCATTGTACACAGTATGTGGTGGGGAGTATATTGTAAGAAAAGTGGAAAGATAAGAAGGGTCTTGGTTATGAAAGGCTTTAAGAGACAAACAAGATTTTTAATTTGATCTTAGGGATAATAGGGAACCACTGAGTTTTATACAGTGGGAGTGACATAGTCAGACCTGTTTATTAGGTAGATTTTGCATGTTGGCATGGCAATGGAGAAAAAAACGGTTATTTAGGAAGATTATTTGAGCTCCATTCAACAAGCCTCTAACCTACTATATTGCATATGACTAACGTAGATGCTAAGGATACAGAAGATAAAAATAAATAGTCCATATCCTCAAGAAGCAAATGTTCTACCGAAGAGATGTAACACATGTGTTCATGTGGTGGTCAGAAGAAGCGATACAAAGACACTCTCAAAGTCCCTCTTAAGAACTTTGGAATTGATTGTATGACATGGGAGACAATGGCACAGGACCACTCAGTATGGCATTCCCACATCAGAGAAAGTGCTGTGCTCTGTGAGCAAAGTAGAATTGAAACAGCTCGAAGGAAACACAGGATGCACAAATTTAGAGTATCCACCCTGACTGTTCACATGGACTATTTGTGCCTGACCTGTGGTAGAGCATTGCGAGCTTGTATTTGTCTGATCAGCCACAGTCAGACACATTGAAACTTGACTCTAGCATAGTGATGTCATTTTGGTCCTCTCTGAGAATGAAGGACAACAGCCAACCAGGCAACCAACACATGGTTGCCTACGACAAAGTCAAACTAGTGGAGGACAGCAGGCCCTGGTATGCTTTATAGTCCATGGGCTCACAAAGAGTCAGACATGACCAAACCACAACAAGGACAATCCGAAGTAATTTCAGCAGCAGGAGAGCACTACCAAATGAGAGCATTCGAAAAAGAACTTATAAAGGAAGTGGTACCAAAGCTGACCCTTGGTGGAAGCTAGAGATTCTAAGAGGTGGAAGTTGGGAGAGCTTGCATTCTGGGCATGGAGGGCAATCAATCACCCATGCAAAAGCACACAGGCGGGAGGTAGAATGTCCTGGAACAGCGAGTTCCAACGTTTTCCAGAGCATACGGCTTTTCAAAACAGGTCCAGTTGGAGCTGACGTGATTGACTACAGTATCATCTTTTTATAGTCATGATTTTTTCTAATTTGGTATTGATTTTGACCTTTGCTTTAACAAGTAGTCAGTGATCCAAATGCTCACAGCAGAAATGACTCCCATATCAATAACCTGTCATTTCCTGTCCATTAAGAGACGATCAATTTCATATTTTTTTCTACGTCCTTTGCTACTTCCCACATTGAGCACCTTCTGTGGTGAAGAAATTATTCATGATATACAGGCAAGAGGCTTTTAAGTAGTCACAGGATTATAGATTTAGAGTTGGGAGAGACCTCGTAGTTCAACTGGTCCAACCCCCTTCATTTTATAGATGAGGAAATTAGATCCCCAGAAGTAAGTGACTTTCCCAAAGTCCCACAGGTAGTAAATGAGTGAGCTGGGATTTGAAGCCAGGTCCACTGACTCGGGATTGAGCATTCTTTCTATGGTGCCATGTTGTGTGCTCTATCTCTACTCCTTTGTCTGTTTTCATTTCTCCTTTGTGTCGTTGCTGTTCGATTGCTTTTAGTCACGTCAAACTCTTTGTGACTCCATTTGGGGTTTTCTTGGCTAAGATACTGGAGCGATTTGCCATTTCCTTCTCCAGATCATTTTACAGGTGAGGAAAATGAGACAAACAGAGTTAAGTGACTTGCCCAGGGTCACACAACTACGAAGTGGCTGAGGTCAGATTTGAACTTGGGAAGGTATCTTATTGATTCCAAGCCCAACACTCTATCCTCAGTGCCATCTAAAACTGAATATTTTCCAACACGTTTGATGTTTTTTCCTGAATACACCTTTGCATTGCAGTCAAAAGTATACAAGTAAATGTTAATTTAATTTGAAGGATATTGTCAAGCTCTTCATAAAATTGCTATAATTACTTTTCACTCCCTCATCATATACTGATGCACAAGCTACAAATATCTTCATGGTGTTCTAATTTCCTAGCTTATCCTGAACTGAAACATGAGCTCAGCCGGTGATGTTGTATTTGTTCTGAGTTAAACCTCTCTTCTCTTTCCAAGGACAGTCTGCCTGCTACCTTTATGTTCAACTCAAGAGTGCCCTGGTAAATATTTAACAGCCAGCTTTGGTGGAGGGAAATGCATACAGAACACATTTTTAAGTTTAATCTGTGTTATTATCACCTTCTCCATCACTTTCTTAAGTCTGGTCATACAACAAAGCAATATTTGTAACATTTGTTGATTTAAGCCCGGGTCTGTAATGTTTGCTGATTTTTGAGGTGTAAATATACACACTGAAAATATAAGTCAACTCTCCCAAGCTGGCCCAAGCTGGCTCTAGGGCTCTAGCACACCACTGATTTTAATTACATTTTCTTCATATAATCTAGTTTTCTGGTTGTATTTGCAGCATAAGCTCCCCCACAGGTTCACAGGTTACTCTGAGGCCTCTTGCTGCTTTCCAGGTTTCATGTGCTGTTTGGAGATAACATCTGTTCAAATCCACAGTTCTTGAGCCACAATCCAGTGACTCTATAGGAAAAACAGCCAGATGACTAGTGAAATCAGAGAAAAAGCATGTAGTTAAAATATGATGCAAAGTAAATTATAAGGAATCAAATCAGGTCACAAACGTGTTTAAATTTATCCTTTTTGTGAGATGGAAGAACCGCCAGATCCTGCCCCCTGCTGTGCTGCTGCATCCTAAGGTCTTCTGAGCCTTTCCACTGGCCCTGCCTCTATTCTCCAGACCCCAGAGTGCTGCCAAGTGCTAGACTTATGCACCCTAAAGACCTCTGGGCCATAATATCTAACCTGTTGTCACCATCTTAGGACTTGTAGGTTTTTACATCTGCCCTGCAACTGAACTGATTTATATAGAACTCCACTAATTAGAGTGTGAATTCTTTGAGAACATGGATTATGTCTCACTTCTATTTTTTCTTTCCCACTACTTCCATTTTCTTTGTTTCTTTTTGTTTTTCCTTCTTCCTTCCTCTCTCATGCTCTCCCTTCTCTGTCTCTGTCTCTTTCTCTCTATGTCACTTTCTCTCTGTTTTTCTGTCTCTTTTTACCTCTGTCTCTTTCTCTGTTTCTGTCTTTTTCTCTCTTTCTCAAGATCGAGTCTCTCTCTTTCTATCCCATGTTGTTTCTCACTCCATCCATTTTCTGATAAGATTGTTCTTACCTCCTTGCAGAGGGAGAGATGAGAAAAGAGAGACTAAGACAGAGAGATAGAAAGAGACACAGACAAAGAGAGACACAATGAAACAGACATAGAGAGATAGAGGAACAGGAATAGAAACAAAGACAAAGAAACAGAAGAAGAAAGGAAGGGTAGGCAGGTTCTTCTCTCCCCCTTCTGTGTGAATAGAGATCTTTTTATTTACTGTCAGTGTAAATAACATAATAAATATCTGGAGATACATATATAATATAAACATCTGTTGTAAGCTAGTAAAGATTAAAATTGCACTAATATTTTGAGACATCTTGTATACATACATATGCAAAATACATATGAAGCAATGTGTATGCCTGCAGATATGTAATATTAACAATCTGATAAAGACCCTGATTCATCAATGTCTGTCTATCTTGTATGATTCTTATCTATATCTTCCCATAAATTAACCAGAGTGGATCCACCCAACATGTTAAAAGCCTTTCTCACTTTCTCCTAAGGCTGATGATCTTATCACATGACCAGCCCATCTTTTTCCTCCTAGTATATATTTGCCTGAGATAAAAATAGATAGATAGGTAGCTAAGACATAGGTAGATAAGAGGGTTAGATAGATAGTTACAACACACATACATAATTATATATAATACATATATACAGATATATAAACACACACATATAAGGTGTTTATGTAGATAGATAGGTAGGTAGATAAGAGATAGGTAGATAAGATAGATATAACACACATACATAATTATGTATAATACATATATACAGATATATAAACATACACATATAAGGTGTTTATGTAGATAGGTAGGTAGATAAGATAGATGATAGATATAACACACATAATTATATATAATACATATTTACAGATATATAAACACACATACATAAGGAGTTTATGTAGATAGATATGTAGGTAGATAAGAGATAGGAAGATAAGAGATAGGTAGATAAGATAGATAGACAGATATAACACACATACATAATTATATATAATACACATACATATACAGATATATAAACATACACATATAAGGTGTTTATGTAGATAGGTATGTAGATAAGATAGATGGATAGATATAACACACATACATAATTATATATAAAACATATATACAGATATATAAACACACACATACATAAGGTGTTTATGTAGATAGATAATTTGGGGGGGATGATTGGCAATTCTCTGACACAATTCTCTGGCTATATACTGAATGAAACATTTCCACAGAGGCAGCCCTAAACTCTGGGCATTTGGCCAGTCTTTCCACATAAAAGCACCATTCCCATCCCTTTGTGGTTTAGGGTAAAAGAGAAAGGATCTGCTTTTGTAACTGTCTTCTGTATTACTAAATTCAAAAGAGCAAAACTCTTTCAGAGACAAATAATATTCAATAAAAGGAACATTTACAAAGGGAAGGACAGGCTTGGCTATTTTTGTAGAGATGGAAAGAGATCTGCCAAACACTGAAGAGCTTAGCCTTGCTCCTTTAGAAAAGATTAGTAAAGTAGTGGTGCAGAAAGGAGATGGCAAATTAGGAATGGGGTATGGAAGGGGATGGAAAGCAGTACATGAAGCTCTGTCGAAGTGCTACATTTAACTGTCTGAATCTTTGCTGTGAGATCAGCAGGAGAGAGAGTCAGAGGGAACATGCTGACTGTTGCCAGCAAATAATTACCCCGAAGCCTAACAATATTTCTGATGAGAAGTTGCATATTTTGCTTCAAGTTTCTGTATGGATTTTTTTTCCTGTTTATTGAGAGAGGAAACTCAGTCTGGATCCCGTCAGTCTTAGAATCTGATGGCTTTCTGTTTTCCCTCTGCTTATTTCAATTTTGAATTAATTATATATGAAAGAATTTTGATGGAGGCCAGGAGCGGAGGCCAGACCTAAATGTCCTGTGGAGGACTTGATATTTCTGGGTGCGGCTCACAAGAAATTTGGAAAGGAAAAAAATAGAGGTATAAACACACTGTTATCAAAAACTTTGTTCCTATGAACATGATACATATGCACATATAAACATACATATATACACATGCATGTACATACTCATAGACATATATGTGTGTAGGGGCCACATATGATAGTATTTACACAGTACCTGCTGCGTGCCAAGAACTGTGCTAAGAGCTTTCCAAATATTAGCTCATTTGATCCTCATAATTCTGGGAAGCAGATGCTATTATTATCTTCATTTTATAGGTATATATCATCCCCCATGTTATAGAAACTGAGGTAAGTTAAGTGACTCGCCCAGGGTTACATAGCTATTATGTATCTGAGGCCAGAGTTGAACCTAGGTCTTTCTGATTCTAGGCTCAATATTCTATCCACTGTACCTCCTAGCTGCCCTGATACACATATATGTGATTATATATACATATATGTATATATGTACATATATAATATATATAGTATATATGTATATGTCTAAGTGTATGGCATAAAGATGCTGCATACACACATATACATATACATATATATGACTTATATGGTGTATATATATATATGGCATATATATCATATAGGGATGTATTCTAGGTGTTGTCTCCTTGGCCTTCTCAGGAGAATAAGAAAATAGAGAAAGAGGAGATTGAATAAGAATGCCCTATTGCCTTTCCTATACACCATCTAGGCAAGACAAGTTTAATTTAGCTCCTTAGCTAGCCCAGAGATAGAAGGGATCTTGGAAATCATTTAATCCAACTTCCAATTCTACATGTAGCATCTGAATTTCTCTCACACATGAAATTTCCCAAAGGTACCCAGACACCATGACCCAGCACCCCCTCAAAACATAGTCCATGAGTCTCATTGATAATGTTTATTTTTTTTTGGAACCAATCAGTGTGGGTATGTCAGTTCAAAGCCAAAAAAAAAAATAGTCTAATCAAACAGCACAGGGGAAAAAAGCAGCAGGAAAGATTCTCCCTTCCCATATATATAGGAGTATGTTCTCCCTCACATATCCTCAATGGGGGAGCATCGTATGTATAAGGGACAAGGATGCATACACGTAGGAAGCAATTATGGGAACTTGGCTGTAGCAGCTTATCCCTCTTGCAGTAAAGATCCAGATCTTCTGGGGATGTCATTGTGCTATTTCCTACTTTGTCTTTGATGCTCTCTGCTAGGTGTCACATTTCTTCTGGGTATTAAGACATCTCTACTGTGCTATGCTTAGTATCACTTGTTCTCCACTCTGTCTTTGGATGGTCTCCAGCTGCACTGGTCCCTGAGCTGCTCTCTGCTACCATCTGCTGGTTTTCAGCTAAGCAGCCTCCTCAGGGTCCTCTGCTACTCTCTGTTGTGGTACAGCTGGTTGGTAGCCAGATCTTTTTTGTGAATTTTCATGGATTTTCATGTAACCTAAGACCATTGCATTTGAATTTATCCAGGCTGCCAGAAATAGCAAACAGGCTCTTCAACTTAATATTAAATTTTTCTTTGAATTGACTCTTCCATTTTTCTTACTGAAGGTCCCTGGTTAGGGCCAATTATCTGACTTGTCAGTTGGAAAATTCCTTTCAATTCCTGTGAAATCTCTGATTTTCAATTTGCTTACATTCAAGTCATTTCAAGGCCTTCCCCTAGCACATCTAAGAATGGCTTCCCTACAGCCACCCCTAATACCCCTCACTGGCATGTGGAAAAATCAAGAAGCAGGATTATAAGGACAAGGTAGAGCCAGGAGGGCTAACAGCCTCTGCCTTAGAGCCTTAGTAATACGTACCTGCCTCATCCCTACCGTCAACAAAATCATTGGTCTTCGTATGGCATTCTTATCCATAGCAAACCTCCCTGGGCTCTCTTCAACAAAATGGAGCATTATTTCTCCAGATTCTCTCAAGGATGTTCCTCCCCCTATCCTAACTAGTGATACAAAAGCTAAATGCAGAAATGTACCTCTCCCATACTAAATGGAACTGATTAAGTTGCAGCACTGTTGCCTGATCTCCATCAGGCCCACAAGGCCTATGAGCACTCATCTGATGCTTCAGTGAGCTGACAAAAATTTTCTTTCTTCACATTCATCTCCAATTCTCAACTCTTTCTCGTTCAGCCATTATAAATTATAAAAGTTATTTTTTTTCTTTTTCAACATACCTGACTCCATTACAAAGGAATTCTACCCCCTCCCATAAGTTTCATTAACCATGGCATGACCTTGCCCTAGTCATAGTCAAGGGGAGTATGGGAGAAGAATGAGAGAAGAGAAAAAGAATAGAGAGATAAAAAGAATTGCATTTGTTGAAGTAGAGGATACTACTAATGCCCATGATGTCTCTTCATGGAACCTATCCTTCTCTTGGGCCATTGATGATGGAGATTTGAACTCACTTTTGTAGATGGGAAAACTGAGAAACAAGAAATTCGGTGATTTACTAAGATAACAAGGCAAGTTAAAGAATGAAATCTTAGTCTCTTGAATCATAAACATAAGCTTTGGCATATGAACTACAGTCAGCTTTGCCATAAATCCAGTCTATTGCTTGTTTGGTACATTTTGAGGAGAGGATCAACAGAAAATTCCGCTTCTGACTGGATGATTTTATTCTACTAAAACTTTCCTCTCCCACCAAGCTATATTTGAGATTACTCTCAGTTTAGACTTCTGTAATATTAATTTGCCTAGCCTCTATCCTAGCTTATTTCTTTTAGGTCTTCTGTTTAATACATTTTCTTACAGAGTCTATATCTCCTTTAAAATTTCTATATTTTGTTTTATACCACTTGTGCTTCTCTCCCTCACTAAAGACCATGCCTTAAAATAGAGGGTACCAAAATGAAGAAAAACCATCAGCAAAACTAATCAATACATTGACCAAGTCCAATCTGATTTACACTGATCAGATCTCACCCCCACAGTCTCCCACCTCTGCAAAGAAGGGAGGGAGGTCCGTTCTTATATCTCTTCTTTGGCACCAAGCTTGGTCATTTTAATTTTCAGTTTCAGTTTCATTTGTTTTGTGGTTGTTGTTCTTTCTAATTATATTGTTGGCATATATACTGTTTTCCTGGCTCAACTTATTTCATTTCACATCGACCCATTCCATATCTGCTTTATAGTTATCCATTTCATCAACTGCATATATACATGCAAAATAAAGTTGGAACAATAGTTTCTCCCACATGATCTGACTCTACTACATGGCGTTTCAGTTTGGAAATTTTTTTCCCTGAAGACTAAACTTCCTACTTTTTGGTCATCTTTTCTAACATTGTAGAAGTTGATAGTATCTCAAATGTAAGGAGAGAAAAAAAGAGAAGTTAAAAAAATAACCTGAACATGTCATGCTTTGACACTGTCATCACATTCTTCTTTCTTTGTTCTCCCTACCTAATTAAAATCTGACATCTCTGCAGTCTGACTCATTTTAAGGATTAATGCAACTTTAGTCTAGCTTTCCCATTGTTCAGGTTCTATGTTCAGGTTCTAAAATCTGATATCTATGTGATGTCTGATGTATAATGTAGCTGACCTTCTCAAATCCCTTGGTTTGACACTATGCTTTTAGAAAAAATGATCAATTCAATTACTGGCATTTTTGAACTGCAAAACTCCCAGTCACCTTCTGTTTTTACCAATCTGATAATTTTCTCTTTCTTTTTTCTTTACTTCTTTACTTTCTCATTTTCTTTTGTTCAGCTATATTAATTAAT
>CM053622.1:477045240-477088198 GCA_028646595.1 Phalanger gymnotis | reverse complement strand
TCCATCTAGCTGACTGCTTCCTCTCTCCTTCAGCTCTTAACTCCTGTCACCAACAACCTCTCCAACTGCCTCCCCACTGCTTCTCCAACTGCTTCTAACTGCCTCTTAGCTCCAACCATTCCACAAGGTCCTCCCACCACAGGCTTCTATTGGCTCCAGTTCTAGCCACTCCCCCCAGGGTCCTGGGAGGCTCACATCCACATAGGTTCCACACCCAACAGGGCTCTGGGTCTGGGGCTTAACACTTAGCAAGGCTCAAGGAAATACACTGAATTACTCCAAGAAAACAAAGACCATTTTGCTTGTCAACACACATGGAGGAGGCAAAGTTATCTTTATGTTATTTGGGGGAATGTAAATTCACTTTTAAGAATAGGGACCCTTTAACTTACTTGGTGGCAATCTTGAGTTCCTGGAAGATGGTAAAGAGTAGTCTTTATTCAATCTCTGTTTAAGTAGAGGAAAATCAATCATCAGAAGCTTCTAAAGGAACAAAGATTTGGTTTTATCTCCAATTGGCAATTCCCCAGGAAGGGGAAGATTTTGGCTAGTGGGATGGAGAAAAATGAATGGATGATATCATTGGACATGTACCAGTACCAGCTCAAAAACAGGTGGCATTCAAAAATCTTATAACTTAGTTTCCTTGATCCCTAACTTGTGATAAAGGTTGGTGAACGTGTGAAAGGTGTTCTCATTGCTATGGCCTTACTCTTCCTAGAGTTACTATTCATTGTCACTGCTTGGTTTTGAAATGCTTACTGTGAACTTTCCTTGAGATTATCCCACTGGATGAAATACATTTTTAGAAGATTTAAATTGTTTCTTGTTTTATACTCATTTTAAAACATCTTCTCTGGTGTTGCCTATGCTAGGCAAAATTTCTTGGTAAATTCTCAGTAGCCTGCAGGCCCTCTCAGTGGTGGAAGGTTTCCTACAGAATTTTTGATATCTTGCCACCAAATGGTAGAATGTGGTAGGAGTAGCATCTCTTTGTTGCATTTGAGATGATTTCTCCTTTAAAAGAAAAGGAGTTGTGGTATATGATTGTGCTATAAGAAATGATGAGCAAGATTCTCTCAGAAAAACCTGGAAAGACTTTCATGGGCTGATGCAAAGTGAAACAAGAAGGATCAGGAGAACATTGTACACAATAACAGTAATATTATTAAATAAGGATCAACTGTAAATAACTTAGCTATTCTCAGCAATACGGTGATCCAAGACAATTCTGAAAGACTTAGGAAGAAAGGTGCTATCCCCAGAGAGAGAACTGGTGGTGAGTGAATACAAATTAAAGTATGATTTTTCAAAATTTCATTTTTCTTTATTTTTTTGTCTGTTTTCTTTTACAGCATTATTTACATGGAAATGTGTTTTGCATGACTACACATGTATAACCTATGTCAAATTGCCTTCTCGATGGGGAGAGGAGGGAGGGAGAGAACTTGGAACTCAAATTTTTTTAAATAAAGAATGTTACAATTTTTACATGTAATTGGGAAAAAGAAAATATTAAATTATAAATTAAAAGAAATGAAAAGAGGGGAAAAAAGGAAATGAGCCTGTCCTTGTGATTTGGTTGGTTTAAAGATTAATTAATAAACCATTAGCATTGTTTCCTTATCACCCTAGGCATAATAAGCCCAGTCTACAGAAATCTCTTACCTCAATGGCTTAATGAAATTTCTTCTGGCTTGTGGGACATATTCCTGACCCAGTAGTGCTACCATCATGAATGTATAGGTGGAAAGGAACAGTCCCTATATGAATAAGTAATTCTATCCTTTTAAAATCTCTTATTGCAAATAAATTTGTTTTTATTTAATTTCATGGTCCATAAGTATTTCATTGCATTTCAGTTGTGAACTTGAATAACTGGCCTAGTCAGAACCAATCTCAGAATAATAGCAATACCTCATGAGTGGTCTTATTCAGCCTTTTTCATTCTTCACCCTGCCCACTGGCATTTGCATGGAAAGTATTTAAGTTGAATGAAGAGTTGAATGAAGTCTCAGCACTTTTGACCCGCGAAAGCCCTATAAGACGTCTTAGAAGGGATCTTAGATATTAAAAGGGAGCATCTCCAGAATTTTTCAGGGGGTCTTCAGATTGGATATAAGTACTCAGCTATAATTAAAAAGGACTTTCTAACCCTTAGTCAAATAGAGGCTTAGCGAAGACACATTGATCCTGCTAGGTATTAGGAAGAAGTGAGTTAAAACAATAGATAATCTTAGCCTGAAGTTACTCTATCTGGCTCTTACTTTCTACCACACACACAGGAGCCAAAATGGGCAAAAGTTGTCTCAAAATGATAAAACTCACAAGTTAGTAACAGAGTTAAGCTCAGAAATCCTGAGGCCAGCTGAAAAAACCTGAGACTATCCTGAGACAAGATGTTTCATCAAGGAGAAAGTCAATAATGAAGTGATGTCCAAAGTGGGACAGGGAAGTAAAATCTGAAGAAAAATAAAGGAAAAAGAAAAGACCATTCTTCAGAAGGATGTCTAACAGAGAACGGTATAATGACATTACAAGGGAACAACAGAAGTCCCATAGTACAAGAAGTATGAGTTGCCAGGCCACAGATATGCCTTTGCTACACATGTTCTTTATGTCTATACCAAGGGTCTGGGGAGGAGGCTGTGGTGTGTTGTGGCCCAACACATGTGATTTAGGCACAGTGTACACATTTATTTACACTTATTTACCCACTTATTCTCTGACCATCCTCGTTTAGTCTTTTACCATTGTTCATTCATATTTACCTTTTTATGATTCTCTTCACTCCTATGTTTGAGCTTTAGACTTTCTCCACAGCTCTGGTCTTTTCATCAGGAATGTTTGGAAGTCCTGTTTCATTAAAAATCCATTTTTCCCCTATAGCATTGTACTAAATTTTTCTGTGTAAATTATTCTTGGCCCTAAGCCTATGTCCTTTACTTTGTGGAATATCATATTCCAAGTTCTCTGATCCTTTATATTGGTGGTCGATAAAGTATGTGATCCTGACTGAATCCTTGGTATTTGAATTCCTTCTTTCTGCTTGCATGAAGTACTTTTTTCTTTGACCTGGAAGATCTGGATTTAAGCTATTATGTTGCTGAGAGTTTTCATTTTAGGATTTCTTTCCTGAAGTGACCAGTGTATTCCTTCTATTCCTACTTTTCCCTCAAGTTCAAAGGTATCTTGGCAGTTTTCTTTAAAGATTTCTTGAAATATAATATGTAGGCTCATGGGCCATAGCTTTCAGATAATACAATTATTCTTATTTTTCTCCTTGACCTGTTTTCCAGGTCAGTTGTTTTTGTTATGAGTTACCCTACATTTTCTTCTATTTCTTTAGCCGATAGACTCTTTCAGTCTTTTAATATTTCTTGTTGCGTCATGGAAGCATTGGCTTCTATTTGGTCTACTCTAATATTCAGAAAGTTGTTTCCTGGTTAACATTTTGAACATCTTATGCCAGGCTGTTAATTGCCTTTCCAATGCTTTCTTCCCCAGCTCTCATTTCTTTTCCAATTTTTTCCACGAGTGCTTTCATTACATTTTGAAAAATATTTTTTAACTTTGTTTTAATTCTTTCTTCCTTTCGTCCAGGAATTCTATTTGAATTTATGTTCAAGCTGTGTTTTTCTCTGAGGCATTGTTTATAGTTATTTTGGAGTCATTCTCTTCTTTGTTTTTGTATTGATTATCCTTGCCACCATAATAGTTCATTAGAGTGGAGTTATTTTTTTTTTGCTTGTCCACTCTTTCAGCCTGTTTCCTGCCTTTGAACTTGATGTTAGGGATGGGCTAGTCCTTTTGCTGCTTTCTTGGAGAACTAAGTGTTGTGTTATTCCAGGATCTCCGGGACAGACTGGGAACCTGCACTCTTTCAGTGCTCCCAGAGTGGTCTGATCCAGTGCAAAGTCTGCTTGCTGCCCCCTTGTCTCTGCAAGTTCCTGACCTGGGTTTTGGTCAGTGTAAGAATAGTCTCCTGCTGGACTCTGACCCTATCAGCCAGCTGGAAAGTTCTGTTGGTTCAGAGTGGCAGAATTGTAGGCTGCCTTTGGGTTTTTCCTGCCTTGGTTATTTCTCTGTAGGCTGGACTAGATGCTGGGGGTGAGATTCTGTTCTGAATCTGAGGTCTGAGTCACACTGCTGTTGCTGCTGCTGCTGGCTTCTGAACTTCTGCCTTTTTTGGTATACAGCCTAGAGGGCTTTCCTCTCCAAGAACACCACTGCCCAGTGCAAGTGCCTGGTGATGATGCCCTTCTTAGTCCACCCTGGGTCTGTGACTCAGAACAGGGTAATGGGAAACAAAGCTTCCAGTTAGCACCTGTCTCCATTGCAGTGTCCCAGAAGGGGTCTGACGATTCCCCTTTATGAGTCTGGGACCTCCTCTTGCCTTGATGCACAGCTTCTCCCTGCACACTCAAATGCTCCACTCAAGGCCTGCTTCTGGCCTGACCTAGTCCCCAGTGTCCCCAAGCCCTTCTGCCCATTTGCCTGTGTTGAGCTGGAGTGAACAAAGAATGTTCTGTACCTCTTTGGATTCCCTCATCAAGATTCAGTCCGGTGCATTTTCTAGATCTGGTGGGAGAAGTTCATGAGCAGGATACAATGCACTATTTCGCACCGCCATATTGGTCCCACCTCCCAAAATAATCTTTTTATAACTTCTATGCACTGAACCCAGCTCTGTACTCTGGGGCCAAGAAGATCAAATCTAATCCCGCTTCCATGTCACAGCCCTTTGATGCTTGAAGACTGCTATCCCTTCTCCCTGCCAGACTTCTTTTCTCCAGGTTTAACACCTCCAGTTTAATCAAGTGATCTTCATATCGCATGGCTCTGATTCCCCTTGCCTTCTTGGTGCCTTCCCCCAGGTGCACTTAAGCTTGTCATTATCACTTCTAAAATGTGATACCCAAAAGAGGAGAGATTTCAGAATTGCCGTCTGTCTAGGGCAGAGTAGAACAGTTCATCCTTCACTCTGCATCCCAAAATAATAACAACTGACTTTTCCATAGGACTTCAAGGTGGCAAAGTGCTTTCTATACATTATCTCGTTGGAGCCTCACAACAACCCTGTGAGGTAAGTCCCACAGGCATGATTATTCTCATTTCACAGATGAAGATACAGGCCTAGAGAGGTTAATTAATTAATCCATGATCACACGGCTATTAAAAGTCCCAGGCGAAATTGGAAACTGGGTCTGCCTGACTCCCAGAGCTGCCTTGTATGTTACACTTGTATGTTACATGTAACAGCAGCATCTTAATTCTTTTGTTTGCCACGTCGTAATGGTGACTCGTGTTAACCTTGCTGTTCTCTGAAACCTCAAGGCCTTTTTCAGATTAATTAATTTCTATCCTAAACCTGTACAGCCGATTTATTTTTTAAAGAATCCAAGTTTAGGACTTTACATTTATTTCTGTTAATGTACAGCATTTCAACCCTTTGAAATCTTTTCAGACCCCCATTACCTTATTCGTTTCAATTTTATATCCTCTGCAAATTTGACAAGCATAAAATCTATGTTTTCATTCAAGGCATTAACAAAAACGCTTCAAAGAATAGGGGAAAGGACAGAAATATACCACTGCCACCACCACAACCATCACTACATACACACACACACACACACACACACACACACACCATGATAATTCACTAAAGTCATCCCAAAGGCTTCTGGAAGGAGGGAAGAAAGGAAGGAAGGAAGGAAGGAAGGAAGGAAGGAAGGAAGGAAGGAAGGAAGGAAGGAAGGAAGGAAGGAAGGGAACTAAGTGCCTACTATGTGCCAGGAACTATGTTATGTGCTTTCCAAATGCTATCATTTGCTCTTCACAATAACCTCATGAGTTAAACGATATTATTATCCCCATTTCACAGTTGAGGAAAATGAAACAGACAAAGATTAAGTGACCTGCCCGGGGTAATATAGCTAGTAAATGTGTGAAGCTGGATTTGAACTCAGGTCTTCCTGACTCCAGAGCCAGTACTCTACTGCCCAATCTAGCTGCCTATAAGAAACATACTCTCTATCTGAATCCTATTTATTCTTCAAGATCTGCTTCAAGCATCCTGTGCCTTTGTGATTCTAAGTACTCTCACCTTCCTGAAGCTGTTCCACACTTTGTTCCACCATAGCAATTTCTCCCACCTCCAAAGTCTGGTAGCATTCATTATCTATCTCACTTATTTGTCATCTTCTGCCTGGCTTATCACTTAACTTTTCTCTGTGCATGTGTATTGTGATCTCAATTAGACAGTAAGCACTATGAGGGCAGGGACCTTGTCTTGTACTTTTTATTTTGCATGGTATTCATCTTATCATGATGTTCTACATAGAAATGGTGTTTAGTAGGAATTTGTTATTTGGTTGATAAATATCTTCCCTCTACTTACTTTAGTGATACCATAGAAAAAGCACTGACTTTGGAGTCAGAACACCCACATTCAAACCCTAATTCTGTCTCTACCTGTGAAACCTTGAACATACCATTTAACACCCCCAGTCCTCAGTTTCCTCATCTATATATTGGAAACGTGGCATCCAAGGTGGCTTCCACCTCTAAATCAATGATTCTGTGATCCTCCTCTTTCTGTCTTCCTCCCGTATAATCTCCATGATTTCCCTCCACCAAGTCACGTTTGTCCTCAATTTCAAGTCTGCTACAAAATCCAGTTGTCTAAAAGGCTGGAGATGATTGAGCTCCTCATGAAAACTGAAGCAAAAGCAACATCGAGCAGGAGACAGTGATGTAGGACCAGTTTTTCCTTCTCATAAACCACAGTGTTTGAAAATGGTAACCATTTGTTTATGTGTGTTCTATTGTATACATATGCTGAAGGTACATAAGGGTCACCATCCAGTCATCTGCTGAATAAACACCTGGGTGTGAGTGACTCTGACTCTGGCAGCATCTGACATATTGCCATCATCATGCAAGGAGTGATTGTGTTTAAGTGTGCATTCTCCCTTCTCCTTCCCCCTTCCAAGGGTGCTCAATAATATTGATGACGACTATTGCCACTGAGGCGTCAATCCTGCACTGGGCAGTACAGCAAATGATATGTACTCATGTAGCAGGCAACAGCTGTCGATTTTGTTCTGGGTATTTGAGCAACAGAACTTTGACTTGAGTATTTATAATGTCATGTTGGAAATTCCCAGGACAATAGTTTCTGTACTTTCCTGATGGACACATTTCCCCTTTTAGGAATGCCAAGCAGGAAAATCTACAAGAACTTGCTGCTTCTTCTTCCATTGTTTCTTTTGGTTCAGAATGCTGGAAAGTGAGATTTGCCATAGAAATCCTTTAACAAGAACCTAGCAATAATTGATGGGCTGCTGGAGAACTTCAGGGAGTTGTTTGCACTGCACAAATTCTAAAGATTGAAACAGGGTAATGTAGTCCATTCATGTGTATAAATTACTGATGAGAGAGCTAATTAATAATATACTTGTCAGGCTAGAGTAGATTAGCATGTTTTTAGGCATGATTGAACCCTGGCCTTGGATTCAAGCACCTCTGCATTCCCACTTATTAACTTTGGGGCTGTGGGCAAGTCACTTAGAATCTCTGGTTCTCAGCTTTCCTATTTAAAAATGGGGGTAATAATACCTCTACTACCTATTTCACAGGGCTGTTATGAAAAAAGCACTTAGCGAAATGAAAAAGTCTTTAGGACTATGAGCAGTGGTTGTATTTTTTCTGTAAGAGAATCCAAATCCTTTTGCTCTTAAGTTCATATTTGGTTATTCAAATACAGCTTCAGACGCTTACTAGCTATGTGACCCTGGGAAAGTCACTTAAACCCGATTGCCTTAAAAAAACACACAAGCAAAAAAAAATTACATTTGGTTCCCAGCACAGGGATCCTGTTCAAACAAAGAAAATTTCCTTCTTTGTGACTATAGTAGAGGACTGTGGCAGATTTGATATGTCTTAGAGCGTTTCCTGGACTTTCAGAATGTTAGCTATTAAAGAATTAAAGCCCTTTTCTGTCACCCTTTGCCCCGAGCTTCCTCAAGGCTACAGTATGCAATGCTAAGAATGATAAACTGTGGAGCAGGAGCACTTGGCATATTTATTGAGAGAATCACTAGAGTTCTCTTGTAAAATAAGTTTCCAGGCTCTAACATATTGAAATGGAGTGGGGAAAATAAGTGGGCTCTGGCTTTCCTTCAGGACCCCTAGAGAACCTGGAGTGTCTCCCAGATGGTTTCCAGCGCCTGCTCAGACAGGCAGTCAACATTTATTGAGTACCTACTGTATGGAAATCATGCTTCAATTCGAGGCTGCAGGTACTGCTGTTATCATAAAGACAAATCAAAAAGGGAATCTGTTTCATTTCCCTCCAAAGAGCTACTGCTTCTCTGGAAAGGGACAGTGGATTGGGCAGTGAAGAAATTGACCAGTAGGTGGCTGGCATTCTCTAGTCTAGAAGTAGCCCACAGTCCTTTCCAATTGTTCTGTTGAGCAGTCTTGCTGGTGAGAGCTGTCACGTGCAGTCTCTCCTGCCTATAGGATCTGAGGCTTTCCAAGAGCAGTTTCTTTCCCTCACTTTAAACCTGTCTTTTTCAAATACAGGGAGAGCCGGGGGAATGAAAGCAGCAGTCAAAAGTTCTGGCAAATTGCAATCAGGCAAACTCAGGCTAGTGCTTCGCCTGGAATAGCGTACAGAGGAGGTAAACCAACCAGATTGAATTCTGAGCATGTTCTCTCTCTCTCTCTCTCTCTCTCTCTCTCTCTCTCTCTCTCTCTCTCTCTCTCTCTCTCTCTCTCTCTTTGCTACCCCGGGCTTTCCTCAGATTTCTTTTTCTTTTCTTTTTTTTTTTTCTTTGACAAACTTGCAGATTGACCTGCTTGGTTAGATGAATCTGAAGAACAGGACAGATTCAAGATCGAAAGCCTGGCTGGCGTGTCTCAGATGCCGTGGTATGTAAGGACTCCTGGCTAGTGATGTTTTTGTTAAAGAAGATAAATTGCCCAGTATCAAACTTAGCTTCTCTTCCATCCAAAGGCTGTACTACAATTCCTTCTTAAGAGTATCTAAGAGCGCCCTTGGGTGGCACGAATTTAGACGATGGCACAAAAGGAATGCTTCCTCATGTATTTGGAAGAAGACAACTTTATGAGTTGCAACATCTCTAACCACAGTGAAAACATCCCTCTGAGGGATGATTGGTTTAACCCGGGATTCCTCTATATCATCCCAGTCGTGTATGGGCTCATTATTCTCATAGGACTGGTTGGCAATATTACCCTGATAAAGATCTTTTGCACAGTCAAATCTATGAGAAATGTGCCCAACTTGTTCATCTCCAGCCTGGCTTTGGGAGACTTGCTTCTACTCATCACATGCGCCCCGGTGGATGCTAGCAGGTATTTGGCAGACAGGTGGCTTTTTGGCAGAATTGGCTGTAAACTGATCCCCTTCATCCAGCTCACTTCGGTTGGGGTGTCAGTGTTTACACTCACAGCTCTCTCTGCAGACAGGTAAGTGTCCTATTGAAAGTCCAATCTCGGTTTTCGATTTCAGTGCTTTTGCTAACTTCCCCCACCCCTGCAATATCAACTCTCCTGTGTTCGTACTGAGTCGTTCAGGAGTCTGGGCTCACTAGCAATCGGGCTGTCTCTTCAAGGTTTACTTCTGGAAGTTTGTTGGTAAGAGGTTTCCAAGAAAAAAAAAAGAGTAAGTAATGAAGTGAAAAAGCGAAAGAATCAGGTAAATATCCCGACTTCCAAATGGACATCTGACATAGGACAGAGAGACAGAGAGAGAGAGAGAGAGAGAGAGAGAGAGAGAGAGAGAGAGAGAGAGACAGAGAGACAGAGAGACAGAGAGACAGAGACAGACAGACAGACAGACAGAGACAGAGAGAGATGCATATTTAATGGTCAATTGAACTGATGTATTTCTTCTATGTCATTCCTTTTAACCTCCCTCCACCTCCAAGTTTCTAAGAGAAAACTAATAAAACTTGGCATAGTTTATGTTTTAGACAAAATATTCCCCCAAATAACATGATATATATAAGGAGAGTATTATTCTTAAGAAACGCTACAAAGTAAGAGTTGGTTTCATGTCCCTCCTTTTCCTATACTTTTAGAAAGAGCTAAGAGCACAGATAACCTAGATTTCTTTGAATTCGTTTCTCCTGGACAGCTTGACTTTTTCTCATGGCTAAATTCCAGGGTGAGTTTGGGTGAATTGAACAATTTGCACAGTGAGATCTGCTCTATGGATAGCTCTGTAGTGAACTTCACACAAGGTTACATTTTTGCGAAAGGGATATGCAAGTTTAAATCCTGTCTTATTTTTGGTGTTTAGTTCTATTCAACTCTATTTGACCTCATGGGCTTTGTCCATGGGGTTTTCTTGGCAAAGATACTGGAATAATTTGCCACTTCCTTCTCCAGGGTGTTCCTATTTTATAGATGAGGAACTGAGGCAAATAGAGGTTAAGTGACTTGTCCAGGGTCACATAGCCAGCAAGCGTCTGAGGTCAGATTTGAATTCAGATCTTCCTGACTCCAGGCCCAGTGCTCTACCTACCACAACACCTAGCTATGTCTTGCTAGGAGTGACTACTTTTATCGTGTTATCCTACACCCATTGCCTCTGGAATTTAGTCCAGCATGGTGCATCCTTCTGAGGAAAACTGAACACAAGAATTTTTCTCCCCATAAAAGCTCTTTAGGAATTGGTATTCCTTCAGCAAATATTTATTGAACACCTAATTAATATAGTTGAGAAAGTTGCTTCAAGAAATAGGTTAGAAAATATACGTAGTAAACTGAGATTTATTCTTTTATGAATGGTTTAATGGACTTTGACTAATTAGATATCTGTAGAGAGTAGTAACCAGGCTTCTCAGAATTTCAAAGTCTCAAACCTTTTTTCTTCAAAATACTACGAGTAGGTCATGGTATCAAGTGAAGAGTAATGTTGGTGTGAGATTTCTGGGAAATGCCTTCTAATTTTACCTCCAAATCAAATCTCAATGATTCTGCTGTTAACGAAGCTTGATATACTAAAGAAAAAAAACAGCAGGTAAAATAAATGAGATGGTTTATTTTGTAGATTTCTATGTGGTACCCTGCCCTATATGTGGCACTGGGTTCAAATTTTGTAATCTAATTGGGATCCTAATTTACTACCTGGCTCTGTGGAGTATTATATAAATAAGAGAGAATGTTTTCTGTCTGGGTAAAGGGTATGGACACCACTACCTGAAATATACTGCTTAATTCTAACAGCAATTTCAAAAAATGGACAAAGAACAGAGGAAAGGAAACAAGGTTCTGACACTTTCCCTTATAGGATAGGATTTCATTTATTCAGACCTTCTCCTTTGCACATGTAACCAACCACTCCTGTGGACCATCCTGCTGGGCTTCAATGGGCATAGATGATTTTAAATGTTGAGACCACAGCAGAAAATTTCTTTCAATCCCCCTACAAAGTTTGTGATTGGGGACTGGTTGAAGGCTGAGGGCCTGCCAGGTTGAGGGAAAGAAGAGACTTTGCCACCTGGTTGGGAAGGGGATTGGTGTAGCTGCCTTTTTTTAACTCCTTTTTTGTGTGCCATGTAAAACCAAGGAGGAGAGAAAGAATGAGAACAAAACACTGAGCTGATCTCCAGGGTTGCAAGCCTTAGCAAACTTTGTCATCGACAGAAGTGAAATCTCCATTCCCATGTGTCTTGGGGTCAGGAAGGAGAAGAAGCCTTAGGTGTACATAGAATGTGGGATATGCCCAAGTGTTCCAGGACACCCATCTCACTCTTTATGTGTGCCTAAGGAAGAAACTCTGCTCTTACAGTGGGTAAATGCTTCCCTCTAACTTCAGCACTTTTTGGAAACTCTAGTCAGATTAACTGCTCAGAATATTGCTATCATGGCTGTTGCGATAAACAGTGTGCCATGAGCTTCAGAACATGCTCTCAAGGTCAGAAACTGACATAAAGGAGTTTTTATGGTTGTCGATGTTTAGTCTTAGTGACCCCACTTAGGGTTTTCTTGGCAAAGATATTGGAGTGGTTGGCCATTTCCTTCTCCAGATCATTTTACAGATGAGAAAACTGAGGGTGAAGTGACTTGCCCAGGGTCACACAGTCTGAGGCTGGATTTGAATTCAAACTCTCTTGACTCTTGGCTAGGCATTCTATCTCCTGCACTACTCAGCTGCCCCATAAGGGAGTTAAAGGAGATTATTTACAGAATAAATATTTAGAAATTTTATTTCCACATGCTGTTTCCACTTCAGAGATCATCCCTGTTTGCCTCCCTCTCTCTGCTCCTTCAACCTTGAATTCTGTCCCTGGGACTCGGGGCTAACATAGATGAATTTTCACCTTATCTCACCTGGAACCCGGCCCCTATGGCACATGTTGGCCATCTACACCCCATTGTTGCTTCCCTTCTTCTTTTGCAGCTCCCTCACAAGTATCCTCTTCCCTTATTGGAATGTAAGCCCCTGAGGGCAGGGATTGTCTCCCTTAGTCGGATTTATATCCCAGTGCTTGGTACATAGTAAACACTTAATAAGATATTTTTTTCTGTCTAGTTATTTAATTAATCAGCTACATTTGATGATCACTTCTTGATGGGGGATGTCACACCCTATCCTTACCAAAGCCTCAGTGCCTTCTGAATGTGCATTGAGTCAAGTGACTCGTTCACACGGCCAGAAAATGGCAACTCCAGAATTAGAGTTTAGGTCTTTATACTTTTTAGCCCAGTGCTTTTTCTATTACTTTGTACGTATTATCTCTATCTCCCAGAATCCCTAGGTTCCTTCTAAGCTACTCAAATGCCACATCCTGCATGAAGTCTTTAATGATCTCATCAGTTACCAGCCCCTTCCCCCCTCCCTTCCTTATCCCCCACAATAAACTCTACTGTACCTATTTATATATGTATACACATATGTGAGGGGCAGCTAGGCAACACAGTGGAAAGAGTGCTGGGCTTGGAATTGGGGAGACTCATCTTCCTGAGTTCAAATCCAGCCTCAGATACTCACTAGCTGTGTGACCCTGGGCAAGTCACTTAACTCTGCCTAATTTTCTTCCTCTGCAAAGTCAGCTGGAGAAGGAAATGGCAAACCACTCTAGTATCTTTGCCAAAAAAAAAAAACAAACCCAAATGGTATCATGAAGAGTCACACATGACTGAAACAACTGAACAACAAAAGCACATCTGTGTGTATGTGCATGCATATACATGTAATCTCCCTGTTAGAGTGCAAACTCTTTGAGGAGAGGTATTGTTTTATTTCTGTTTTTGCTCATTGTTCATCGTGGTACCTGACACGCTGAGGGGTCTAATGCTCAGTGATCGTTTTTTTTTTTTAATATACATCATGTCAAGTAGTTATATTGGATCATGACTCTTACCAAAGCAAAGAACATAAACCTAGGAAGATAGTTTTAAAGTTGAATGGGTTGCATACCATTTGGGTTTGCATCATGGGAAAGAGATCAGCACTCATAAATGAGACTCTCAGCCCGATATATTCATGGAACCTTCAACAAATTTCAACTTTAGTCAATGTTTAGTCAGTGCCTAATATTGGCAAAATCCTGTGGTAGGGAGCAGGAAAGAAATATAGTCCAAAAAAATACTCTTTGATCTACAATGATCCCTGCCTTCGGGAAGCTTAGACTCTAATTAGGCATATATGACATAAACATATAACAAATAATAACACTAACACATAACATTTTAAGGTTTTCAAAGTGTTTTATTATTTTGTTTGACCCTCAGAACAACTCTGTGAGGTAGACGGTTATTAGTATCCTTATTTTGGACTTGAAAAAACTGAGGCTGAGAAGGGTTGGGGACCATCCTAGGGTCATGCAGGTAGAAAGTATCTGATTCGGATTCGAACTTGGATCTTCCTGACTCCAAATCTGGCACTCTGCAAAGAGATACTTGAAAACTACGGCTCGTGTACATCAACTTCTATATAAGACTCAAAAGGAAAAGGATTGGGGAAGGTTTGTTAGAGGAAGATGCACTTAAGTTAGCCTTCAAGGACAATTAGGATTTTAACAGATGGAAATGGAGTACAAAATATGTTAGGAACATGGAAAAGTGTGAGCAAAGGTACTGAGGCTGGAATACATGGGGCAGTGCAGAGGTTAGCAGGTAGTTAAATTGTTGTGGAATATAAAGGGGAATAGTAGGTGAAAAAAATGAGACAGATAAAGGGGCTTTAGCTTGTGAAAGGCCTAGAATCCCAAGCTAATTATCTTGGAGTTATCTTGTGTGGATTTTTATGCATATGTGTTTGTCTTCCTTAATATAATGTAAGCTGTTTAAGTGAAGGAACTGTTTCATTTTTGTCTGTGCTTAGCACAAAGCCTGGCACACAGTAGGTACTTAATAAATGCTTGTTGGTTGATTAATACTGAATTTTATTTTGTAAGCAATATGGAACTGTTGAAGGATTAGATTAGATTTTATGATTTGTAGATGATTAGATTTTATTATTAGATTTGTATATCAGGATAATTATTCTGGCAGTAGTATAAAAACTAGATTGGAGTAGGGTAATAGATGAAGTAGGAGGTCTGTTTTTTTATTACATTTTTTTCAATTCAATTTTATTTTATTTTCAGTTCCAAATTCTCTCCCTCTTTCACTCTCCATTAAGAAGGCAAGAAAAACAAAATCTATTACAAATATGTATAGTCATAGAAAATACATTTTTGCCTTTGTCATATTAAAAAGAAAAGTACATTCTTCAATTTGTACTTTTTCTGGAGGCGGATAGCATTTTTCATCACGAGTCCTTTAGAATTATGGTGGATCATTGTGTGGATCAGTTTGTCTTTCATAATCGATTACCTTTATAGTATGGCTGTTAACCATTAACTGGTTCTGCTCACTTCGCTTTGCATCGGGTCATGCAAGTATTTCCAGGTGTTTGTGAAACAATGCCTTCATCATTTCTTAGAACACAATAGCATCCCATCACAACCATATATCAAAACCTTCTCAACCATTCCCCAGTTGATGGGCATCCTGTCAGTTTCCAATTCTTTGCCACCATAAAAAGAGCAGCTATAAATATTTTTGTGCATGTATTGTCTTTCTTTTTCTTTTATCTGTTTGGGGTATAGACCCAGTAGTGGTACTGTTGTGTCAAAGGGTGTGCACAGTTTAATACCATTTGGGGCATAGTTCCAAATTGCTTTGCAGAATGGCTAGAATAGTTCATAGCTCCACCAACACTGCGTTGTTTTCCCACATCCCTTCCAGAATTTTAAATTTTCTTTTTTTGTGATCTTAACCAATCTGATTGATATAAGGTGACACCTCACAGTTTTAATGTGTATTTCTCTAATTGTTAGTGATTTAGAGAATTTTTTTCTACATGGCTGTCGATAGCTTAGATTTCTTCCTCTCGGGAAGCCTGTTAAGAAGCTATTGTAATAGTCCAAATAATGAGGGCCTGATGTAAAGTGGTGGAAGCGATACTGTAGAGAGAAGACATGAGAAATTGCAAAGGCAGAAATGGCAGGGCTCAACAAGTGCTTAGATGTGGGAGGCAAGAAATAAGGAAAGATTACATAGAACATGAAAGTTGGGAATGTGTGTGACTGAAGGCAGAAATAAGAAAGGAAATATGATGTTGATTAAGTTGGCTGGGAAAAATAATTTCATTTTGGACACGTTCAATCTAAGTTGCTCTTGTCCAGTTGGGGATGGTAGTTTAAGACTGAGGGTTTGTAAAAAAAAAGGCAGAACTGGATAAATAAAACTGAGAGTCAGCTACATATTGGTAATCGTTGAAATCATGTTAGTAAATGGCTTCATGAGGGTAAAGTTTGGACAGAAGAAGGGACTAAGAATAGGACCT
This sequence comes from Phalanger gymnotis, assembly GCA_028646595.1. Taxonomy (NCBI): domain Eukaryota; kingdom Metazoa; phylum Chordata; class Mammalia; order Diprotodontia; family Phalangeridae; genus Phalanger; species Phalanger gymnotis. The sequence goes on along the minus strand of CM053622.1, from coordinate 477,072,321 downwards.
TGGGAAAAAATATCAACATTTATGTAGCAGAGAAAGAATGGTTAGAGAGACAGAAGGAGCCCCTGGAGAATGGTGTCTCAAAATTCAAGGGAGAAGAGAGTATTCAAAACTCCAAGGAGGTTGCCAAAAAGCATTGAAAGAGGAAGAGAGGTCAATCAATCAACAAGCATTTATTAAAGCACACTTTGCGCCAGATACTATGTAATATCTTGGAGATAAAATTACAAAGAATGAAATAATCCTTATTCTCAAAGTGTTTACTTCTAATATGAGGACTGAAGAAAGACCTTTGGATTTGATGATATAAAAGGTTCTCTGGTGACCTTTGAGAGAGCAATTTCCTTTTTTAATTTTGCATTATGCATAAAAATTAATACTTCCTTATACAAAGTAGAATAAGAAAAAGAAGATTGCATATGAAATAGGGATATCCAATATACAGTTTGCTTTTTTTAAAAGCATATAATAATTTCGACATGCTATTTTCAAAGCTGTCTTGGTTGTTTTTCTTCTGAACATCCTGTTCTCTTCTAACCATTTCCTGTTAAATACTTCAATGACTCTCTTTTCGTTCTTTCTTTGGGTAATCCTATTATTGTCCCTCTTTTTGTTCCCCCAAATGTCCCTCCCTCAATTGAAAAAAAAGAACAATCCCTGTAACAAATAAGCACAGTGAAACAAAATAAATTCCCTAATGGCCACATCTGGAGCAGCTAGGATAGAGCACTGGGCTTGGAATCAGGAAGGCTCATCTTCTTGAGTTCAAATCCAGCCTCAGACACTCACTAGCTCTGTGACCTTGGACAAACAGCTCTGTTTGCCTTAGTTTCTTCATCTATAAAATGAACTGGAGAAGAAAACCCCAGATGAATTCACAAAGAGGCGAACATGATTCAGCAACAACAATGGCCGCATCCAAAAACATATATGCCTCATGATGCACCTTGAGTTCATCACATCTGTCAGCAAGTGGGCAGCCAACTTTATCCTCAGTTCTCCGCAGTTTGGATTGGCCGTTGCATTGATCAAAGTTCTTGAGTCTTTGAAAGTCGTTTTTCTTTAAAACATTATTGCACAAATTGTTTTCTTGTTTCTGCTCATTTCATTTGTAATCAGTTCATACAAGTCTTCTCAGTTTTCTTTGAGACTATCCCTTTAACCATTTCTTTGGAGCAGTAATATTGTATTACATTGATATATTGTAATCTGTTAAGCCATTCCGTAGTTGGTGGGCATGCACTTAGTTTCCAGTTCTTTATCAACTATAAAAAGAGAAGCTATAAATATTTTTGTACATATTCAGCCTTTTCCTCTTTATTTGATTTCTTTGGCATATAGGCCTAGCTTCTTTAAAGGGTATACATAGATTAGTGACTTCTGGAACATAGTTCTAAAATTCCTTTCCAGAATGGACAAATTCTGGACAACTTCACAGTACACATACATGCTGTACGGATATATGTCCCACAGTTTCTTTTCTCCCCTACTTCCCATTTCCTCATCACCACAATTTTCATGTTTCCACCATCTATGCAAATCTGATCAGTGAGATATGGAGAAGGTTGTTTTAATTTGCATTTCTCTAATAATGATTTGGAGCACTTTTAATACAAGTGTTAACAGCTTTGTTGTTTATTTTTTTCCTTTTGAGAATAGCCTGTTCATTTCCTTTCATCATTTAACTATTGGAGAATCACAGAGAGAATAGTTTCAATATAGTGATGTAGAGGGAAAACAAATTTCCAAGGACTAAGGTGTGGGTGGGTGATGAGGAGATCATAACACGCACAAAACATTCTGTAAAAATCCTTCTATGATAAAATTATTTCCGTCAGGGCTGTACGCATACTCGGACCAACACTGAGTACTCATCAGTATTCCAAGGACGCAGTCTATGAATATTGCCCTTAAAAGAGTTAAGGAGGCTTACATATCTTTTTATATTCATACCCAGACAAACACACACACATACACATGTGCATGCACTCACACGCTTGGAGAATCTAGCTTATGATATTTTAAAAATAAACTTTATTGTCAGATTCATGGTTTCTTCTCAACTTAATCCTCAGGGATTTAACCAGATGTTTTCCTCTAAATCTGAATTGGAGACACACACCGATATCATAGAAGTTGTCAAACATAATGGAAAGAGCACTGGTTTTAGTCAGAAGATCTGGGTTCAAATCTTATCTCTGATACCTGCTTGTGGCTAAGTAACTCATTCAATCTCCCTTGGCCTCAGTTTCCTCATCTGTAAAATGAGGGGTCGGACTAGATGGCCTTTGAGGTCCCTTCCAGCTCTAAATCTCCAATCCTATTAAGTCTCTGTTGTTGTTCAGTAACGGCTGACTCATTGTGGTGCCTTTTGGGATTTTCTTGGCAAAGATACTGGAACATTTTTGCTATTTTCTTCTCCAGTTCATTTTACAAATGAGGCAACTGAGGCAAACAGGGTTAAATGACTTGCCCAAGGCCATACAACTAGTAAGTGTCTGAGGTCACATTTGAACTCAGGACCTCCTGACTCCAAGGCTGTGATCTCCAATGGGCCACCTAGCTATTCTCATTAAGTCCCTTTATTCCCACCCATGTATTTCTACAGATTCCAAAACACTGGGAACTACAGGTTAAGGCAAATTTGTTTTATGTTTCTATCTTCTCTGATGTTTAAACTTTTAACTAATTAACAGCTAAATTTAGCACATAATACAGCATAGGAAAATAAGAAAACCGCATAAAGCTGTATATAGACATACACACACACACACACACACACACATACACACACACACACACATATATATATAAATAAGTTAACATCAAATAATACAATAAGTTATTGTAGTCATTTTCCAGCCAGATTGTAAGCTCTTTGACTGCAAGGACCATCTTACATTTCTTCTTTGTTTTTCATGGTATCCAACACATTATTCAGCACACATGAATATCTGTTGACTCATTGATGACTCTGTCAGTAAATGGGAGCATAAAATTCTATCCAGCTTTCTATCCTCATTCATTCATTCAACATATAGCTCTGATTCACTCTCTGTGCTTAGCGAACTCTGCTAGATTCTGGGAAAAACATGAGATTTAGATGACTCCATCCTGACCTTCTTGGAACAGTATGGCCAAACAATGATGGGCAGGCAGCAATAGTATTTTTAAAAACCCCAATGAAGACTAAATGGCAATTATAACTGTTTCTCACCGTTGCCCAGATATAACAGTGATTCATAAAAACTTAAAAGATAACGTCTTTTGATAAATATCGCCATGCCAAATAATCTTCAGGCTACATGGAATAAAGAGCTTTTTAAGTATACAGTTCTAACAGAGAAGATCAAAGTCTTATGGGACTTCTAACAAGTCAAGTAGTGACTTGTATCAGGACCATTTCTATCTGAACTCTATCAAAAATGATGAGAAAAAAATGAGATGATAATAATGTAATAACAAGAGAGAGCATGCATTTATTTAAGTGCCTACAAGTACTAGGAATACAAACTGCAAACATAAACAAAAATATAGTTCCTGCCCTCAAGGAGCTCACATTCTAATGGGTGTGGAGAAGTTATAATATAATAATAATAACTCACGCTTATATTGTACTCTGTGAATAATCTCACTTGCTGCTCACCCTGCTTGACTGTAAAGCTTTAAGAAATGATGTTCCTATCAGTGCTTCATAATTCTGATATATGCAGCTGTTGCCCAAGGTTTGTACTTTTCTAATGGGAAAGTCAGCACAGCCAACCACTCGTACATATGCCCAGCAACTATATCCCTCCCCACTGTCCCAACAATTGGGTCTAGAAGCCTTATGGTATTAGTAACAACTTCTCCTCCTCCATGCCAGTCCTTTACCCCACTAAGACATGGAGGAAATAACATAGGTCACCTCCTTAGAAAAGATTAGAGAACTCGGCTTCAGAACGTGAAACAGGGTTTACTCTCCAAGACTTCCCTTTACAAGATCTTGGGTGTATATTTTATAGAATCTCATGTGACCAATTAGTGATCATTCCTGCCAATTCACATGATTGTGCTGTGGTAAAACATGAAAACTTCAGGGCAGCATCTGCATTGTGGAACATTCTCTATAGCACGTGCCAAAAGAACCCAACCCCCTCAAGGGTTTTTAAGAACTACACACTTGCCTCCACATCCATCACACACCAACTGGGATTGTAAGCTCTCTTGATAGTATTTATATTAGGAACAGTGCTCAAGTCAAGAAAGAGTTTATTCTCTTTCCCTTTTATAACTTGCTTTGATCTGTAAAGATGAATGATATCAACATTTACAACTACCTGGTAGGGCTGGAAGGCATGGTACTGTAGTGAAGGGAACATGCCTTGTGGAAATGGGAGGATCTGCCTTCCTATACCAGCTTTGTTGTCATTGGCCTGTATGACACTGAGGAAGTCATTTAACTCCTTTAGTCGTCAGTTTTTTCACCTAAAAAATAAGAGATTGGGCTAAATGATTTGTAAGGTCCCTTCCAGCTTAAAATTCTACAATCTATGTAGGTCTATGGAGACTGCTTATTTCCTCCTATGGCACTGTGCCTATGATTTTATTAGAGGCCTCCAAATGAATGTGGTGCCTTGGCACTTAGATTTCTTGCAGGCATGGATAATGGAGGAGGGCACATGACTTTACAGAGAGGGGGAGATCGCCGAGGGTCCATGGGAGAAGGGAGATGAGCTGCTAGGCTTTGAAGGATGAATAAGATCTGAATGCTTCCAAGTGGCACTAGACTTAAAATCTAGAGAGCTGTGCTCACTTCTCACCCCAGTCGCTTACAAACTGCCTCATGTTCTTCATCTATAAAATAGAAATGATATTACTTTCACTGCTTCCCTTCTGGGGTTATTGTGAAGAAAGCCCTCTATAAAACTCAAAGGAATATACAAATGTGAGTAATTATTATTATTATTGTTTCTCTACAAAGACAAGTTTACTAAAATAACAGTGTATGTTATCTACTCACAATGAGAGAAGAGAGAGTCAAATAAAGTGCGATGAGATCCCCTGCTCAATTCTTGCTGTCTGATAGTGGGAATGAAGAGTAACCTCTCATTGTGGATTCTAAATCTGGTATATTTCAACTCCTCAAAAAATACATACATAGAAATAGAAATATATATAGAAATACATATGTATATATGTATACATGTACATATATATACATATCCACATATATATTTTTACATGCATATATGTCATAGGTCTAGTTAAAGTTCTGTGAGAAATTTTTTTAGTGACTTTATGATTAAATATGAATTTTGTATGTATTGAAAATACTATGTATATATTTTCATCAGAAATAGGCTTAATTTCCTCTGTTGCTTCATCATTTCCTTGACAGGACATTATTCCTGGGATTTTCCATAGTCTCATGCCATGCAGTTCAGAATTTCATCTTTATGTCTCTTAAGAGAGAAAGATCTCAACCTTGTTATAATTCTAGCGTTCTTTGGGCAGCTGTTGAAGTGTTAATATAACACATTGTGGTTTATAAAGGTTTTTATTTACTACAATGCCATGACGTAGACACGACAAGCATTATTACGCCGCTTTTATAGATCAAGAAGCTTTAGGCTCAAGTGAGACCAAATGACAGATTTTAAGCGTTAAAGCTGAGAGCTGAAATTTTCTGATCTAAAGCCAGTGTTCTTTACAATACAGCTAGGTTCCAATGAGTATGTAAACAACGAATCCCATGAAGTGGTTGCATGTATTTGAATTCATACCATGTGAAGTTATAATTATGTAAAATATGGTAATTTAGTCCATCATGATGGAAATATGCCTTTTAACTTCCAATAATGCAGCACTTCAGGGGGATTCATTATTTGTACCAGTGGGGACCTAGCATACAGCCTCTTCATTTGATTCATTGTCTTAACTTAAAATAGTTATAAAGTGTGATGAAAGAGGGAATCCTCTCAGGCCAAAGAAATATATATATTTCATCCAGAGTAGGTGTCCCTGACAGAGAACAATAATAGTGAGTCTGCCTGGTCTGAGACCACTGATAGTTTGTAAATCAAAAATAGTTGACTGGGTAAGGCAGCTTAAAAGATGGTAAAAATTTGGCTGCTTCAACTGATCACTCTTTCTGAAAGAGTCTGGTACAGTAAGCCTTTAGCTGACTTTGACCGAGACTAGTCAGTCTGAGTTAGTTCCCCAGTCTAAGTAAGGAGCATGCTTCTTCTCCTTGTACCCTGGCTTCACAATTACTAATAAAGACTTTGAGACAATCTGAAAGTACCCAGACCTTTATTACACAAGTAAGTTCACCTTGAGATTGCCTGACTCCCAGTTGGCACCACTCACCAGCTGGCCCAGGAGCAAGCCAAGAAATAAAACAAGGAACAAGACATAAAAGGAATATAACCTACAGGAACATACTGGCATGTTCATCTTAAATTTAACTCATCAAATGCTACTTAATAAAAGTCTTAACATGCATTTTGTGGTGATAAAAGTCTTCAGCCTAGTTTGCAGATTCCAGAAGCATGACTTACTACTAGAAGTTTGTTGTAACAATTCGGCTAGCAGCTGCTGTGGGGGTAAAAAACCAACATAAGCCCAACAACAAGAATTCTGGGAGCGCAGGTTCCTTTGATCTGCTTTACTAAGGAAAATAACGTTAAGGGGTTAACAATCTTTTTTCAATCCAACATACAAATATCATTCACTTAGTTCAGGGGAAAACCAGTATGCTGAACTTCAGAGCAAATACAAACAAATTACAAACATCAACAGACAAATCAAATACAATTCTTAGTCACCAAGAAACCATCAACATCTGAGTTCAGCCAGGAGGCCCTTAGAGCTGCTGCCCGGAGTCTGGCATCTCCAGGAGTGAGAGCCTCCTGCAAATAGCTCTGTTCTTGCTTTTTATACACTCTTTAGCCATCATCAAGCGTCATCTGAGCCACCAGGAGCCATCAGGCTCCTAGTATTGGCTCTGGTCTTAGCAACTCCCCTTAGGACCCTGAGGGCTTCGTGCCCACATAGACTTAAGCACCTAGTAGATAGCGGTTTGGGCCTGGGGCTTTGTACCTAGTAAGACTCAATTAAAGACACTTAATTAATCATTTTAAAACAGTAAGAAAGTCCCTCCTTAGTTGATATTACAAAGCTTTGCAGACTTCTATTATAGCTGTCGAATGAGAGTCCTTTCAGTGGCAAAGCCTTTTTCATACTGCTGCTAGCCAAGAGCCAATTCTCACTAACTTCCAGGACCCCAATTATATTTGAAGAGTTTCTGCGGTATGAAATCCTGGCCCATAAGATGATAGATTTAGAGCTAGAAGGAACATTAGAAGCCATGTAATTGTAACTCCATCATTTTACCAAGGAAGAAACTGAGTTCTTAGGGATATTAAGTGACTTGTCCATGGTCACTCAGTGTCAAAGATAGGAGCTGGAATCAGGTCTTCTGATTCCAAAGACGGTACATTTTTCTACTGTACCATATTGTTTGTAAAACAGGAAGGAGCACTATTTTTCTCTGCATGTTCCTTTTCTCTAGGTGGTGATTATGACTGCAGTAAGCCCCTAAATCTTAAATTCATTGGAGAAAAAGAGGGGGAGTTAGACACAAGGTCTATTATTAAGACATGATGGTCTTATTCTATTCAATAGTGAGTTTACTCTGGCAAAAGTACTCTACTTCACTTTTTCCCTTCTCCTTCCACGAATATATCTGTATAGACTAACTAAAGTTTACACTTTAAAGGCTTCCATCCCACCCCCAACTCCTTCCTTCCTTTTCCCCAAATCCACACCTGCCACTACTTAGCTTTGTTTTAAAGATTTTGTGTGATCTTTTAGCGAGGTCAGATTTTTTCCCTCTTAAACATTTTAAACACAACTTAAAAATAACAGAACAGTTTATTTAAGCAAAATCTCACAGTGATTTATTTATAATATCATATAAAGTAAGATAGATTAAAACTTTTCTTACAAATGTTACCTTTAATATAATTAGTAACGTCAAGGCTAGTGATAGAGTTAAAATTCACTGTTTATGCTGTCAAATAGGTAAAGTTTGAAGTTTAAAATAAAAATTCAGTTTTTGAGTAGACTTTAGGATTGTAGTTAGGAACAAGTAAGGTGTCTTTGTGGGACACTCCCACTTTGTGGGAGAAAAGCATTTTAAATTATTAAAATATTAATTATAAAGTTTTTGTTTACTTATTAGTACATGGAGATCAGTATGTAAAGCTCTTGTTGAAAGAGACCTAGGAGCCATGGAGCCAGACTCAGACATAAAAGTGTGCTGTTCTAGGAGAGGACCCCGGTATTGGATGATAAACCTAAGAGATGGAAGAGACCTGAAAGATCACACTGCTCCAGCCCTCTTGTTTTGCAGATGAGGAAACTGAGGCCCCAGAATGTTAAGTAAGCTTTCCGAGTCCATGTCACTAGTAAGAGCAAGATTCAGACTCAGATACTATGATTACAAATGTACTGTTTTCTAGTGCCACTATACCAAACCGCTTCCCTATTCCAGATATTCTACTAGACTTCATTGTCTAGGAATTACTACAAAACCATAAGTACTCCACTTCAATATATTTGCCAGTATATTTTCAGTAGATTTATTTTATACTTACCCTTTTCTCCAAAATCCATTATTTTCATTTCCACCAAGAAAGCTTCATATATTATTACATATCACACACACACTATATTACATATTACCTGTATTACACATTACATACACATGCTATTCTATATATCTCTTGATTCTATATTCTCTTATTCCATAATCGTTTAGGTTCTTTATAGATACATAGATATAGATATACATACATATATACAGATATATATATATACAGATATATAGAGATATACACCTATATCTATATCTATCTATATATATATACATATATATATATATATCGTGTGTGTGAAAGTATTTTGCCCTACTCCCCTTCACATTAATGGTTCATAGCCTATCCATCATTTAAGGCTGAGTATAAGTGTTTTGCAGTCTTCCTTGGTAGCTCACATTGAATCCTGCCATAACTTACCCAACACAGAATTTAAATATGACTGTGATTAGGCAAAAACAGGAAAGGGAGGGGAAGAGTAATTGCCACCTGAGTAGGTGTAAATAAAAAGACACTGGGTGGGACCAGTATCCCACCAAAACACCACAATTCCAGGGGGAAGATGAGCAGAAGCAGAGATTTGTATAAGAAAATGTGGAAGTATCATGGCAGCCAACCATTTAGTTTAATCATCATGATTCCTTAAGACTTGAGCTTTTTTGTGATGACCGATTTTTTTCCTTTACTCCAATCTCACCCTGACTTATATGTGCTCTTATGAACAACATCCTTTAAACTTCCTTCAGAATGAGCTTGTGGACTCATGCTATGCTGCTCTTTCCCCCTCTAAACACTTAACTGCATTGATTCAAATATTGGCTGTAACCCTAAAATGTGCTCTTTTTAGAAAAGGAAAAAAATTAGTTTTACAACGAGAACAGCTACTTTAAATTACCATATAAAAATAGATTTGCTGTGGTTTTTTGCATTTGTCTTTTCATGCAAATAAGCATTTTTATTTATCTTTATTATCATTGATCTCTTCGCCTTAGTTATTTTTGCCATCATTTGCTTATTCTTGTTCTCACAATATGTCATCTTTACTGCCATTCAAAAATTGTTTGAAAAGCATCAGTTTTAAAATTCATGGATGTTAGATTTGGGAAATATGCTTTCCCAAGAAGTTATAAAAGCTACCAAAGTGTTCCAACCTTCCACCTGGCTCCCACGGGTCCCATCTTAAAGCATTACTTCTCCTTCTATGGCACTGAGAGAGATTATAGATTCTATTTAACTTTTACAAAAACCATATTTGGAGGGTAAAAGGAAAAGACAGCCTCTATTTGAACTGACTTGGGCATTATCTGCACCATGAAATTAATATTTGATTCTATATTCTCCTATTCCATAATTATTTAGGTTCTTCAATTTTCTACTATCTATCTATCTATCCATCACATCTGGTCTCATTTATTAATTATTTTGTTGGCATTTATATTATCTCCCTAAATAGACTATAAACTTCTGATGGAAAGAGAACATCTTTTCTACCAATTTTGTATTCTATATTACCCAATTAGTGCTTAATAAATATTTGTTAACTGATTGGTTGATTGCCTGGACAAATGACAGACTTCATCTGACTATTGCAACAGCTTCCTTACTGGTCTCTCAGGCTCTAATGCCCAAGTATGATCAGACTTTCCCTTAAAGATATCATATCTGTGGCTACTCTCATCAAATTCTGTCCACTCACTTTTTCTTCCCCTGTCTCATAGGAATAGGAGATGGAAACTTTAGACTACTTGTTCCCTTTTGATACTTCAGGGTGTTAGTTTTACCACCATCTCAATGGTCATGAAGTTCGTGTCATCTTAAAATACTCTTCTCTCTCAATCCTTGTTAATATATCATCTACCAATGTCTTAGTCACTCTCCCACATTTCTCCATGACTGGCTCCTGGCTCAGTCTTCCTCTTTACTTATTCCTCTGACATCATCTTCAGAGACTTCAATATCCATATGATAACCATTGTAACAATCTACTCTCATACTTTCTTGAATTCCTCAACTATATCTATGACTCTGGGAAAGTAAGATTATCTCTCTGCCCCAGTTTTTTTAATCTTAAAATGATAGAATTCTATTCAGTGATTTTGATTTTCTCCCATGACTTTGACCTATGAAAAATCCCAAGGAACAGGAGAGAGAGAAGATCAGAGAAAGATAGGCAAGTATAGTCTTTATTTTCAAAACATTGAGGAAGGTAGATTCTTTAAATCCCGTGCTGGTAAATTCGATTTTGATCCATAAGAAAATTCTAAAGCCAATATAGTTAGAATGCAATCAGTATGAATATTGAATCCTATGAAGTGGTAGAGTATATTAGAATTTGTGCTATTTGAAGTTATAATAATGTAAAATATGGCCATCGGTTCCAATGGAAATATCAGTTCCAAGTATAAATATCAAATAATGTGACTATTTGTGGGATTTTTTATTTGCATTAATGGGGACATATGTATGGTTTACACATATTTAGAAAGGGAAACAATGATCAATATAAATTATTAAACTGATATGTTTACAATAAATCCACCTCTGCCAGTTTAGCTGTTGGTTCTTAGGAACCTGAAATGTCAAATGCCAGTGTGATATGGTGGCCATAAAGTGAATGTGGTGCTCTACTATATTAATTCACTACACTTCCCCTTCATCAGACCACACCAGGAGTCTTGTATCTAGTTCTATGTGACATGTTATATTTAATAAGGAACTTAGAACACCTGAATCTTAGTCAGAGACTGACCAAGTTGGCATGCCATAAATTGGGATATTTATCTTGGAGAAGACTTGGTGATACATGTTCACTTCAAATACTTAAAGATGTACCATAGAGGAATATTCCTTATATGTTTGGTACAACAGGGCAGAGATAGGACCAATGGGCAGAAATTACAGGGAGAAAGATTTTTGTTCACTATGAGGAGGATTTCCTAACAATATTGGTCATTCCATAGTTGAACAGACTACCATGGAAGGAAGTATTTTCCCTATCACTGGAAGTCTTCAAGTAGGGGCTGGATGACTGTTAACGCTATTGTAGAAGGGACTCATGCTTCAGGAAGCGTGACTTTTCAATTACTTTCCCATGAAAATTTTAACAGATGACTTCAATTTCTTTCCCATGAAAATTTTAACTTAACAGACATTTTATTAAAAATTTACTATTTGCAAAATACAGTGCTAAGTGCTAGGGATTTTTTTTCTTGGACTTGTGATCTCACTGATAAATGAAGAACATCTGGAGAGGAAATTTCCTCTAAAAATGCAGATTGGCACCTGCTCTGCAACTTATAATCTTAGAGAATTGCTTAGGGACACTGAGATAAAAATGATGAAATCCCTGCACTCAAAGTGATTTCGATCTACTAAAAAGGAAGTGTATGTATACACATAAAATATGTCCCAGGGTAGAGAGGGATGGAGGTTAAGAAGAGATCTAAACAAAGTACACTAGGAAAATTTGAAGAGGGAGAGAAAATTTTTGGCTAATGGGACCAAAGAAGGCTTTACAAAGGGGCAGTTACCTGAACTGAGTCTTGAATGGAAATAAGGATTCTGAGAGGCAGAAAGCAGGGAATGCATTCCAATCATCTAAGCAAGGGAGACAGCTTAATAAATATTTGTTGGATAGGATTAGATTGGATTGGCAGATTCGTGAAGGACAAATTAGGGTATTATGGTATTCTAGGCCAATAGTGTTAAGGGACCCAGCTAGAGATGTGTTCATTCAAGTATCAGGAGGAAAATGTATGTGATAGAGGCCAAGTGAAAGTAGAACAAGTCAAACCAGAAAATTGTTTGTGGAAAGAAGGTGAAGAGGGGAGCAGAACCAGGAGAACATCGTACACAGTTACAGCCACATTGTACAATGACTAACTTTGATAAATTTGGCTTTTCTCAGCAATGCAATGTTCTAAGACGACTCCAAAAGGCTCATGAGAGAAAATTCTACCCAACTTCAGAGAAAGAATTATGTAAATCAAAGAATACTATTTTTTCTCTTTCTATTTCTTTTTTGTTTTGTTTATTCTTTCTCATAGTTTATTCTATTGGTTCTAATTCTTCTTGGCAGTATGACTAATGTGAAAATATGTTTAATGTGAATGTATATGTACAGCCTATATCAGATTGCATGCCATCTTGGGAAGGGGGAGTTGGAAGAGAGGAGGTAGGGGGAGAAAATTTGGAACTCAAAAACTTGTGGAACTGAATGTTGTAAACTAAAAAGTAATTAATTAATTAAACTACGTGTGCACGCGAGAGAGAGAGAAAGAGAGAGAGAGAGAGAGAGAGAGAGAGAGAGAGAGACAGAGACAGAGAGAGACAGAGAGAGACAGAGAGAGACAGAGAGACAGAGAGAGAGGATGAAGGAGAGGAAAGAGTCAAAGATGTATCCCAGATTTCAAACCTAAGTGACAGAGAAGATGTTAAGCATTGGAAGGAATGGAGTGACCCCGTGATTCCAAAGTTCTACAGTTCTCTATTTTGGAGTCACCACTCTAGAAAGATCAGAGGTTCACAAATGTTTTCTACCATGAAGGTTATTGCTATCCTTGCTCCTGGCTTGCCTTATTCTTATTCTTGCTGTACCACGGGCCAGACTCTTCCTTCTCTGCAGCATCCTTCTCTAAAGAGGTTTCTCTGTTCTCTTTTTTAACCATGCTTTATGGACTTAATATGTTTTATGGGTCAGGTTCTAATGTGAGTTCAAAAAGTCTCTCAAGGTGGTCTCTGAATACAAGTGGAGAAAATAAGAAAACAAAAAGTTAGGGACATGAACTTCTGTTCTTTGGCCTGTAAATATATTTAACAATTGATCTCCTCTCTACTCTTCATTTATCTCCCTCCCTCCCCAGTCTGGAATAGTGTATATTTCTTGGAGCTATAGTACTCTCCTCATAAGACTGTCCAGTGAAAGTATTCACCCTTTCCCCATCTCTGTTGGATGTGCAGTGGGAAAAGTGCTAAACTTGGAGACATGAGACCTGAGTTCAAATCCTCCCTCTGTGACCTTGGACAAAGTAACTTAACCTCTGTAGACCTCAGTTTCTCACTGTAAAATGAGGCAATTGGGCTAGACAACTTCTAAGCTCCTTTTTAGCTCCAGATCTAGGATCCTATAGAAGGCAGAAAAAAATTGAGCAGAGCCCCCGGTAGAGTGAGGTAAGGAAAAACTTAAGGACATCAAAGTATAGGCAGGAGCAGAAATTAAATCTTTCAAGCTGGGGCCAATGAGAGTCTAGAGAAAAGCATTATGAGGCAATGGATTCTAGAGAAGAAGGAGGTGGGAGAAATGCAGTTCTCCCACTCTGTGGTATAGTATTAAGGTAATTTGATTTGGAAACAGAGTTTTTGTGTCTAGTACAGCTGCCTACAGAACAGGAGACAATCCAATCATCTTCCCTGAGCTTAATTGTACTTACGTGTAAAATAATTGTAGTAATGACATAGTGTGATGTATAAAAAGTTTGAGAGACAGAATTACTGGGTAATTAATAATAATATTAACTATGGCTAGCTGATAATTAATAAAAGGGTCATTTGGCTATCTCTCTTAAACCAAACACCCTTCATGGAACCCACTCAATGTTTATATGCCCTTGGAAGAGTGGGTGTTCCTGAGGTTGGTGTTTCCACAATCTGGCTAGCAGCTGCTGTGGGGTGTGTAAAACCAACAACAACCAGCTCACAGAATGCTGCAAGCTCAGGTTCTTTTGATCTGCTTTACTAAGGAAAGCATTGTTAAGGGGTTGACAAGTTTACTTTAATCCAGCACACAAATGCCATTCACTTAGTTCAGGGGAAAAAGCCAGCACCCTGAACTTCAGAACAAATACAAACAAATTACAAACATCGACAGACAGACCAAATACAATTCATAGTTACCAACATCTGAGTTCAGCTGTGGAGCTCATAATAACGGCTGGCCCAGAGTCATACGTGTCACTCCTGCTGTGGGTCAGAGCTTTGGAAAAAGAGAAATCCAACCTCTGGTTTTATATCTTTTTCAGGGTCAAGAGTGAGTCACACATACGACTCACTCACCTGACCTAAAATCGTCACAAAGATGTGACTTAAACCCACGTGGTCTAAAAGCCTCTGATGTCACAAACATGTTAACGCAAACCCATGTAAACTAGGCTTTCCCTTGAGGCAAGGAGGTCTTCAAGGACTCCTAATTTAATCAAGGAAATAAAGGCCAAATTCTTCAAGGGCACTTGGTTAAATTAAGTGCTAAGAGCCCATTTTGATTGCCAATACAGTTGGCAATCAACTCTGATTGGCTAACAAGCAATGGAGAATGAATATTATAATGAGAGGTGGGCTTATTCTAATGAGAGTCTGGGGGATGTGACTGTGATCACTCAACCCCGGACAAAGAGACTCATCTATACCAGACTACCCTCTGTCTAGGACAATGTAGACAAAAGGAGGAATCCACTTCTGTTCAGACCTATCTGACAAAAACACAATGGGCCAGAATTTTTTTTAACTTTTTAAACTTTTGATCAGATCTAAGTTTCCCCAGTTGGGAGATCTCATAATACTTCATTTCATCATCAGACCTGCCCTTCAAAGACTGAATAAACTACATGATTTCTGAATGAGGAAATAGGAAGAGAAAAACCTTTAGTCCTAATTCAATAATTTGTAATTAATATAAGAAAGAATAATCTCTCAATAGCATTTATATTATTTATTTTATATATGCTATTGTTTATTTTAAAATATATTCATTATTCACAGAGTATTTATTTATTTACTTTAAAGTTTGCAAAGTACTTGACAAAAATATTTCATCTTATCCTCATTATAATCCTGGGAGGTAAGTGCTATAAATTTGAAAAGATAGTAAAAAAGTAGGATTAGGTGATCTTTAAGATACCTTTCAAATGGAAAAAGTCTTATGATCTCATAACTTCCCCCTCCTTTTTTATTTTCTGGGAGCAATCAGGATTAAGTGACTTGCTCAAGGTCCCATAGTTATAAACATCCTAGGCTGAATTTGAACTCTACTCCTCCTGAATCCAGGGCCAGTGCTCTATCCATCGCACCACCTAGCTGCCCTTTCCCTTTCCTTTTAAATTAAATTTCATCAACCCAGCAGATTAGTCATACCTCTAGTGTTCACCATTACCAGAAACTGCTTCATTTCCAAGATCCTGAATTCTGTTCTTCTCTCTAACCAAAATGTCCTGTCCTTCCACCTTCCTTCTTTTCTTATATCTTTTCTTCATCTCATTATGACTTTTCATGCTTGGTTCCTGGATGCTTCTGGTTTGTTATTTTTTTTTAAAGTCAAGCAGGTATCATCTTACATCTTACTGAGGGAAAGGACACATGTTTCATCATATATTCCACAGGGCCAAGATTAAGCCTTAAATTAATCAGTGTTATTCTCATTTGTATAACTGTAGGCAACACAGTGCACAGAGTACTGGACCTGGAGTCAGGAAGACTCCTTTTCCTGAGCTTAAATCCGGCCTCAGAAACCACCTAGCTATATGACTCTGGATAAGTCACTTAACCCTGTTTGCCTCAATTTCTTCATCTGTAAAACAATATAGAAAAGGAAATAGCAAACCACTCCATGATTTTTGCCAAAGAAAACCCCAGATGGGTCACAAAGAGTCAGACATGACTCAACAACAAGACGTATATATGTATATGTATGTATATATGTATATGTATGTATATATGTATGTGTGTATGTGTACTATGTATATGTATATATGTATGTGTATTATGTATATGTATATATATGCATGTATACATATATACACACATATATACACATATGTGCGTATGTATACATGCATGTCTATATTATACATGTATACATGTATACAATATGTATGTATAGTATACACACATATACACATGTATACATGTACACACACATATCTATATACATACACATGCATGCATATACATTTATTTTATGTATTTATAAAATATATATTTAGATATTTCTATATAATACATGCATACACACAGATATACACATATATGCGTGTACATATGTGTATATACATATATGTTATATGTGTGTATACAAATATACATACATATTTCCCTCCTTCCTGGTTCCTCATTACTCTAAATTAATTCAAATAGGACTTCCCATGTTTTTCTGAATTCCACACATTTGTAATTTCTTATGAGCAATAGCATTCCACTACATCCTTACACCACATCTTGTTTAGCCACTTCTGAATGGATGTGGACCCCATTTTATTTCCATTTTCTTTTTGCTACCATAAAAATATTGCTCCTGAAATTTTGCTATTGGTGGGGATGAAATATTCATTAAAATGACATAGTGTTCCCACTAGATATTGAAGTAAAACTTTAAAGCATAGATAACAAGATCTCATTCTTAATTTTATATTTTATTCTAAGAATACAGAAATCAAGACACATCAGAGTAGAAGCCTTGGGTTTTAGTCTGCGTTTTGCAACTAACTTGCTTGTGACCAGAGGAAAGTCTTTTTACCTTTCCAGTCCCCAGTTTCCTCATCTGGTAAAAATAGAGGGTGGGATATGAATTAGATAATGCCTAAAATTTATTCCAGTCCTCAAACTTCCTTGTTCTAGATGATAATTCATATTTCATGATGAGACCTTCTGAGTTTTCACACACAATTCTTTATAATGCACTTTCCTGAAAAGCATTTTCTGAAGATAATTAAAAATTCGATTTAAGATCCCCAAATTTTAAATATATTTTTATTAAATTCAAGAAAATAATTAATCCACTCTGATGTTCACTTTCATAAAAAAAATGTAATTAGGAAAATATGTCCTAGTGAAACATTTTAATGTCATCAAAAAATAAAATTTGCACTTTTGTTTATTGGCCTCTATCTAAAGGTATGTGGGATTTATTTACTGACTTAGTAGATAGTATTTGAATGATGCTTCATCATGATATGAGGGTGAGCCTGAGTTCTTGGAGGCTATGCTGGCAAAGTAGCTGGATTGGTCAATTGACATCATGAACTTCCAGAGGCTGGTTCACCAAACATATATACTTACTGGGGCCTCGTTAGTCAATCCCCAGTCATACAACCAAAAGCATAAGTGCTGGCCGGTTTCACTCACCTAGAAAGACTCCTTTTACTGTCTCAAGAATAGTGTCTTCTGTCTGAAGACCAACCAAACTCAGTATGATGAGAGTCATTACCAGAATGGTAAATTCTTTAGCCATTGAGATTTATGAAACAAAAATAGAAAATGACCCTTACTTCAGTATATATCCCTTCTCTTTCCATAGTGACACAGTAACAATTTCTTCTTCTTAAGTAAAGAGTTGGAAGGCGTTGTCCACTCAATATTGCATCTGCTGCTGCTCCTCCTTATTTCAAGCTGATGGAACAAGATGCCCCTTCTGGGATAAACTCATCACTTCTAAACTGACCACCATGCTAACTGAAGTCTTAATTGATACACCTCCCTTAGCCTTTTCTCCTCTCTGATTGGAGGGCTAGAGGGCAGAGTATCTAACTCCTCCCAATGCCTTCCTTTGTAGAGGGCAGAAATTAGACTCAGAACACTACTTTGCATCTGCTCTTCTGCCTAGCTTCAATCCCACAGAACAAGATTCCTGGATGCCAGAATTCCCCTGGTCTTCCCCCTTTCCTGCCTTCTTTTGTATGTTGTTTCCCCCTTTAGACTATAAGCTTTTTGAGGGCAGGGACTGTGTTTTTATTAATTGCATCCTCAGTGCATAACACAGCGCCAGGCACAAGACTCTTGGTAGGTGCTTAATAAATATTGACTGAATTGGATTGGATAGGAAGCAATGACTAATACAAATCAGTCAGTTATTAAGTATTTACTCTGTACCAAGGTCTATGCTAAGTGATGGGAATATGAAGAAAAGCAGAAATAACCTTTGCATTCAAGGAGGTCCCACTTGGATGAGGGAGACAATATCTAAATAACTACGACTTCTATATAGTATGTGGAACATAATCTCATAGGGGAGGTGTTAACATTTGGGATAGAGAGATGAAGGAAGAAGCAAGAAAGGCCTCCTGCAGAAGCTAAGAAGTTGAGGTAAAGAGGGAATGATAGGGAGCAGCCAATAAAATGTCAGAGAGAGAAGAGATGGAGTTTTCTGTGCAAGGAACTGCAAATAAGCCAATGTTACTATATCAAAGAGTGAGTGGACTGGAAAGGAATGAATAGGCCAGGTTGAGAGGAGCTTTAAATGCCAAACAGAGGAGTTCACATTGGATCCTGGAAGTCAAGAGCCAGACCGAATCTTCGCAGAGAGGACAAGACCGATCATTGATAAGGGAGGCATTTCACAATCAGGAACCATTGAAATAATTATTCATGTAGTTAAAAGGATAAAGATTAAAATGTATACTATGATAATGGCATCAACCTAGCCCTTTGAAACAAGCTTCTTATTTAGAAAAGGAAGAAATGGATTAAAATAAAGGAATTAGACCCTAGTATCATATCTTAGAAAAGTTTAACTGATATAAATCACCACCACAAAGAGGGCAAAGATCCCAGAAACAACTAAAGGGAGGAAACACTCCATCATTTTGTTAAGTGAAGCTGCATGACAAGGAAGATAGGGTAGCACCAACTTAGAGTACAAGTTCAAGTGGAACATGACGAACATTGAAGAATGAACAGTGAAAGACCATGAGGCATATTGCCTCTCCAAAACAGCAAAATCAGTGGAGGAACAAGCAAGTCTGCACAATGCTGGGTCTGAGACTTTGCCATGTCAAAGCAGCTGGAGGACAATAATAGACAACAATGGAAGGGGGCAAACAAATAGACATGTGGAAGTCAAACTATAACACTGGTCTCTAACATCTCATTATCAGATCTTCTGGAAGTAGAAATAAGCCTGGGGGGGGGGGGAAAGAGGAAGAATGTCTGCCACTGCCTAAGGACATGCAAAGGAAACTCATTGGTGGAGGTAATAAAATTTTAATGGCTCTTGAGGATCTACTTCCAAGACATTTCAAAGTGAAGAAGATTTCAAAAGAATAGAAATCATCATGGATTATATTATTACTCACAAAGATCAATGAATTTGACCTTAGTAACCATTAATGCAGATCTCTGCTTTTTCATGTCTGTGACATCTACTTTGAGAATGTTCACTGCATGTAATGAGTATGTCCTTGATAAAAGAATGGAGAAAAAGCATTTTTTCACAGATAATGTTTACTGTAGCAGACCATACCTTCACAGGCACACAGTTGACTGAGATAACACAAAATTCTATTGTATTTATTGTTTGTTGATTTCAAAAAATATATCGTACTTGGCAAAACAAGACAAAAGCTCACCTTCCACAAGAAGTTTCCTTTGCATGTGTTAAAAGAGTACAACATTCTGTGAGAAGACAAACAACAGAGAAAACACCATTCAAGGATCATATGATTATTGTTGTGAAGAGAGAAATGAAGCAGGGAGACCTTTGCTTGATGAAGTTCTTTGCCAGGATCACAGAACAGGGACTAGACTTTAGTCTAAATAGGTCTCAATAGGCAGAAGAAAAATTCCACTGATGACCTCATCCTAGAAAATCACATAGGAATGTGATGATGGCCACTAGTGTTTACATGATTTAAAGTTTGTAAAGTACCTACATTATCTCACTTGACCCTCTTAACCCTATGAGGTTGATACTACAGATAGTATCATCCCAATATTACAGAAGCCTTGTCCGTGGTCACATGGCTGGCTAAATGTCAGAAGTGGGATTTGAATCTAGTCTTTCCTCTCTCAAAATTCAGCTACCTCCCAAGAAGACCCAACTAAATGAAGAAGAATATTTATTTCCCATATAGTGAGGTACCATTGGGTGGACAAGTTACTAAATCAGAACATTCACTATGGACAAGCACTGAATCCATTAAGTACAAAAGTATTGAAATACTCATTGTATTTTCTGCATTCTTGATGAAGCAAGTAGAATACCATTCAGTGTTCTGGAAATTTTGCTACTCATAAATTTGCCAAAGAAACCTAACAAGACTTTTGTAATTTGTTTTCCCTTTGACAACATTTTTTGAGTCATGGCCAATAACCTACTTATGCCTCAATGTTTGCACCCTTTCTAAGCACTAACTTATTTACAGAGTTTACTCTTTTCTACTTTAAGCATACCAAGTAGAAGCAGTAATATTTCATGTTAGGTATACCTAGTCTCAAGGGATCACTTACCAAGTTAGTATTGAGCTCCAGAATTATTATCATCCTACTGAGACAGTGAAAAATCTGAGCTCTTTTTTATAGTTGGCTGGTCAGTGGTTGCCAGATGACTCAACCTCCTTCAGTACCCAAAGGTAATGTGGGAGTCTCTTCAAATTGATGTCTAAGTTTCCACCTCCCTTTAACTCTGCATGTTTGGGAGTCAGGGTGTTGCCTTAATAATATGAATGGCTGTAATAAAAATAAATAGTGTCTTTCCATTTACATCTTTAAGGAGGACAAATGTTTACTGTGCTGGCAAATAGCTAGCTTATGCCCTTCTTTGTCTCTCTGTTCCTCTTGCTTAAGAAGAGCCTTCCTGAGGCAGAAAGGGGCTTCAGGAAAATTTGAATATCTAGCCACTAATTTTCAGGATTAGCATGACTGAAGATGATTTGGCTCCAGACTCAGAAGGAGACAGTTCAGACCTTTTCGAAGGCCATATTTCCTGTAACCTGGGAACTCTAAGTAATCTACGAGTGAGACAAAGGGAAATCTCAGTTGAGGTGACAGATATGAAAAAACAACAGAAGATGACAAGAATATCATGAGGGTGATGGAGAGAAGAGAAGAAGCAGTATCATGTCTACGGGACTTTTTTGATATAACTTTAGTGAAGTGGTAAAACACGGAAAAGAACAACTCTCACACCTTGATTCTCTCCCTGTTTTCTTTTTGTCCTCCCCTACAATATTGTCACCCTAGAGAAACCTCCATTCCAAAGCATTTTCTTCTCCTGACTGGTAACTCCCTCCCTGGGATCACCTTTTCAGGAAGGACCCTAGCTATGCTTCCCCTTACTCAAGCCTGGGACTCCTCCCTCCTGACTCCTCTTCTTTGCCCTTGCCTGGCCTGTTTCATTGTCCTGCACAGACATCTTTTTCTGCCCCTACCTCACCTCCTTTACACGTACTCTTTTGCCATTAGAATGTAAGTTCCTTGAGATAGGTATGATTTTATTTGCTTATGTTCATAGCACAATACCTTGCACATAGTAAGTGCTTAAGAAATGCTACCTATCTATTATCTATCATCTCTCTGTGCCTGTGTCTATCACCTATTATTTATCTGTCATCTATGTCTATCATTTATCTATCATCTATGTGTGTTTATCTCTCTATCATCTATATCCATTTATCTCTCTATCATCTGTCTCTATTTCTATCATCTATGTCTATCATCTATGTTTATTATCTGTCATCTATATCCACTTATCTCTCTATTATCTGTCTGTTTATCTCTCTACCATCTATGTCTATCATTTATCTATCCTCTTTGTCTGTTTATCCCTCTGTCATCTCCGTTTATCTCTCTATCATCTATATCCATTTATCTCTCTATCATCTATGTTTATCTCTCTATCATCTCTGTCTATTTCTACCAATCCATCATTTATGTCTGTTTATCCAGCTATCTAATCTGTCTAAGTATAGCCCCATGGTACGTAGCTCTGGAGAGACCCTGAAAGAACTGATTGTAAAAGAGAATTATCAATAGCATGCAGAATACTTACCTGGAGCAGAAATAGAAGAAAGAAGAAGAGAAATGAATCTGGGCCAAAGAGAAGAAGCCTGAAGTGTTGGGTGGGGTGACATCTGGACAAGTCATGACCGAAGAGATGGGACTTCAGTTGCCGATGGAAGAGAGGCCACTTTTCAATTGAGCTATGGCTGCCAAGGTGCAGCTGACTGTGAACAACTGTAGCTGAGTTTCAGTGATTGATATCTAAAGAACCAAAGAGTTGCTCAGAAAACAGTTCCATCAGCAACCCAAGGGAGAACCCTTTCCAGTGTCTTTGAAGCACAAATTTCCTTCTCAGGGATTTTTCCCCCTTTCCTCCACTGGAGCAGGAATGTGTGAGAGGAACTATTTCTCATTGCATGGATTCATTAGATTTTGTTAGTATAGTTCAACGAAATGTTTTATGATTTAATTTCTAGTGATTTGCTTATTCTGTAAATAGAGCCTTCATTGGTTTGGGGCTAAGTTTTGAACTCTGTACACTATAACATATTATCCTGCTAACGAGATTTCATTGCAGAAGGCAGCAGAGCATATTTAGGTTATATGCTAAGATCATCACTACTTTGCATTTATATAAGTCCATTCTTCAAAATTTTTTTCTTCATTTATATAAGTCCTTTCTTCACAAAATTTTTCCTGGGGGCAAAAAGGCAAAAAAAGTATTTGTTTTATTGTGTGCATAAATAGTTGCAGTCATAGTTCAGTGTTTAGAGCAATAAGCTTATTTTATCCTTAAGGGAAAATATATATACATACATGTGTGTGTATACATACATACATATATACAGAAAGAGAGAGAGAGACAGAGACAGAGAGTTGCATTCTCCAAAACCCCACATTCTATGTAGAGTAGAGATAAAAACAAAAAACTAACAAGCCTACTGGCTTCAGTGGGGTAATTGCAGATAATTAAGCAAAGAAGTACTGTGACCCTTAACAATGATGCTTTGCAAATAGTAAGCACTTAATAAGTGCCTTTCCATTCATTCATTAGTCCTAAAGGCCCTAGAACTCAGCAGGGAAGAAATCCGATCCCTCCACTTCTTCAAGTCAAAACAGGAAAGCCTTTGAGAAGAAAGCATACTCTAACCTCCATTTCATGGTAGGTATAGATATATGATAGGATCATAGATTTTGATCTGGAGGGGACTTTAGACTTTACCCAATACAATAGCCTCATTTTACGGATGAGGAACTAAGCCCAGAGACAGAGAAAGTTGTTGAAAATAAAATTCTTCTTTTGGTCTTTCACCCTGATTAATGAGGCAAAACTCAGGACAAAGAGAATTAAAAGCAGTTTATTATAAGCATGTCAAGGTAGCCACATACTGAGAAGCTGATCACTGGAAATCAACAATGGCTGCAAGGTGGTGCCTGCTTTTATGTAGAGGTAACTAAGACAATTCAGCATTTAAGGTATTGGCAAAAGAGGTTGAGCCTTTTTGTCTTAGCAGCTCCCCAAGTTAGAAAGAATGTGACAATTCACAGGTAGGGGTACAAAGATCACAGGTAGTAGGGTGACTTGGCATGACAAATATCAGGGGACTTGGAGACACCTCCCCCAACACTGATTGATAAGCATGTCTGGGAACAATGGGTCACTGAATCAGCCTAATTTTAAATAGAGTAACTTATCCAAGGTTACTCTGATAACAAGTGGCAAAGCCATAATTAGAACCCAGAACCTCTGACTCCATAGATATCACTCTTCCCACAGTACCATGCTGTCTTTTATATCATTATCTCTCTATGTACTGCAGACCATAGTATAATCCCAACTGAATAAGTCTGTAAAGTCGGACTTGCCCTCTCATCTCTAAAAATTTAAGTATAAGACAGATCTCCTATATTAAAAATAAATAAATGAATCAGTTTAACAGTTCTTGAATATCTATTTCTCACAAGAAATTGTGATAGGCAAGGGGGGTAGGGCATAAAGAGATATAAGACATATTCATTGTCCTCAAGAAGGTTATGATTCAGGAAAAAACCAAAACATATCCAACAAAAAGATTACTGACAGCTCAGGCCTGTTTATAAGTGTGAAATGACTCATATAGACCAGTTATTCCAATCTTCTCATCTGTGGACTGCCACTGGTCCATAACGAATTTTTACCAGTCCATAAAAATCTTATTACCAAAGGTCCTTATTTTTGCACTGTGAGAAGAAGCATGTCATAGTGGACAGAGAGGCTACCTCAGAGCTCTAAGAAGAACTGGGCCCAAGTCATACCTCTGATTTCTATTGACGGTGTGACCCTGGAAAAGTCACTTAATTAACTTCTTGGTGATCTAGGGAACTCTTTAAGACTACAGGTTGCAGAGAAGTTGTCAATCTAAATTAATACAAGAAGTTTTCCCAATTGGGAATTCCCTGTACCAATAAAATCATCATCCATTATCATCCATGTTTCTTTAAAAAAAAATGCAGATAAAAATCTGACTCCTCTTCCTGTGTTTTGTTTTCCTGTTCATGTCTCCTCACTTATCCACAATTCCTAGTGCCTACCCCAAACAGCTAAAAGCCCACCTGCTAATGCTAGTGAAGGCAGAATGATCCAAAGTAGGAAAACACACATTTTTTATTAGTCCACAGTATAGTTTGGGTTAGAAAACCCTGGTATAGATAACAAACATTGGAGAGTTCTGGGAAAGAAGAGGTAATGAAAGTTAAAGTGGTCAGGGAAGGCATTAATGAAAATTAGAACTTCAGCTTGGCACTATGAAAAATGTAGGACGCACATAAACTGAGAGGAGGAAGACAGCAGTGAGGGAGAAAGGTGGGGAATGATTGCCACTGGAATACAATTGCTTTGTTAAAAGTATTGAGGGTAAACCATTATTGGTCCACTCATGGATTGATCCTTGATTGTCATTCCTGCAATCCTTCATAAAGAAGTGGAAGATTATTTATAGATATATTAGAAATATAAAGAATAGAAATATAAAGAAAAGAAATATAAAGAAAACAGGTGTTGGACTTTTCTGCATGTCACTTAGTCTAGTGATTCCCAATTTTTTTCAAGTAATATGGTTTCTTTTTAGTGAAAATTTTTTTGTTCAACTTACAAGATAATCAGTACCTACGAATTCTGGCTTCTGGGCCAAATATAATTAATAAAAATTGGAGAAGGGAGAAGATCAAAAGAGGAGGTGAAGGCATGAGCTAAATAGGTGACATAGACTGGAGACAAAAAAATGAGTGTTGAAAAGTTTGGGGAACTTGGAAGCTAGGGTGTTTAAAGGGAATAGAGTTCGGAGTGGAGAAGAAGGCTGATAGGAGGTGAATGACCTAATTTGGAGTGAGGGTCAGTGGTCCACCTGGATAGAGTCACCTTAGTATGGCCACAGATGGCTCCACCAAGCATCTGGTATAAGGTGGAAGGAATTTTATTCTTTTTTTCAGTTTATTATTTAATATATTTAGTTTTCAGCATTGATTTTCACAAGAATTTGAATTACTAATTTTCTCCCCATTTCTACCCTCCCCCCCTTCCAAGATGGCATATATTCTGCTTACCCTGTTCCGCAGTCTGCCCTCCCTTCTGTCACCCTACTCCTCTCCCATCCCTTTTTCCTTTCCTTTATTGTAGGGCAAGATAAATTTCTACGCCCCATTGCCTTTGTATCTTATTTTCTAGTTGCATGCAAAAAACTTTTTTTTTTGTGTTTGAACATCTGTTTTTAAAACTTTGAGTTCCAAATTCTCTCCCTTCTTCCCTTCCCACCCACCCTCCCTCCCTAAGAAGTCAAGCAATTCAACATGGGCCACATGCATATTATTATGTATAACCCTTCCACAATACTCATGTTGTGAAAGACTATTTTGCTTCTTCCTAACCAATCTTCCTTTATTGAATTTTCTCCCTTGACCCTGTCCTTTTTTGAAAGTGTGTGTTTTTGATTACCTCCACCCCCATCTGCCCTCCCTGCTATCATCCCCCCTTTTTTTTATCTTCCTCCTTCTTTCCTGTGGGGTAAGATACCCAATTGCGTATGAATGGTATTTCCTCCTCAGGTCAAATCTGATGAGAGCAAGATTCACTCATTCCCCCTCATCTGCCTTCTCTTCTCTTCCTACAGATCTGCTTTTTCTTGCCACTTTTATGTGGGATAATTTGCCCCATTCTATCTCTCCCTATATCCGTCTCTCAATATATTCCTCTTTCATCCCTTAATTTGACTTTATTTCTTTTAGATATCTTCCCTTCGTCTTCAACTCACCCTGTGCTCACTCTCTCTCTCTCTCCATATATATATATATGCATATATGTATATATACACACACATATATATGTATATATATACACACATACATATATACATACATACACACTCACATATACATATATATACATAAACATATATATTTGTATATTCCCTTCAGCTACCCTAATACTGAGGTCTCATGAATCATACATATCATCTTTCCATGTAGGAATGTAAATAGTTCAACTTTAGTAAGTCCCTTGCAATTTCTTTTTCTTGTTCTTTTTCTTGATTACCTTTTCATGCTTCTCTTGATTCTTGTGTTTGAAAGTCAAATTTTCTATTCAGCTCTGGTCTTTTCACTGAGAAAGCTTGAAAGTCCTCTATTTTATTGAAAATCCATATTTTGCCTTGGAGCATGATACTCAATTTTGCTGGGTAGGTGATTCTTGGTTTTAATCCTAGCTCCA
>CM053622.1:477017499-477044740 GCA_028646595.1 Phalanger gymnotis | reverse complement strand
CCAGCACTCCTCCTTCCCCAAGAACCCCCAACCTGGACTGGACTTAGATCTTCAGCAGGCTCTTCACTCCTGCTCTGATCTGCCACTTAATTCCTCCCACCAGGTGGGCCTGGGCCCAGAAGCACCTGCAGCTGTAGTTCTGTAGCTGCCCCACCTCCGCTGCCCCTGGGGCAGTGGCCAAACCACAAACTCCCTGTCTCCAGCAGCTTTTCCCCTCTAACCTTCTCTTTTGTCTTTGGGGTTTGTGGGTTGAGAGGTCTGGTAACTGCCACAGCTGGCCGCTAAGGCACACTCCACCCAGCTCCTGGTCTGGTTGGTCTGCGCTGCCCATGCTGGGCTCTGCTCTGATCTGCTCCACTCCCATCTCCTTGGGGGGATAGACCTTACCCCGAGACCATCCAGGCTGTCCTGGGCTGGAGCCCTGCTTCCCTCAGCTGTTTTGTGGGTTCTGCAGTTCTAGAATTGGTTCAGAGCCATTTTTATAGGTTTTTGGAGGGACTTGGTGGGGAGCTCACACTAGTCCCTGCTTTCCAGCCACCATCTTGGCTCGGCACCCCCCCCCGCGCCCTCCCCCATGGAAGGAATTTTAATGAAAGAGACAAAGGCACTAAGCAGTGAAACAGATGTGGAGAGAATGCCAACTCTTCCGTCTGGCTCTGTATGCCATGGAATTTGCAAAAAGGATCAACTGGCCTTGTAGACAGGGCCAATAGATGCAGCATATTCAGGAGAAAGTTATGGTTCAGCGAATATGGAAGGTGTGGAGGGACTGTGAGGAGGGAATCTGAGAAGGTGAGAGTTTATAACAATAGATTGGGCACTGTATAAACAGAGGTCAGAGGAGAATAGAAAAACTAGGAATTAGGGCTATGTTGGACAGCGAAGAAACATGGGGCAATGTAGGAAGGTTGTGGCTTTACATAGCCAAAAAGAAATTCTAAACCATAGGATAAGACGAGCTGGGAATAGGAAGTGACTAGCTAGTACATGGAGAGTTTCAAGTATAGAGATGCCAAATTGGCTCCAAGTTTAAACTAACAATGTTGTGCCAGTGCCTGTGCAGATCTCAGTTCTGAGATGGAGACCCCTCAGTTCATTACAGGAGGTGAAGAGGGGATGGGTGTAAGGACAATGTTAGTGAATCGATTGTTTATTATCCAAAACTTTGAGCACTAATTCTATACTGGGTGCTGTCTTTGGTGACCAGCTGCCAAAGCGTGAGACAGTCCTTGTCTTCAAAGATTTTACTGGGGTTGAGGATGTGGGAAAAGAGGGAGACAGAAGCCCATGTGCTATCTTTGCCATCAGTTCTCCCTTATGATCTTGCCCCAAACCAGAAAGTACAGTGGAGCCAGCCCACTCTCATTGGAGCATCACACCCTTGTCAGGGATGTGGATAGTTGTCAAGTTTTGACTGAACCAGTGAAAGGTGATGGTTGGGCAAGTTAATCCTATGCCAGGGCATAAAGATATCACCTGTTGGTACCTCAGGGTAAAGACTTGATCTATGAGTACTGGGTCTGACTCTGTTGATAGTAAATGAAGAATATCTATTGAATGAAAAATTACTACTATGAATTCAATAATTCATAGTACTTTCTATCTTATCTAAATTTAATTTTGGAATTCAATATTGAATTCATAGTAATTTATTTCCGTCATATATTTCCCATCAGAGTATAAATAGACACAAGAAAAAATTCAGACACATCTCAGGCTGCCAATATTCACAATCTGAATATTAAACATGACTTCTTCTTCCCAATATATTAAGCAAGCAAGAAAAAAAATTAAGTGATGGAAAGACAGCATGCAAGAACTTATTTTGAACTAATGAAAATTGTCAAGAAAAAGTAGAAGAAAATATAGTGGATCTGCACTGCAGCCATACCCAAAGCTGATAGCTCAAGGCTTTATCCTAGGATGCCAGCATCCAGGGTACATGCTTCTAACCCCTGACAGAGCATCAAGCTCCAAGTTGTAGCTATAATGCCCCAACTTCCATTATGGAACAGGTTGTGCTAATGGTAAGACTGATGTAACATGGAAAAAGTAATGGATTTAGAGTCAGAGAACCTCAGTCCAAATCTGCCACTTAAGACCTGTATTATTTTGAGTGATTTATTTCACTTATCTAGACCCCAGTTTCTCAGCTCTGAAGCGAAAGGGATGGACAGGATGACCTCCAAAATCCTTTCTACCTCTGAATCTATGACCCTATGGTCATGTATGTATGACTTGATTCAGTATTCTCTCTCAAAATGAAAAGGCAGTTTTCAAATACTAAAACAATATTCAAATAGATAGAATTTGCCTTAGGTTAAAAAATTATTTCCTCTCCCTATTTCCTTTATAAATATATCTATACATGTTTTAGTAGTGCTTAAACATAGCCAGTATTTTAAAGTTTTTGAGTTTTACAAAGCATCTTATGGACATTATCTTATTTTATTTTATTATCATAACAATTCTGATGGTCTCAAGGAACAAATATTATCCTCATTTTACAGATGAAGTAACTGAGGTTCAAAGAAGCTCTGTGATTAACCCATGGTCACACCATACAAAATCAAGCTTTGGAGTCTGTCTGCCACAAAATCCTGGAAAGAAATGAAAGTGGTTTTGTGTTTGTTTTCCTTCAAATAACTTTACCTTCTGTGAAGTATACAAATGACATGTCATTGATGCCATAAGGGGCATAAAATTAAAGTAAAATAAAAAGATGACTCTCTGAGCATTAATGGTTTCTCTTTCTTGGGCCTAGGTATAAAGCTATTGTTCGACCGATGGATATCCAAGCCTCTCATGCCCTGTTGAAGATCTGCTTAAAAGCAGCTTTTATTTGGATCATCTCCATGTTGCTCGCCATTCCTGAAGCGGTGTTTTCTGATCTGCACCCATTTTATGAGCAGAGCACCAATCAAACCTTTGTCAGCTGTGCACCATACCCCCATACCAATGATCTGCACCCCAAAATCCATTCAATGGCTTCTTTCCTGATCTTCTACATTATTCCCTTGTTCATCATTTCTGTGTATTATTATTTCATTGCCAAGAATTTGATCCGGAGTGCTTACAATTTGCCGGTGGAAGGGAACATACATGTCAGAAGACAGGTAGGTTTTTTAAGATGCATTTATTTCTCACTGGGGTGCCCCTGGGACATGACTTGGATCTCTTTGGCAACTAATGAATAATATATAAGTAGATACATGCCAGGTGCTTCCATACCAGGCAAATGTGATTTTTGGATGAATAGTGCATTAGGTAAAGGTTAGAGATGTTTCAAGTCAGCTTAAAAATTTTAGGAAACCTTGTCTTGTGTATAAGTAACCTAGGTACCCACAACACTTAAAATTAGTTCAGCGTCTTTTAAAGATATGATAATTAAGTAATTGCTATATACATCTAGGAAATTAATGAGACTTTTGGGTTTTTTTAATATTTAAACGAATGTTTTAATTTCAGTCTGAGATTTAGGAGATTGTTGATAAATTTATTGGTTGCTCCCCTTCTCCTAACATCCTGAAAATGTAGCTAGGCTCATTCTTAGTGTCTTGCTTGCCACTGTGTGAAGTGTCAATGGGGACATATAATAAAATTATTAAAATAAGTATTTATTTTTGTAAAGAGAAATTTTAGTAGAGGAAGATAAAGAAATAATAGCTGACATCCATATACAGCACTTTACAGTTACAAAACACTTTACCTATATTTCATTTTATCCTCACAATGATGTCCATTTCACAGAAGCTCCGATTAGTTAAATAGATTTCCCAAGGCCACATAGTTTGTGGTACAGTGGGAAAAGAACTAGGTTTGGAGTTGGAGGATCTGAGTTCAAATCCTGATTTTACTTATCTGTAAATTGAGGAAGTTGTACTCTTAAGTCTCTCTTTCACCCTGTTTCTAAGCCGGAGTGTATGGGTGTTCAGGGAGGCCTAGCACCTTCTGCAGCTCATCCACCTTTGGTGTCCACCCATCACCCATCACCCAATTCTCACCTGTGGCTCCAAGAAGCTGTAGCGTGTTGTTTCAACAATTCGGCTAGCAGTTGCTGTAGGGGTGTAAAACCAACAACAACCAGCACACAGAAGGCTACAAAAGCCCAGGCCCTTTTGATTTATTTTACTAAGGACATTAAAGGGTTAACAATCTTACTCTAATCCAGCATACAAATATCATTCACTTAGTTCAGGGGGAAAAGCCAGCACCCTGAACTTCAGAGCAAATACAAACAAATTACAAACATCAACAGATAGACCAAATACAATTCATAGTTACCAACATCTGAGTTCAGCCTGGAGCTCGACAAGGGCTGGCCCAGAGTCACATAATACTCCTGCTGTGGGTCAGAGCTCTGAAAAAGAGAAAGCCAACCTCTGGTTTTATATCTTTTTCAAGGTCAAGGGTAAGTCACACATGTGACTCACCCAAGTGACCTGAAATAATCACAAAAATGTGACTTAAACTTCAAACCTTAAAAGCTTCTGATGTCACAAAAATTTCACTCAAACCAATGTAAACTAGGCCCTCCCCTGAGGCAAGGAGGTCATCAACGACTCCTAATTTAATCAAGGAAATAAAGGCCAAACTCTTGAAGGGCGCTTGGCTGAATTAAGTGCTAAGAGCCCATTTTGATTGCCAATACACATGTACAGTGGCAGTGAAACTTAGTAGGTAGACTAAACCAGGTTGAGAGTAAATGACAGGCCTCAAACCCTTCAGTGGGTTAGGAGGGATGTCTACCTCAAGCACATGAAGACTTCCCTTGGTGGAAGGGGCAGATGAGAACAACTTGTTCCAACATACGTGAAGGCAGCTGAAGCAGAGGCTACGGAGTGCTGAGAGCTTTGTCGGACATTGAAGACACCAAGGTCATTCACTGCACCCTGCCTGGGCTATCCCCGGTTGTCTTGACTTTTGTCTTGCCACTGGATTTTGATGAGTCTAAAACAGAGAATGAGACTGACAACTTTGTGCACCAACACCTTAAATGCAATTCATATGCAAGAAAAGCTGTCACCCCATTGTGTCATCAGTCCTCCTTGAAAATGAAAGATGAACAACAATTTTAAGTTGTTTGACTCTCTGATAAAGGTGAGACTTAATCCCAGCTCTTCTTGAGTTCCAGCTCAGGGTTCTTTCACCTTTAGAATGCTTAGTTCTAGTACTTAGTTGCAACAAATAAATAGCCCAATATATACATATTCACATCCCTTATCTCATTTAATCCTCTTGGGGTGAGTGCTACATTTGGAGTCAAAGCGCCTAGTTTCTCCATTTGTAGAATGCAAGGGTTGAACTAGATAACCTTTACGTCCTCTCAACCCTAAATCGATCATCTTATGAAGTAAAGACAACTCTGTGAGGTAGGGAGTATGATGAACGAGCCCCCTCCTAACATCTCCCTCCTCCCGCCTTGACTTTTTTATGCATCAGCAACCAAGAGTTTCAACCCTGACTAGATCCACTGAAAGGGCCTGAACTCCTGTCCCAGGAGGAAGGCTGGTAGGGAAGAATAATCCACCCTGTCCTCTGACAAACAGTTGTTTCTCTAACAGTTAAGAGCCCAGTAAAACATTTAAGGATATTATTCACATCATCTTTTCACTTTCATTTATGCCTCCTTCCCCACCTGCCCCTGCAACACATACCAAGGACAGCTGAAGAAAGAGGAACCCATGATTTCATTCCTGATAAGAAAATGGTAAAAATGGAGATCTTGCTGATCCTCCCCTTCTCCTTATTCCCTTACTTTACAGCTTAGATGTGTATGTTCCAGCCTTTAGGGCAGAAAAGAATACAGACATCATTTCAGTAAACAGTCTACTCGATTGGAGGCCTCACCCTACAACATTCAATTTGTTGTCAAGGTTATGGAGGTGGTAGGGTCAGAGGGGAGACTTCAATGAAATTGTCCCCTGAAAGTGCCCCTCAGGGAGGAATATCATTTCCTTCTGTTGTTCTACCATTAGAAAAAAAATGGCTTTTCCTCTTACAACAGAAGCAAGACAATCATATTACTTGAAGCTGTTTTCATGAAACCATATATTGAGGTCATAGGAGGCAGACACCCCTTCATATCTTTGAAGATAACATATACCACATCATCATCATCATAATAATAATAATAATAATGTCTGATTTGTAGTATATTTTCGAGGTGTAGTGTATTTTATTTGTTTATCTATGATTTGGACATTCAAACTTTTTGGTCTCATGACCCCTTTACACTTTTTATACAATTACCAAGGACCCTAAAGAACTTTTTTATGTAGGATTTATCTATTTCTACTTACTGTATTAGAAATTAAAACATCTTAGTATTACTATGAAAATGCTTTGGCCTCACAGAACCCCTAAAAGGGTCTAAGTGCCCTCAAGGGGCCCCATACCACACTTTGGTATAGAGACCTCCTTGAGAGGAAATTTGTTCTACCAATTCAGGTCAGAACCTACTCTGTAACTTATTGCAGAAGGTTACCTAGGGCTCTGAGAGGTTAGGTAACTTCCCCTGTTTACACAGCCAGTATATGTCAGAAAAAGAACTCGAACCTTTTTTTCTTAAATTCCAAGTCTGCCTCTCTATCCACTATCCAAGGTGCCACTAATGTATTTTAAGTTAGTATATTTGTATGTCTAATAAACTATCGATAGCCAAAGGGGAAGAAATCAAGACACCTCCTCCATTTCCATTTAGCCATGTGCCAATCCAATTCCCCTGGAGCAACCCAGAAAATAAAAGACGAAATCAAAGGTGCCATGTTCTGCCCCTTCGCCACTCAGGACACTCTTAAATAAAATTCAGTATGAACAAATTATGGAAACTGACCTAGAGAAAGTCACATGATTGGGAGACAGAGTGTTGAGAGTAAATCTAATGAGTAATATCATTTTCTTAAATGTTTACAGTCAACTTATATTTTATTTAATCAATTTGAATACTACCACCTATTAAGGAAAAACTGCTTGAGCCTTGCACTTTGTTGCAGAGTAAGGAGGAGTGAAGTAGGAGAGACCATGGTTGAAGTTACTAAAATATTAGACTCCCCTTTATCTCCCAATCCCCCCCAAAAGTTTCAGTCTAAAGAATTGTGAGAACATCCATGCAAGCAGCACCCCAGTGCCTTGGCTTGGGTAGAAAGGCCCTGTCTATTTTAACACAGGCCTTGAATGTGATTTGAGGATACCTATAAACCCAGAGCAGGAAACCCAGCAGCTGGCTGTCTCAAATATGGGATATATAGGTTCACATGAGTATTTGGGGATGACATATAGACCAGGTCCCCAAAAAGATGCATCTAAGTCATTTCATAAAACCGAAAGCTGTCCACAGGGTCAGGGAAAACTTCCCATGCTCATTGATAAGTGTGTCCTTTATGTAAATTGTTTCAAAATAAATTTTTATTATAAGCAACCATTTAAAAAGTAAAATAAACAAATGAGAGAAAACCAAATGTGAAATCGAAAATTTCAAATTATTCAGAGTTTGCTAAAAGGACAAATATTATATGCAGTTTACCAAAATGAGATTGCTTCTGCTTCTCCCATTCTTTTTCTTCTATATGACCATATTTCGTTGTTGATTCTTTTATAGTCAGAGTGGGCTATAATTCTGATTCTACATTCTTCACTCTGAATCACTTCATATAAGTTTTTCCATATTTCTCTCTATCTTTTTTATTTGTCTTTTTTATGGTGCAATAATTTCATTATAGCGATAAGACTGCAGTTTATCCAGCTATTTCCCAACTCCTAAATATATCAGGTGTTTACAGTCTTTTGCTATTTTATTAATAAAGCTGCTATAAATATTTCTATATAGCTAGGGTTTTTGTTCCTTTTAATAGAATTCTTTTAATATGGTCCTAGTAATGGGATCATTGGCTCAAACGGCATGATCATTCTTGCCACTTATTGACTGTTGACAGATTGTACCATTCTATTAACAATTTAATAGTGGGCCTATTTCTTTACAGCCACTACATTGAATTTGATTTTTTTTTGGGGGGGGAAGGCAGGGCAATTGGGGTTAAGTCACTTACCCAAGGTCACACAGCTAGTGTGTCAAGTGTCTGAGGCTGATTTGGACTCAGGTCCTCCTGACTCACTGCTCCACCTAGCTGCCCTGAATTTGATTTTTTTTTTTTACTAACATTGTCAATTTGATGCGTGGCCTTTTATGTAAAACTCCAAGTCATTGAATCTAACATTATGTCCAAAGATTTTTACATTTCTGCAAACTATGTTTGTGAAATGTGGGTACAGTAGATTCCATACAAATTGTATGGGAATGGCATAACCACAGGGTCCCAAGGAGCCGCATCCAACCTAAAGGGGCAGTTTAGACACCAAATAGTCTATCATTCAGAAGATTTCTCATAGCAAAAGCAAAACAACATATTTATAAATTGGCACCTTGTCTATGACTTATACTGTTGCCTAAAGCACTGGATATTTGTCACTTGCCTGAGGCCCTACAGCCAGGAGGCGTTCGAGAAGAGACTTGAACTGAGGTCTCTCTGGCTCCAGGAGCAGCCCTCTATCCACTGTGCCACAATTCCTTCTTGTGAGTTTGTTTTTCAATGGCGCAAAAAGAGTGTAACTACTATACCTTTGTGCCACCCTACCCCACCCCATCCAGGGTTCAGTGTCCACACACAGCTCTCCATTGTGGTGGGTTATCCAATGTTATACTATGAGGTATCTGTCTCGGAGGTGGCAAATAGTGCAGTGGAAAGTATGCTAATGTTTTGGGGTTTTTTGAGTTAGTGACCCTGGGTTCAGAGCCCTGCTCTGTAAATTAATACTTGTCGACCACTGGGCAAATTACTTAACCTCTTCAGGCCTCGGTTTCTTATCTGCAGAATAAGGGTGGGTAGGGACTTGGATTAGGCCTCCATGGTCCCTTTTACCTATGAATCTGGGATCTTGTAATGTAAGGCATAGATGCACTCCATCACACTCCACTCAATGCTCTGAATTAAAGCCTTGTTGGTACCCCGTCATTCTTTAAAACAGAGGATCAATTCATTAATCCCTATTAATCGTGAAAATTTAGTATATATGTTACTTTTCTCCTTGATCACCAGTTGTGATCAAACATATATAGATGATCAGAGGGAAAGAGAGGTAATTTTGGACCACGGGACATAGCGGAGGGTAAGTGTAGATGACCTACCACATTGGGGAGCTGTATGTGGGCACTGAACTCTGGAGGGGGTGTGGTAGGGAGGCATGGAGGTAAGATACTTACGCTCTTTTTGCTCCATTGAAAAACAGACTCACAAGAATCTCACAATACTCACTCCCTTATCTCCCCACTGGAGGTTGTCACTGGCACAGACCCATCAGCAGTACAGGTGGTCTTGTGTCCAGGGAGCAAGAGGGTGGAAAGGGTGGATTATCCTATTTCTATTGCAAATCCTGCTGGATAATCAGAATGTGGAACTTTTCAGGGAAACAGAGTAAGAGACATAGGGAGAATCCATGAGACCAGCCAATACAGCAGTCTGGTAGCCTTACAGGAAATGAATATTAGGTGTGGAGTAAAGAACCACAAATGAGCAGGGCCAATCAACCTTCAAGGGCCCTCCTTATAATTGACGCATGTAAGCCTTTAAGCCGTGTCATCAGCTTTGTTTTAAGCTCTCCTTGTGGCTGATGCATTGTCATCCCTTTTCTGTCTCAGTTAATTGCATTTTAATCCCTGGGTTTGCACTTGTCTGTCTCTCCTTGGGTCTCTTCAGATCGAATCTCGAAAGCGGCTGGCCAAGACGGTGCTGGTGTTCGTGGCTCTCTTCGCTGTCTGCTGGCTGCCCAACCACATCATCTACCTGTATCGCTCCTACCACTACTCGGAGGTGGACATCTCCATGCTGCACTTTGTCACCAGCATCTGCGCCCGGCTCCTGGCCTTTGCCAACTCCTGCGTCAACCCCTTTGCTCTCTACTTGCTGAGCAAGAGTTTCAGGAAACAATTCAACTCCCAGTTCTCCTGCTGCCGGCCGGGACTGCTCAGGAGGTCCCAGAGTACCGGCAGGAGCACCACGTGCATGACCTCACTCAAGAGCACCAATCAGTCTGTGGCCACCTTCAGCCTCATCAATGGCAACCATATCTGCCATGAGGGTTATGTGTAGAGATGTCCCAAGAAAGGCAGCTTTAGATTGGGCTCTCATTCACCCTCTAATGGTCCATGAGGGCTTTTATCTCCTCTCACCCCTTTCCCTCCATCCCCAATTTAGGTCTCCATGTTGAAGAGAGCACCTGAAACCCTTGAGAAGTTGGTATTGGCAGAAAGAGAATGAGGGACTGAGCTGTGGGTATTTTGAAGAGATAACAGCATTGCGTTTCTATATTCTACTGTGATTGACGCTGGGAGATGTTTCAGAAATATGAATGGATGGAGGACATAGCCCTAAGCTCTAGTTTGCAGGTATAGCCTGCCTTAAGCAAGTCCAAGAGATGACTATTGAGTTTTCCAAAGCAAAACAAAAAAGAGATGATTGTTCATTTTATCAAATATTTCTTCTTTAGTGCTCCTTTACACTGAGAGTTGGTTCACTTAAAATGTGATTTGATTTATCTTTTCAGGAAAACATCTCTTGTCCCCAGTGAAGAGTACCTGTTTGTGAACCAAACATGGCAAGCATGTTTGACATACAACTGTCTAATACTTTAGTGTTCAAGCTGAGGGACCTTTTCAAATTAGAAAACCCAGACAAAATGAGGCAATAAAAATTGCTGAACATTTATTTTCCAAGGTAGGCACTGTTTTGTCTTCTTCGTCTTTATATCTTCGAATGCCTAGAAACTTGCCTAGTATGTAATAGGAGCTTCAAAAATACTTGTTGACTAAATCCATAGGTAAAGCAGACAATTTAGAATTACCTGTCCTCTCCCTCATGTGATGTGAATACATAGCTTCGAAAGACTGATTCTTGCTTGATGGCAGTCTCTTTCATTTGGTTGCCACAAAAGATTGATTGCTAAGAAATAATGTTTGTCATCAGAAAAAAACACAAACCACTAAGGAAGAAACACTTAAAACTTTTATTTATTTTCTAGAGCTAAATATGTGTAAGTGTGTGTAATATAGTATTTATTTATACTGTATATTTTTAAATGTAAAGAGGGGGGTTTGGGGATTGAAGGAGGGTGGGTAGGTGCTTGTGTCTGCCTCATAAAGGCAATTAATTTAAACATGAAAGCAGTCAAGTGAATTTGATTAAAAATGCTTACAGTTAAAGGTAGTTCACCTACTCCCTCCGCCCCCCAAGATCGTCGAAAACTCCATTGGTTACATTTCAGGAGTCTGTATTTCTCCTAGAATCTGTATGAAAAAGTTGAAGTATGCTTTTCAGGGTTGCTTAAGGGCAAAAACCTTTATTTTGTTTTGCCTCTTGGAAAGAGCTTTGGCCCTATGCAGAAAAGGTCTATCTGCAATGTGACAAGTTCATAGAATTTTTTTTAAAAAATTCATTTGTCAACATAAAGGGTGATACCATAAGCAAATTAGGAAAGCAAGGAATAGATTACCTGTCAAATCTATGGAGAAGAGAAGAATTTATGATCAAACAAAAGATAGAGGACATCGTAAAATGCAAAATGGATAATTTTGATTACATTAAATTAAAAAGTTCTTACACAAACAAAAACAATGCAACCAAGATTAGATAGAAGGAGAGCAGAAAGATGGAAAATAATTTTTATAGCAGGTATCTCTGATAAAGGCCTCATTTCTCAAATGTATAGAGAACTGAGTCAAATTTATAAGAATACAAGTCATTTCCCAATTGATAAATGCTCAAATGACATGAATAGGCAGTTTTCAGATGAAGAAATTAAAGCTAACTATTGTCATATGAAAAAATGCTCTAAATCATTATTGATTAGAGAAATGCAAACTAAAAGAACTCTGATTTACTACCTTGTACCAATCAGATTGGCTAATATGACAGAAAAGGAAAATGATAAATGTTGGAGAAGATGTGGGAAAATTGGAACATTAATGTATTGTTGGTGGACTTGTGAATTGATTCAATCATTCTGGAGAGCAATTTTGGAACTATGTCCAAAGGTCAATCAAACTGTACATACCGTTTGATCCATCAATACCACTACTAGGTTTTTATCCCAAAGAGATCATAAAAAATGGAAAAGGACCTACATGTACAAAAATATTTATAGCCGCTCTTTTTGTGGTGGCAAAGAACTGGAAATTGAGGGGATGCCTATCAGTTGTGGAATGGCTGAACAAGTTGTAGTGTATGAATATAATGGAATACTATTGTTCTATAAGAAATTATGAACAGGATTTCAGAAAAACCTGGAAAGATTTACACGAACTGATGTTGAGTGAAGTGAGCAGAACCAGGAGACCATTGTACACAGTAATGGCAACATTGTATGATTAGTGACTTTGTTAAGCTTGCTCTTCTTAGCAATACAATGAACTGACAATTCCAAAAGACTCATGATGGAAAATGCTATCGACATCCAGAGAAAGAACTATAAAGTCTGAATGCAGATCGAAGCACACTATTTTCTCTCTTTTTGTTGTTGTTTTTTGTTTTTCTTTCTTTTAGTTTTTCCCTTTTGCTCTGACTCTTCTTTCACAACATGACTAATGTGGAAATATGTTTTAGAAAAAGAGAAATTTCATCCCACATCTTGACTGCTTTGAGATCATGTTCAAGTGGGTTGCATCATCTTAATGATAAAATTCAAACCAAACCATAACAATAGTGCAACAGGCTTTCTTCCTTTAGCAAAGACAATTTATTGGATAAGCAGACAGATACAGCATGAGTTTATGTTCCTCCAATTCTTTGTAAAACTTAGTGCTGTGAAAATGTCAGGGATAATGATGATGGTGGTAGTGGTGATGGTGATGATAATGATAATAATGATTATGGTGATGATAAATGAATGAAAAACTATTTATTAAAGAGCCTATTATGGATCAGACACTATGCTAGGATACAAAGGCAAAAATGACACAATCCCTGCCCTGGAAAGATTTATAAGAACTGATGCTGAGTGAAGTGGGCAGAACCAGGAGAACATTGTACAGAGTAATAGCAACATAGTGCAGTGATCAACTATGATAAACTTAGCTCTTGGCAATACAGTGATCCAAGACAATTCCAAAAGGATGGAAAATGCTGTCCACATTCAGAGAAAGAACTATGGATCTGAATGCAGATTGAAGCATACTGCTTTTACCTTTTGGTATTATTGTTTTTCATGCCTTTTCCCTTTTGTTCTCTGTTTCTTCTTTCACAACATGACTAATGTGGAAATATGTTTACATGATTGCACATGTATAACCTATATCAGATTGCTTGCTATTTGGAGGAAAGAGAATGAGAGGGAGAAAGGGAGAAAAAATTTGAAACTCAAAGTCTTACAAAAATGAATATTGAAAACTATCTTTACTTGTAATTGGAAAAAATAAAGTACTATTTACCCCCCAAAATTCCTTTGTCACTTTAAAAAACTGCATAAAAGTGGGGTTATAAAACTGACTTGATTGTAAGCCTCACATCAAGCTTTCCTTTGTACCTAGGCAAGTTCCAATTTGCAAATGGGCTAATACATTCTGCACATGTACCTGAACACATTATTATCCTTTGTATTCTGAGGTCATGTCACTCATGATGTTCATTATCCCTGTGAGAAGGTATGGCTGAAAAATATGGTGTGACCCAGCTCTTAGTTCTTCAAGGCCCAATTAAGAAACTTATTCTCCCTTGATTTGAGGCAGGAGTTAATGTTTTCAAAGATTAACAAGTTGTGGGAGAGAGGAAAAAATTAACATGGTCTGAAGGATATTTGTCCAAGGCAATATTTATGGAATGAAAGAATGAATGAATGTAGAATGAATGGATATGAACATTTTCATTTCTAGTTGATGTATTTCAGGCTCATCTGTTTGTTTCCATCTTCTGTGAGGATCACAGATGTGTGACAGTTTGAAGCTGTGCGCCATTGCGTTCTCAGAGATTTTCTTCTTCTTTCCTTCTCCTTTTTCTTTTTATAACATGCATGTAATTGTTTCAATTCAGCTCACCAAACAGCAGCTGGTTTGGAATTTTGTTATCAAACATGGTCTGCAGAGGTCTAGACCAACAGACAAAGTCTGTTGGTTTCAGGGGCAACTCTGGAACTTTTCTTAAGTGAGTCATGTTCACAGTTTTCCAGTCCTTTTTTGCAATGGACATTTGCAACAATAGGTCACACAGACCTCAGTCAAGGACTCAATTGTGACTCCCTTCAAAACTCAGAGGTTGCTGCTGGGAGTCCTGGTGATTTTTTAAAATCTCTGTCTAGTTTGTAATTGACTAGATGATTTGCTTTTTACCATTCTTTGATTCAAGTACCTCTGATCTCTCATACACAAAAGACATTTAAGGAGACCTTTTAAGAAAAGGGTAGACTAAGGATCTGTACTTTATAAAGGGGATATTAGGATAATTCCAGCTCCTTGAATAGCTTTTTTTATTAGAGAGATCAGAAATCAGAGGTGCTAGATCAAATAGTAATTAAAAAAAGTAGTATGATCTATTCAGCAACAAGATGAACCACTAGGACCCTTGGTGACTACCCCAGAGTTTTGAAAGAAGTCAAGGGTGTAGGCTGGAATGTACATTGGTTTAGGAGTCAGAAGGTCTGGATTCTAGTCCCATCTTTGCTATTAGCTTGCTGTATGATCTTGGCCAAGTCATTTTACTTCTTTTGTACTCAGTTTCTTCATCTGCAAAATAAAGGGCTGGAACTGATAATCTCTAAGGTCTCCTGCAGCACAAATATTCTGCCAGTGATTTTATACTTATTACACTTTGGTCATCGTTTGATTCCCTTTGGTTGGCTTCCTCTCTTTCAGAAATTTGAAAGGGACTCTCAATACTGAATTTGGAGTCCTTTATGAAGTATTTGTTGAGTATTCTTTTATAGTAGCATTTTAAGGAACTATTGAGTTTATATCTGAAAAACTTATTTTGTGAGAAAGGACCAATTTGTCCAAATATGCATTGCTTCTACCTTGGTAGCTCACTACATTCATGGGAAAATATTAAGAAAGTAAACTGATTTGACAGATATTTTGACTACATAGAATAATCATAGGCACTGAGGAACAGGGCTCTCTGGGCATAATGGTAACCTATGTTTATGAAATGCTTTCTTCATAATAACTGGTAAGGGTAGGTAGTGCATGTTGTACATCTTCCATTTTACAGGTGAAAAAATTGAAGAAAATTGCTTTAAGGTTGGGAAATAGTAAGGGCGACCCCTAATTCAGATGTGGGGCTTCCAAATCCAATCCCCAAACCCATTTCCATTTGTCCCTCAGAATAACACTTCTTGTTGTTCAGTCACTTTTTTTCAGTTGTGTCCAACTCTTGTGACCCCATTTGGAGTTTTCTTGGCAAAGACACTGGAGGAGTTTGCCATTTTCTTCTCCAGCTCATTTTATAGGTGAGGAACTGGGGCAAACAGCATTAAATGACTTGCTCAGGGCAACATAGTTAAGTGTCTAAAGGTCGATTTGAACTCTAGGGCCAGTGCTCTATCCACTGCGCCACCTCCCTGCCCTCAGAAAGGCACAGATAAGGACAAATTCAATTCAACAAACGTTTATTATGCAGCTACTCTGCCAAATACTGAGAATACAAAAACAGAAGTAAAGTAGTGTCCTCAAGATGCTTACATTTACTGAAGAGATACAACGCATATAGTATAGCACAAGTAGAATTGGGAAGGAAGAGAACTCTTACAACTGGGAAATGGGGAAAAATTCAAAGAGGCAGCAACCAACCTGAGCCTTAAAGGAAGGCAAGGATTCCAAGAGGTAGAGATGAGAATGGAATTAATTTCTGACATGGAGGACAGTGTGTGAGAATCTATGCACTGGAGTGGCAAGTTCAAGAATGCCTAGTTGTCCAGTATGATTGGAAAGCAGATTTTGTGAAAGGGAATAATATCCAATGTCTGGAATGGAAACCAGGTTGTGTACAACCTTGAAAGCCAAGTATTTGAGTCTTAATTCCCTGAATCAATGAAGCAGCACCTTTTTTGCCACAGGATACAATAATACCAAGCTTCAAACTTTGGCTGGGCCTTGACTTTGGTGCCCTTGTTGCCAAGAAAGGGTGTCAGACAGACAGCCTTTAATCTCTCACTGATAAGGATGACTAGATATCTACTGGGCCCACCTGCTAGAAGTGATGGCCTTGGGGTTGGAGCACTGTACCTGGCCCAGAGTAAGTAGTTCATAAATTCTTGTTGACTGACTAAAGTCACAAATGAATGGGACTGCCCTGCCTGGGGACACAGACTCCAGAGTCACCATAGAATGAGACGCAGGTATACCTGAGCAAACGATTCCCTTAGGGACCTAAAATTCTTCTCCCTAGAAGAAATGGTAGTTTGGGGATAGTTCCCAAATAGGCATAAAGCCCTTCTTAAATAGTCAGTCCTAGCACTCCCAAGACTCTCAAGAGTTCCAGTTTGGAATCTCCAAGGCTCCCAAGAACCATTTTTTTACACAGGAGGGACACTAAAATTGTTCATGCCTGGCTTCCAGAGATAATCACATTTAGTGTTCATGTCTTTGACAAAAAAAATCAATTTTTTTTCCTTTGGGGGAAAAAAAGCATCTGTGTTTATTCAATTGACAGGCACTACCTTTCAATCTATCTTAGATCTAGCCTCCCTGAGGCAGGCAACACAACAGTGATAGATTAAGCAAT
The DNA here is from genome assembly GCA_028646595.1 of Phalanger gymnotis. Lineage (NCBI taxonomy): Eukaryota > Metazoa > Chordata > Mammalia > Diprotodontia > Phalangeridae > Phalanger > Phalanger gymnotis. Next base: position 477,027,980 of record CM053622.1, on the reverse strand, counting down.
AAACAAACCTCAGCCTGCTAGGAAGAAGGAACAGCTGCTTTTGTGAGTCTTGCACCTCCTAAGGCTCCCAGCACAATCCAGATGAAGAATACCTACTGAGAAGCATATTCAGTAACTTAGAGATTAAAAAAAAATAAATGTGAGTTAACCCCTTTCTATGTGCCTCACTCCACTATTCCACTGAATTTGTCCTCCTTCCCCAAGAATATGTCCTTGCTTTGGCTTCATTCAGTTGTGTAGAATTTAGCTGCATTTGGATAAATCTGGAACCTTTTGGGCAGATGTGAACTAGCTGCTCAGCCTGAAAACAAAGCTTAGGTTGTTATGGAAATCAGCCTTTGGTGAAAGGAAATTAATTTGACAGTGGGTCACAGACTCTACCTTGAATTCCAAATGCCTTATTTCTGCTGAAAGTTTAAGCAGGCTAATTGATCTCTGAGTCATTTTATGCACAGAATTAGTGCTTCTGGTTTCCGGGTGACCTTTGATTGCGTCCTAAATTTTTGAGTGATATTTTCAGTCTCCATGCTCAGTCACCTTTGCTCTGTGTGGAGATTAGATGATTTTACTTTTAGACACTTTGAAATGATTTACATGGGTTTTATTTGCATTCTAGCATGTGTGGGAGATGCCAAAATTCTATGCATGGTCTTTTTACCCATCCCATCCTACCTTGACAGTATCATGATAATATATTTAAAAGAGAGAAAAAAAACCAGTATCATGATAGATATGGTGGCTAGAAAGGATGTGTTATAACACCCTTAAGTAGCTTGATGAAAAGAACGTGTTTTGTGTATGTTCCCACAAATACTGTAACTGGGGCAGGGCAACGGCGGTTTTCCCCTCAGAGTGCTGACATTTGCTATCTTTTATCCTTGTAGAAACACCAGAGTTTGGTAACTCATTGCAAAAGTGGCTTAAAACAGAAAGTTTCCACTAGTGGGAGCACCCTCCACAAACCCTTTCAACTAAGGATTTATTCCTCTACACTTGCTCTGGGCATGCTTGGTGGTCCTTGTCCCACGTGGTACAATTCCCGCTTAATCTATAACATGGATTAATTTAGAATCATGGAAAGATTTATAGTTTTAGAACTGGAAGGAACCTTAAACTCATATAGTCTAGACCTTTCATTTTGTAGATAGAAGACAGAGGTCCAAGAAGTTTCTCCAGAGTGGATTAACGGCCTATTCCAAAATTCCAAAATGGAATACCACTCTATTATGCAAGGTTTTTGTCTGTGTTCAAGCTGGTCTGTGAACTAAAATGAAATTAAATTCTAGGATTTCTACTATCAGGGCTCTAGGTTTCTACACCTGTGTGAATGTGTGTGTGTGTGTGTGTGGTGGGGGTGGTGGCAGGATCAGTAGGTATTGACTCAAAGACATCTCTATTATTTGTCTCAAACTTGCCCAGAGATATCAGGGAAAGTGCCTTCTGGGCCAATATAAAAGGTTTTGTTAGCAATGGAGTCAAGCGCTGCTCAAGGTAGTATATATTTCATCTTATTGATGTTTAAGAGGGAAAACCTCCAGGCTAAGATGTCAAACAAAATTGACACACAGCCCCCTGCTTCCCAATTAATAAAGGAGAGAGAGGCCTCCAGTGTTGTTCCTGCTTTTTGTTGAGAGGCCTGGAATACAAATACAAGCCACACCTCTCTGCTCCTCTTGGGCTTCCCATTAGCCAGCAAGGCTTTTGCATGTTCTTGCAGGCCACATTAATGATGTCGTGCACATACTTGTGTAATCTAAACACACGCAGAGCCTTGGAGCTTATCAGAAGTCCAAGGACAGATAATGGCAAAGGCCACCTGCTATCTCACCTTCCTATTGCCTCAGCTTTAAATCTGAGAATTATGATTAAATCCTATTTTCTGATCCTAATCCACAGAGGAGGAAGAAAAAGTCCATTTGGTAAGAATTTATGTAGGCTTAGCGTGGACCCTGCTTATAAATTTTAATGTGGGGCTTTTACATGGTTTGTTTTAGCTGAATCCACTTTCTCTGTAGGGGAAGTCAATTCTCAACACTCATTTAGGAATTTAAATTTAACTTTTCCACTTCAGTAGGGACCTCCTTGGCTAAGATATTAGTAAATAAGATTCAGCTTTCAGCTTAAAGATCTATTAAAAAGCAATCAGCCTGATCCACAAAGCTCAGCAACCAAATCCACCCTGCTCAAAATCATAGTGGTGTGAGGGCCAGGGAATTATAAAGAAAGAATTCATGTCATGGCAGCAGATGTAGATAATTCTTTCTAAGTGGTTAGTTAATGTTCAAGCTGCATGAAAATCATGGAATTTGGACAACTTCCCAATCCATGAGGTTCTTTTACTCTGTGGCATCACGGATCCTGGGTTCAAACTATGACTTTTCCATTTGCTAGCTGTGTGACTTCAAAGGGTCATACCTCCTTGAGCCTGTGTCCTTCTCTATAAAATGAAGAAGCTGGGCTAAACCTGCAGGTTTGCAGCCAGAATCAGATTAAAATGTAACTGGGAAATAATTAACAAAATAAATGAAAATACAATAAAACAAAGATAATGTTAATGTATGGTTTTCTAAGTCAATATGTGGCTGCAGGGATCCTTACATGCCCTAATTTTATTTAAGTTTGTTACCTCTGGTCTAGACAATCTGAAAGGCCCTTTTCTAGCTCTAACACTGCATCAAGTAATGGCTTTATTTGGACTTAGAGTTAGGAGGACCTAGTTTAGAATCTAGCCTCAAACACCTCACCTGTGCTTCCCTAAGTCACCTAAAATGAGGATAATTATAAGACCTATCTTATAGTGTTACTGTAAGGTTCAAATGAGATCCTAAATTTAAAATGCATTGCCAACATTGGTGCAGTGGATAGAGTACTGGGTTTGGAATCAGGAAGACTCATCTTCATGAGTTCAAATCCAGCCTCAGGCATTTACTAGCTATGTGACCTTGTGCAAGTCCTTTTTGCTTCAGTTTCCTCATCTATAAAATAAACTGGAAAAGGAAATGTTAAACTACTCCAGTATCTTTGCCAAGAAAACCTGAAACAGAGTCACACTAACAACAATAAGCCACCATTAGATCAGGCCACCGTTGTAGCAGAAAGGCCGAATTTATGATCTCAGATATAATCGTATATGTATTTGAATGGTTTGAAATCTCAAGGTATGAGGGATTCTCTAAGTAGAAAGCATCAAAACATTTATTTAGGCCCCAGAGCAACAAATTAGCGAACCAGCCTCCCCATTCCAACATCTTGACCAAAAAACCCCAGGCCCAATAAGCACGCCTCACAAGAGTAACCAGGAGGCCACAGAGAAACAAGATAGTATTTAGCCAAATCATATTTACTGGCCTCAAGTCCTTGCTCGCACTCCTGGGTTCACACAGGTCTCCTACTTCGGCTTTTTTCAGCTTCAGCTGTAGTTGGTCTCTTAGCTCACCTCTTCTCGCAGCCAAGCCTCTGGCGTTCTCAAGCCCCACCTCAACGACCAGACACCATTGGTTCCCAAGTTGGCCCCTCTTAAGTCATTAATCTACACCCACACTGGTTTCACACCTGATAGGGCTTTGGGGCCTGGGGCTTAGCACTTAACAGCTGAAAGTACTTTCACTCAAAGTAAACAAAGTAAACAAAAGCCAAACTTCTCAAATGCTAAAGAGCCCGTTTTGTCTTATCGACACAACCACAACCGTTGTGATGCTAAGTCCTACAAAGAAGATGCTAGATATTTACCACTTGTGCATTCCATGGTTTAGGTAAACTGGAAGGAGGATTTGAGAGAGGTGTGAATGGAGGAAAGAGCTGAGGGAAGAGACTATGACTTAATGGTAATGGATCCTAGACCTAGAGCTAGAAGGTACCTTAGTCCAACCCTCTCCTTTTTACAGATAAGAAAACTGAGTCCTCAAAAGGTTAATTGACTTGCTCAGGGTCACACATGTAATAAGTGGCAGAGGCAAGTCTCCAAATCAGGTCCTGTGATTCCAAGTCTTGTGCTTTTTCCACTGTGTTGTGCTGAGTGATGACTTTGGAAACATCCAAAGCCCTCCCAGATCAGAGAAGAGCTGCTTTTGAACATTGCTTGCTGAGTTAAGCATCAAGGCAAGAAATGTCTGCTATTAATGAGCTATTCAGTTGAAAAGCTTATAGAATTATAATTTCATTTTGTTGCAACATGCACTAGTCATGTTTAATTCTTTGAGCATGTTATGCAGTACTGAAAAGCCATGTTTATCAGAGTTCCCTTTGTTTCTGAGCCATACCATCCCCCTGGAGTATGTCTGTTTTATTCTGGTATAAAAGAATGAATGAATGATGCTGCACTTGTTGGAAAACACAGTGGAGACACTATTGGCAAGTACCGTACTCAAAGTCATAATGAAATGGGAGGTTACAGGGAAGAGCTGAATGCCTTTTGACAAAAACAAACACAAACAGTTCCATTTTGTGGGAATTGCCACCTAGTGATAAATATTTCATCAGCTACAAGCACTTAGGTTTCCTCCCACACCAGAGTATATTTTTCTGGAAGTTGAATGTCATGACCAGTCTCAATCGAGAAGTAGAATTGGGATCCCTATGAAACCTTTGGAAGTCCCAGGTCTCATGTAAAGAGTTCAGGTACTAGTTTACAGCAGCAAACCCGATTACCTACTATAAATAATATCTATTGCCATGAAAAATTTTTAAGTCAATGAAGACATTTCAGGAGAGACAAGTTAGGTCTTCGGTGTGCAGGCAGAGGCTGAACACAAAAGGAACCGAGCAGGAGGAAAAGGAGATAATGAATGTGAATCTGCTGCCCTTAATCACTATAGAAATAACAGAGCTCAGAGCCTCCTTAGGCAAGACTAATTAGTTAAAATAGGAGGCTACCAGGTGGCTTGCTGGTCTGCTCCTCCCATGGCCCCCATCAATAGAAGAAGCATTTTCTGACACCTCCATCCTACTAACTAGCATCCAGATGTCTCAGGAGGGAATTCTCCTTCACAAGATGCATTCCATGACAGCTGCATTCTGCTTACCAGCCTCTAGAGGCTGAGAAGATGAAGATTGCTCCTTTATCATTTTCTTATTGATCCTATTTACAATTAATTGATTTTGTTCTGTAACTGCTTAAGTCACAGTTCTTTGTCTCGGAACTTAGTTCAGAATCCAGCTGGCCTATAGTGGATTAATTTTAGAGATCCAGCTCTCCTGTTAATTACTGATTTATTCTTGCCTCAAGAAATATTGCCAGCCTTGGAGAATGTGTGTGAAAGCAAGGGAGTCAGGCCTAGTATCTTTATGTTATCAAGCAACCCTCCAAGGATGTCTGGTTTGCTGTCCCAAAGTCTGGGCTGCTATCTCACACCTGCACTCATGAGCACTTCTTAGTCTCAAAAGGGAAGAAGGGGTGGGGGGAAGGGTCATTGCTAACCCCATTACCAAACTTCTAATCAATTGTCTTGTTCCCTATACCTCAGCTCTGTAAACAATCTCACATCCGTGTTATTATCCACTGTGTTCTGTTCTTTGTTCTTTGCTTCCCAAAACCTACAAAAGGGGAATTGTCCTTTTCCTCTGGGCCCTTGGCATTAATGGAGGTAAACCATCAATGCATTTGTTGACAGGTAGCATCAATGTTATCTCTCTCAGAGGTCTCCCTTGGCTTGCCCTTTTGTTAAAATCTCAAATGCTACAAAGTTCTAGGAGGTAATTTTGCTACCTGATCCTTCTGTCGGCCAAGGAGGCTAGAGAAACTTGGACACGTACATCAGTGGACAGCTATAAAAGGAAAAATGAAAAATGTTAACGTTTTCAGCCATAATTCAAGGAAGGCTCTCCCTAAAACAAGGGTTATCATTCAACCATAGATTTAGAACTAGAAGGGGCCTTAGTGGGCATCAGGCAAGTCTCTTCACTTTATAGATTATAGAACCAAAGCCTAGAGTGGTTCAAGGATTTGTCCAAGGTCACTTATACAGTAATTAGCAAGGCAGATTGTTGGACGGGTTTTCTCCAATTTCCAGGGCAACACCCTTTCCCTTGCGCCACGTTATTGGTTGAAGAAGACAAACCATGAAACAGAAAGGAAAGTTGTAACATGCTGTAACAGCAATTTAGTTCTGAGGATCTTTCCCACCCATTAATAAGCCATGTGACCTGCTCACATCACAGGAAGCCTAAGTCACGTGTGGTGGAAGGAGCTTCCTGACAGGAAAAGGAAGTTATGTCACAGGAAATGCTGACAGAGAGACACAGAGAGAGAGAGAGAGCAGTTATGGCTGCTAATGGCTATTGTGACTGCTAGAGCTGAGGTAACGCAAGTCGACCTCTGATAGCTGAACAGACTGACTTAGCTGCACTGTGAGTTTGTCTTTGGGAAGACCCCAGCAGGAGATCTAGGAGGTGTTGGAATGGAGAAGCTCCATATTGTGATATTATGTATCTAATGTTTCACTGCTGTGATGGACTGGGTAAATGGCTTGTGGGATGTGGTTCTCTGGTGCCTGAATAACTGGTTTACTTCTTCTACCTTCTATGTGGAGAGTCTCATATACTTTGTGATACAGAACTACATAGGCATTTTGACAATTATCGTCTACATTGTTATTATTGCTTTACTGATATACATGCTTCAGAATAAGTGTGGGATAGAGCAAAGGACCATAGACTTCTTGCTTTAGAGTGCAAAATCCTCCTTTGTTCTATTAATAGGATAACCATTCTTTGGCTGGAACGTAAAAGCAAATACTTGTCGGATGTTCCTACATTAATGATTTTACAAAGTGACTGAGCTAAGTGTTGCGTTATATGCCTAAAGATTGGCCTTCTTCATGCTCTCAGAAGGCTCATACTCCTAAATAATCAAGTTGGACATGTGTCTTATTATTCTAGAGTTATGCTCTGTCACCCAAAATAAAGAAATAGACTAAAATGTGTATTTTAGGCAAAATCAACATCACCTATCCATTAAGACCTTCAGAGAAGATAATGTTATAATACCATAAAACCCCGTTCAGGCAAACCTCATTAATCCATGATATGTGATCATCTTCAAAAACATTGTAACTCAGGACTTTTGTGTTCAAGGCATATTGTGTAATTAACATAGATCTATTGTGAAGCTCTGTATATTTTTTCATTAACTCACTTCATTTTATTAGGATGCATAAATTTTCACTGGCACCACAAATAAAACTATGTCATAAAATGTAGTCATAACAAATTTGTGATTCAGTATTCTTCGAAATTATTCTGCAATTGGACTTCACTAATTTGATCACAACCTTCCTCTATGTTCTTCAGATTCATGAGGTTTTATGTGCATAAAGTCTATTGAAAAGGACAATTCAGCTACTTAAAAACATATGTATCATTTAGGAATCTATAGAAGGCAAAACATTCTATCTATGTGTCCTTATAGATGACTAGTAAATATTTATTGAATCAAGTGTCATTTTGTATTCTGCTCTAAATGTTGAACTCTTCTATTTTTATAGATTGTAAGTGTGATTATTTATATATATTGTAAATATTTGTTGCTGTGAAAAAAAGTCCTATTGCTAACTTACTTGGTGAGGATACCCTATGAAATTGTTAAACATACATAAATTGAGAATTATTGCTTGGCTTAATCTCATTTGGAAAAGATATTTTTCAAATAAGAAATTCACATTTAAGACAAAGGCGTGTTTCTGTGAATGATAATACAATGAAAGCTCAGCTATATGAATATGAAAAAAGTGTTGCTGTGTATTTCCAGCAGGAATTATTATTTTTTCGAACAATGCTCTGAAATGCTTATGTTTTAATATTCATCATGCTGCTGCCATAAAATCAAATCCAATGATCCTGGATGAATATTCAAGCTGTAGATGTGAAATGAACTGTATATCTCGATGTAATAAAGCATGATTGATGAAATTAAAAGATAATAGAGTCTTTTGTCTGTGTGAAAAAAAGTCAACAGCTATTCTATTTCATATCTGTCTCTGCCTAAACATCAACAACCTAAGAAAACTTTTTCATTCATCCCCATTAGCCAAACTGAGGGTAACAAGCTAGAAACACAGGATGTTTACTGGATCATCTGCCTATAGTCAGCTTTTTGTCCCATTCTAAGCAGGACCTAGTCTTTTGATAAGGGTGGGGAGCACAGGGTGTGAAATTAGTTCTGACAGCAGTAGTTTTAGACACGGAGAGAACAAAAACTGGAGATAGCTGGCTGCTCCTACAAAGTAAAATGACAAGGAGCAAATTCTGTCTCCTTCATTTCTATACAATACACAGTTAATCAGTCCCAGCAGGTCCTTAGGCATACTTAGGCCATTAAAGCTAACCCAAAGTAAACACCATGAATCATGAGGATTCCTTCAAGTCCAAATGTTATAGATAAATATGGCAAATTGCAATGATACAGGCAGGGAGGATTTAAAAAAGAAAAAAGGATTTCTGAGTTTGACAGACTACCTAGGACTTAGTTTCTTTTATAATAATGATATCCAACAGACTTGCATTATGCTGTACTCTGGATCTGATGTGAAGAACCTGACTGAGTTATTAATCAATTAACAAACACTTAATTAAGTACTTATTATGTGCCAGGCATCTCATTTAAGCACTAGAGTTATGAAGAAAGGCAAAAATAATCCCTGCTTTCAGGGAGATTATAATCTAAGGGAGAAAGACAACATGTATATAATTAGGTAAGTGCAGAGCATATTAAAGGGAGCATTAAAGGAGAAAGTTCCAGCAGCTGGGGGAACCGGGAAAGATTTCTCACACAAAGTGGCTTTTGAGCTGAATCTTGAAGGCAAACGTATATTCTAAGAGGTGGAAGTAAGGAGGGTATGTGTGGGACAGCCAGTACAAAGATGGGAGATAGAGTGGCATGTACAAGGAACAATTAGTCCAGTAGGACTTGATGGTGTGGTGCATGGAGGGGAATCAAGTGTGAGAAGACTGGAAAGGAGGGGAAGGGGTCACCTTCTGGGGAGTTTTGAATACTAAAAAAAGTCTTTGACCTGGAAGTAATAGGAAACCATTAGAGTTTGTTGATAAGTGAGGTGACATGACATCAAACCTACTCTTGAGAACAATCACTTTGGTAGCTGAGTGGAAGATGCATTAGAGCAGAGGTTCCCAAAATTATTTGGCCTACTGCCCCCTTTTTGAAAAAGAATTGCTCAGCACCCCCCTGGAAATCTACATTCTTTAACTCTTTAATGATTTTTTTTAATTTGCACCATTTCAAAAGAATATAAAATATATTTTAAAATAATGATGCATCTTAAATTTAATAATTATTGTAAATTTGCATAGTTTTTCCTGCATTGAAATTTTGATGATGCAATATTGCATCACGTAACTATATAGTATCTTGTCGTAAACAAGTCATTACATGTACATGCTCTTGCCGATGCATGCTAGACTTCCCGACAAGCGTTCCTGACAACACTTGCTTGTTAAGACCTGTTGGCAGAATTGACCACTGATGGGTTATAACTTGCATTTTGTGCATTTATTTGAAAAATAATGTAATCCTCATGACTTTAACTCGGTTACACAACAGATGAAACATGAACGAATGCTTTTTCAAAATTCTTTTCTCTTCTTTCCTTATGCTTCTACCACCCCTTTATTTTTAATCAATGCCCCACGATTGTACCTGAGGCTACTACCACCTCCCCAAATTGGTCCAGCGCCCTCTCACAGAGTGGTATTGCCCACTTCAGAAACCTTTCTAATCATTAGTGAGAAGAGAGGCAGGAAGAAAAAGTAGAAGGCTGTTAGAAAAGTCCAAACAAAAGGTGATGAAGTTCTGAGTGAGGGTGGTAGCTTTGTGTGTAGGGGAGAGAGGCAGAGATAGAGACACAGAGAGACAGAGAGACAGAAACAGAGAGGGGGGAGGGGGAGAGATGGAGAGACAGAGATGGAGAGAGAGAGGGAGAAAGAGAGAAGGAATGGGGAGAGACAGAGGAGGAGAGAGAGAGACAGGGAGAGAGAAGGAGAGATAGAGACAGGGTGGGAGAAACAGAAACAGAGAGATGGAGAGGGAAAAAGACAAAGAGTGAGAGAGAGAGACATAGAGAGAGAGAAAGAGGGGGAGAGTAGGGGAGAGAGAGAGAGAAACAGAGAGAGACAGAGAGAGGGAAGGAGAGAGGAGGAGAGAGAGGGAGAAGGAGAGGCAGAGCGACAGAGATGGAGAGAGAGGGGAGAAGAGGGAGAGACAGAGAGAGAAAGAGATGGGGTAGAGAGAGATAGAGATGTAGAGAGATGGGGGAGAGAGAGGGAGAAAGAGAGAGAGAAGGAGAGGAGGAGAGACATAGATAGACAGAGAGAGGGAGAAGGGGGAGGGAGAGAGAAGGAAGAGGAAAGACAGAGAGACAGAGAGGGAGAGATGGAAAAGGAGAGAGAGAGAGTGAGAGACAGAGAGAGAGAGACAGAGAAGGGGGGAGAAAGAGAGAAAGAAGGAGAGAGGAAGAGAAGGAGAGAGAGAA
>CM053622.1:476973267-477017399 GCA_028646595.1 Phalanger gymnotis | reverse complement strand
GATGACCTAGCAATGACCTAGATAATACAGTAGATAGAGCACTGGGCCTGGAGTCAGGAAGACCTAAGTTCAAAACCAGCCTCAGATACTTACTAGCTGTGTGACCCTGGGCAAATTCCTTAACCTCCATTTGCCTTAATTGGCTGGGGAAGTGGCAAACCATTCCAGTAACTTTGCCAAGAAAACGCCCATGGACAGTATGGTCCATCATGCTACCATTAGCCAGACATGACTGAACAATACACATGTATATGTATGTATATTTGCGTGAATATATGTGTGTATGTCTGCATATATGTGTGTACATGTGTAAAATTTGTTATGGGAGAAATATTTCCTTTCTGAGTTTATGTGGAAGATAATAGCTGCCAAAATTGGTCTGCCACAATTCAGAAATGGAAATAGGAAAAACCTAGGTTTTATTATTAGGCTTAAGCATAGGTTCGAATAATTTGAGAGTTGGATGGAACCTCAGTAGCCATTCTGTCCAACCTACACAAGAAAGAATCCACCACCGTAACAAATTTTAGAAGTGACCATCTAACTTCTCCTTCTTTTTTTACTTTTTCAATTATTTTTATTTCGTTAAATATTTTCCAATCACATGTAAAACAATTTTAACATTCATTTTTTAAAATTTTGAGTTCTAAATTCTCTACCTCCTACCCCTATACCCTTCTTGAGAAGGTAAGCACATTGATTTTTGTTATACATCTGAGGTCATGCCAAATATATTTCCATATTAGCCATGTTGCAAAGAAAACAATAAAAGTTAAGAAAGTTTTTTATGAGTATGCTTCAATCTATATTCAGAGTTCACCAGTTCTCTCTCTCTGGAGGTAGATACTATTTTTCACCGTAGATCCTTTTTAATCATCTTGGATCATCGTCTTGATCAGAGTAGCTAAGTTTTTCACAGCTGATCATTCTTACAACAATGCTGTTACTGTGTACAAAGTTCTTCTGGTTCTGGTCACTTCACTTTCATATAAGTGTTTCCAGGTTTTTCTGAAACCATCCTGTTCATCATTTCTTATAGCACAATAACCTTCCATCACAATAACATAACCACAACTTGCCCAACCATTCCCCAATTGATTGGCTTCCCATTGATTTCCAATTCTTTGCCAGCACAAAAAGAGCTGCTATAAACATTTTTGTACAAATGGCTCCTTTTCTCTTTTCTTTGATCTCTCTGGGTTACAGACCTAGTAGTAGTATTGCTATGTCAAAATGTTTGCACAGCTCCATAGCCCTTTGGGCATATTTCTAAATTGTTCTCAAAAACTCCACCAATAGTGCATAGGTGTCCCTGTTTTCCCACCCTCCTCCAGCATTTGTCATTTTCCATTTCTCTAATGGTATCCAATCTGATAGGTGTGAAGTGATATTTTAGAATTGTTTTAATTTGCATTTCTCTAATCAGTATTGATTTAGACCATTTTTATGTAAATACAGATAACTTTGATTTCTTCTTTTGAAAGTTGCCTATTCATATCCTTTAATGATTTATGATCAACTGAGGAATGGTTCTTATTTTTTTATAAATTTGACTCAATTCTCTATATGTTTGAGAAATGAGGTCTTTATCAGAAAAACTTGCTGTAAACATTTTTTTAGTTTCTTGTTTTCATTCTAATTTTGTCTGTATTTGTTTTATTTGTGCAAATCATATAATCAAAATGATCTATTTTACTTCCTGTTTCTACGTCTTGTTTGATCATAAACTCTTCCTTCATCCATAGATCTGACAGGTATATTTATCTATGCTCCCCTAATTTATTTATGATATCACCTTTAAGGTGTGATATATTGGTCTACACCTAGTTTCTACTAAAGTGCTTTCCAGTTTTCCCAGTAACTTTTGTCAAATGTTGAGTTCTTATCTGTAAAACTTGGATCTTTTTGTTTATCAAGCAATAGATTACTATGGTCATTTACTATTGTTTATTGTAAAGCTAATCAATTCCACTAATCCACCATTCTATTTCTTATCTAGTAACAGATTGTTTTGATGATTATTGCTTTGTAATATAGTTTGAAATCTGGAACTTCTAGGCTGCCTTCCTAAATACTTTTTTTCATGGATTCCTTTGATCTTGACCTTTTGTCTTCCAGATGAATTTTGTTACTATTTTTTCTACCTCTGTAAAATAATTCTTTGATAGGTTGATTGGTATGGCACTGAGTAAATAAATTAACAGTTAGAATTGTCATTTTTGTTATATTGACTCAGCCTACTCATGAGAGGATAATATTTCTCCAATTGTTTAGCTCTATCTGTATTTGTTTGCGAAATGTTTTGTAATTGTGTTCATATAATCCCTGGGTTTATCTTGGGAAGTAGTCTCCCAAGTATTTTCTATATTGTCTGCAGTTATTTAAATGGAATTTAACTTCCTATTTCTTCCTGTTGGGTTTTGTTGATAGTAAATAGAAATGCTGATGATTTATGTGGGTTTATTTTATATCCTGGAACTTTGCTGAAATTGTTAATCATTTCAACTAGTTTTTTAGTTGATTCTCAGGTTCTCTAAGTAAGCCATCATATCATCTGCAGAGAATAATAGTATTATTTCCTCATTGCCTATTTTTATTCCTTTAATTTATTTTGCTTGTCTCGTTGCTATAACTATCATTTCTAGTCCAATGATAAAAATAGCCATGATAATAGACAGCCTTGCTTTACTCCTGATCTTATTGGAAAGGCTTTGAGTTTATTCCCATTGCAGATAATGCTTGCTCTTATTTTTATGGAGAGACTACTTATCATTTTAAGAAAGGCTCCATTGATTCCTATGCTTTCTAGTGTTTTTCATAGGAATGGTTGTCATATTTTGTCACAGGCTTTTTTTGATTCTGTTGATAAAATCGTATGATTCCTGTTGTTTTTGTCATTGATATAGTCAATTATGCTGATTGTTTTCCTAATATTGAGCCAGCCCTGAATTCCTGGTATAAATCTCACCTGGTCATAGTGTCTGATCTTTGTGATATATTGCTATAATATCCTTGCTAGTATTTTATTTAAAATTTTTGCATAAATATTCATTAAGGAAATTGGTCCATAATTTTCTTTCTCTGTTTTTGCTCTCCCTGGTTTAGGTATCAAAATGTATCTAGCATCTTCCTAAAGACTTCCAAGGAGGGGGAATCCATCTCCTATAGTGGCAAGCCATTCTACTTTTGTCTTATGGCAACTTCCACCTATGGCCCCTGGTTCTGTCCTCTTGAGACTAACAGAGAAAGTCCAATCCTTCTTCCACACAGAAGCACTTCAAATATAAGAATGCAACTGTTTCCTTCGAATCTTCTTGTTCTCCTCCTCCTCCTCCTCCTCTCCTGCTCCTCCTCTTTCTTCTTCCTCTTCTTCTTTCCTCTCTCTCTCTCTCTCTCTCTCTCTCTCTCTCTCTCTCTCTCTCTCTCTCTCTCTCTCCCAACATTCTCTGTTCCCTCAATTGATCCTTATATGTCATAGACTCAAAACCCTTCACCATTCTGGTTGCCTTCTTCTGGATAATCTACAATTATCAATTTTCTTCTTTAAATATGATGCTCAGAACTGAGCACAATACTGTAGATGAGAATAAAAGGACAAAAAAAGCAAAAACAGAGATCATAGAGAGGTGATCTCTTTTCCTGTGGTCCCCCCACTCAAGATTTCATCAGCATTTTTAGCTGCTGTATCACAAGGAACCTTAACAGTCAGCTGATTAAAAACCCTCCTTCTTACAGATGAGGAAACTGAGGACCAGTGAGGTTAAGTGACTTTCCCAAGAGCAAATAGGAAGTGGTGGTCAGTCAGGTTTTGAACACGAGATCCTCTGATTTCAAATCCACCATTTTTTTTTTATCATACCAGCTCTAGGATACTATAATTCTGTGAAACAGCATTGTCTATGTGATTAACTCAAAAGTTGGTGCCAACCTGAATGTCCTTCCTCCCCAGGTTAACTATAATTCATACACACTTTAGAAGCAAGGGCATCCAAATAGACAACTGTAATGGCAAGCAAAGTGAGAGTTTTGCTGGATTGAATGTGTGTTGACTTTTAGCCAACCAGAGACTTGTATATGCATTGAGTTCTAGACAATCAGATGTGCATGAATTCAGCCCAAGGAGAAGTAAGAACTCTGAGACAACGGAGCTGAGAATCTGAAGACTAGTGAGCTACAGAACTCAGAGAACTTCGGAGACAGTGCAGAGTGGAGAGTGGAGACCTGGTAGCTGCAGAGACCAGGGAGCTTCGGAGACCAGAGAACTGAGGGGTGAGAGAATGCAGGCAAGCAGACAGTTGGGATTCCTGAGTGTTTATGGGAAAACCCCAGTAGAGAGGAAGGTTACAGGATGACTTGGTTTGTTTCTGTGTTATAACTTCCTTGTTGCTGTGTTATAACTTCCTTGTTGTTACATTGAGGTGGACTTACTGGCTTTGGGATACAGCTGTTGCTATGTCGGATTGGAGTTATTAGTTTTGGGACTTAATCCTCTGGTATCTATATAAATGTTACACTTCCCCTGCCTTCTACCTAGAGAATCTCTTATACTTTGAAATTCTTCTCTCACACTCTGGCCCCTCCTTACATACAGTTCTAGCCAGCACCTGATTGGCTAGAAATCAGGTCTCTGATTGGCTGCATTCATGCACATCTGATTGTCTAGAACTCAAAGCACATACAAGTCTCTGATTGGCTAAAACTCAACATACATTCAATCCACCAAAAATCCCGCTTTGCTTGCCATTACAACAGCTAACTGAAGGTATATTAACATATGCATACTTTTCAATCATATTATGGAAGATAGAATATTTCACTGGTTACATACTGAATATTATGCCATAACTACCCTGCCTTTAAATAGACTTTTTCCCCTCACAGACTGTTTCTTCTTAGGGTCTACAATATCCTCATTAAGCCAAAAACAAGAAGCATGATTGCTTTTAGCCCACTGAGGTGAAATGAAAGCAGAGAAAGGTGCTCCAATTTAATTAGTGAGCCAGGCAGTAGGCTAAGTTCCGAGATGCCCAACCTCTGGTCCAATTTTTTACTTTAATAAGCCATGGTCACATTTAATGAGGTCTTTCATTTTAACGTACTAGTAGCTAAGAAAATGTATCACATTTTAACACATCTTCAAGATATGAAGTTATTAAAAATAACCTTAAGCCTTAAAGTTAAAGGAATAGATTCATATTCATATTTGTGGGGATTAGAGCAGATAATGTCCAAATGTCCCTTCTAGCTCTAGCCTTCTATGAGCCTGAATATTTGACTATAGCTGACCTTTCCCATAGACATGCTAAAAATAATGAGTTACAAAACAAAAAAACTAATGCTATGTACTCTGTACTCTATGGAAGCAAGCATTTTAGTCAATACTTAATAGACATTTATTAAGTGTATCAGATGTCCTGCTAAGGACTAGGGATACAAATTTAAAAAAAGAAAGTCTCTGCTCTTGAGCAGCTTATAATCTAATAAGGGAAGGCGGTACACAAAAAGAAGCTAAAAAGTGGGGAAATACCAGAATATACCCTGCTCTTCACAGAGCCAAACCAAGCAGAGTATCTGGTGAGAAATGAAGAGGTGGCTGGAAATTCTGAGCCCTCTATAAGGGGGTGCTTTGGGAGGAGAGGAGACTAAGGGTAATGAAAATGTAGCCTAAAGATCATCTAGTCCAACTTTTTGATTTTCCAGATAAGAAAACTGAGACCCAGAGATTTGAAATGATTTATCCAAAGTCATAAATCCAGTTAAAGGCAAAAGTTATAACTAGAAGCCAAGACTCTGGGGTTAACTTGGTATAGTACAAAGAGCTAAGTGTCGAGAAGGAGATATCCTGCAACATTGTATGATGATCCACTGTGAAAGACTTAGCCATTTGTGTTGGTAAGCAAAATTGGCTCTTAGCACTTAGTTCAACCAAGTGCCCTTGAAGAGTTTGGTTTGTTTCCTTTGAGTAATTCAGTGTATTTCACTGAGCCTTACTAGGTGCTAAGCCCCAGGCCCAAACCCCTATTAGGTGTGGAACCTATGTGGGTGTGGATTGGTGACTGGGGTAGGTCCCAAGGTGGGGCTGGCTAAGGAGAGGTGCTAACTCCAGAGCCATGCCCCTCTTGAGTCTTACTAAGTGCTAAGCCCCAGGCTCTAACCCCTATTAGGTGTTAACCTAACCTGTGTGGATGTGAACCTCCCAGGGTCCTAAGGGGAGGGGCTAACTCAAGAGCCAATCATAGCAGCCTAAGTTCTGGTCATTCAGATGACATTTGATGATGTCTGAAGCCCTATAAGAAGGGAGGACAGGGCCATTTGTGCAGGGCTCTCACTCGATATGGTGTTGATGTGGAGACTCTGGGCAATTATAGCTAAGGGCCCTCCAGCTTGTAACCTGGATGCTGAGACTTCGTTAAACTCTGGTAACTATGTATTGGGATTTGAATCAGACAAGGTCTGTCTGTTGATGTTTGTACTTTGTTTGTATTTTGGTCTGAAGTTCATGGTGCTGGCTTTTACCCCCTGCACTAAGTGAGTGATATTTGTGTGCTGAATTAAAGTAAGCTTGTCAACCCCATTTAACGTTGCTTTCCTTACTAAAGCAGATAAAAAGAACATATGCTTTTGCAATATGTTGGCAGTTTTCTGGGTGCTGGTTGTGGGTGGATCTTATACCCCAACAGAAGCTTCTAGCTGGATTGTTGAGACACCATTGTGGTCAGTACAATGTCCAAGACAGTTCCAAAGGACCAATGATGAAAAATGCTATCCACCTTCAGAGAGAGAATTGCTGAACTGTGAGTGCAAATTGTGCAGCATATTGTTTTTTACTTTCTTTTGACAAGACGGTTAATATTAAAATATGTTTGCATAAAAAATAAAGAATTGTATGCTCTGGTTGTGACTCTGTTACTAACTACCTCTGTGACCTCAACCAAATGATTCACCACTGCATAATAAAGGCCAAACATATGATCATGCCTAAATCATGATCCCTATACATGCTCACTCTTCTCGCTATGACATGTATATTTGTGTAAGAGAACATCCTACACTCACGGGAGAAATGTTCTATTTTAAATATTACTGTTATATTTCATTAAATACCTTTACTTTGAACTAATACTATCCTCTGGGTGACTTGGGAAAAAGTAAACACATCTTTGGGGTTCAAAAACTATCACATTGAGTGGTTGTTGACCCAGAGATCTTGAACCTGGAGAAGCTACTCTAGGAGTCTGATATATGAGATGGGGATGCCACCAATTCTAGAAACATAACACCAAGTTACAAACTTGAGAAATGTTTGATGAAAATAATAATACTTCACGGGGAGGAAATATCTTTTGTTCATATACATATATATATATGTATAATATACATACACACCCAAATTATCATAACCAAACAATCAGAAACTCTGAGACTACATCATAACTTCCCACTTTTTCTTCATATACATGTCTCCCATCCTCCTTCCTCACCTAACTATAAACCTTAGTCCCCCACCCACCCCCAATATGGTTGATATGTACTAGTGGTATTGTTCAATAAAAAATTAATTGTGACTGTACACAGTAACGGTCACAGCATGTGATGACTAATTTTGATAGACTTAGCCCTTCTCGGCAATGCAAGGACCCAAAACAATTCTAAAGGACTCATGATGGAAAATGCCATCTACATCTACAGAAAGAACTATGGAGTTGGAATGCAGAGTGAAGCAAACTATTTTGGTTTTGATTTTGTTTTTTCTTTCTCATGGTTTCTCCCATTCGTTAAAATTCTTCTTCGCAACATGACTAATGTGAAAATGTGTTTAATAAGAATGTATCTGTAGAACCCATATCATATTGCATGCTGTTTTGGGGAAGGAGGGTGAGAAAATTTAAAACTTCTAGAAGTGAATGTTGAAAACAAAAAATAAATTAATTAATGAATTGGAAGGAAAACAAAAAATACTAAGAAAAATTTAATTGTGACCATTTCTCTAACTTTAGAATGAGTCACATGACAGACATTTTAATGAGTGAGTGTTTTTCATAGAAAACTAGACTGTGATGACAGCACAGTTAAGAAGCATTTTTGCAATAAAAGTCAGTGATTGATCCTGTTGGTAGATGCTATGGTCCTGACACAAAATGCAATACAAAATAATGTTTACATGTTACATACTTTCAGAGCTAGAATTAAGAACTAGATTTGCTCTTAAGTGACTGCATTAATTTTTTAAAAATAAATTCTTCCAAGGAAACTGAATCTTTTTTCTCAGCGAAACAAAATTGGGGCATGGTTTGATTAATGTGTCCCTTCTATTCTTACCATAGCTTCAATTGAATTGGGACTTTGTATGGTTCTTTTAGAATTACAGAATTGGAAAGGACCTTATGGATCATCTATTCTAACCCCTCATTGTACAGTTGATGAAACTTAGGTTGGTAGGCAATGTGGAGCATTGTGTTGGTAAGCAAAATGGGCTCTTTAGCACTTAGCTCAGCCAAGTGCCCTTGAAGAGTTTGGCTTTTGTTCCCTTTTTGTATTTCACTGAGCCTTACTAGGTGCTAAGCCCCAGGCCCAAACCCTAATTAGGTGTAAAACCTTAGTGGGTGTGGATTGGCAACTAAGGTGGTACCCAAGGTGGGGCTAACTCCAGGGAGGGCCTAGTTTACATGTCTGGGACAGCAGAGGCTTTTAGACCATGTGGGTTTAAGTCCCCTCTTTGTGACGATTCTAGGTCACATGGGTAAGTCGAATGTGTCACTCACCCCTGATGCTGAAAAAGATATAAAACCAGGGGTTGGCCTCCTCTGCCTTGGAGCTCATTCCTGCAGCAGTGGTGGTGCAAGTGACTCTGGGCCAGCCCTTGTTCTGAGCTCCTGGGCTGAACCTAGATGTTGGTAACTATGAATCTGTATTTGATCTGTCTGTTGATGTTTGTAATTTGTTTGTAATTTGCTCTGAAGTTCAGTGTGTTGGTCTCTTCCCCTGAACTAAGTGAATGATATTTATATGCTGAATTAAAGTAAGCTTGTCAACCTTGCTTCACCTTAGTTAAGCAGATCAAAAGAACCTGTGCTGTTGGCAGCTTTCTGGGTGCTGGCTGTGGGTGAATCTTACACCCCCACAGAATCTGCTAGCCGGATTGTTGAAACAAGCATTGGAAAGAGTATTGGATGACCAGAATCCTTAATGATAGAGAAAGAAGTTGGAGGGTTCGAGTTCAAATTCTGATCCTACCTCTCAGTTCCCATATGACCTTAGCAAATCATTTATCTTTTCTTGGTCTGTGTTTCATCAATGTAAAATGATAGCATTAGTAGTAGGTTTCTTGATTCCTAGTATGCTCTTTACAGTATCATGAGTAACCATGAGAACTTTTCTTTTGCTAATATACAAAAAATTAAACTAATAATAAAGAATCAGATTTACAAAAAAAAATGGGACAATTAACTGTGGAAAGTTAATTCACTCAGGTCTGATGCAGATGGGAAGGCATTTTGGGCTGCCCAGAGCCTATCACGAACACCTGTCTTGGTTTTTGAACACATAAACAACACAGACTTCAAGCAATTGTACCAGATGTTAACAGACTACTATATTTGACTTCATATGTATGAGATTTTGAAGGCCATGGATTATTATCATAGCATAGGCATTATGCATAGTGATTTTTAAACCTCATAATGTCATGATCAATCACAAACACAGAAAGCTGTGACTAATAGACTAGAGCTTGGCCGAATCATCCTGACCAGAAATATAATGTCTGAATGGCTTCATGGTATTTTAAAGGTCCTGTGCTTCCTACAGACTATCAGATGCGCAATTACAGTTTGAATATGTAGAGCTTAGGCTGTTTATTGGCAAGCACGATCTTTTGGAAGGAGCCATTTTTCCATGGTCTCAATTATGATCAGTTGGTAAGGATAGCAAAGGTGCTTGAGACAGAATACCTATATTAGTATATTGACAAGCACAACAATGAACTAGATCCGTGTTCCAATGACATCCTGGGTAGGCACTCCTGTAAACAATGGGAGTATTTTGTTCACAGTGAGAACCAGCACCTGTTCAGTCCAGAAGCCTTTGATTTCTTAGACAAAGTGCTGTGATATGGTCACCAGTCATAACTCACCTCAACAGAAGCCATGGAACACTCTTGTTTCTACCCAGCTGTGAAGTATCAGGCTTGGATGGGCTCTTCCAACATGCCAAGAGGTAGCCCTCCTGTTAGCACTACCAACATGATGTCAGGGATTACTTTAGGGTCAACCCCTTCATCACTTAGACCTCTAGCAGGCTCACCAGTGATTGCTGCCACCAACACTCTAGAGGTGACAGTTCTAGCTACCACAGGTGCTTAGCAGTAATGAAGGCTTCCTGTTGCCTGAGCAGAGCCTGGCAAGGGAGATGATGGAACACTTCAGAGATGTTGTGTCTGAACAGTTGCTTGTGTCTTTATAGCAGCTCAGTCATTATAAAAAAATTATTATAGGCTGTTTTTTTTTCTTTTTTCTTTTCTCAAACTTTTTGTAACTCAGGTGATGCCCTGACAAATTACCTGCAGTTAGAATATTTCATGGATGATTCTCCCCCAAGCCAACCCCAAACCCAACTCTTCATCTCAAGAACAATTATGAAACAACTCTTTTCCTGGCTGTTGGATTTAGCTGGAAACCTCTTCCAGTTCCCACCATTATTCCTCCATCAGCCCACATCTTGGGAGGTCTGTTATCTTTGTGCGCTTCTCCAGAGATTACAAAAATACAGCTTTTCCAGAGAAGTAGGAAGGAAGGGGAAGAAGGAAGAGGGCTCAATTCTTTACAGTAATGTACCAATCACTTTAACACTCAACTCTAGAGGAGCTGGAATCCGGTATGGTACAGTGACCCAACCACAGCCACATAGGTGTTGAAAATGTACCCAATGTACACACAGGTCCTAAAAACCTCCATTCAATATGAACATATCTTATTGACCTAACCCTAAATCCAGCTCACTTGCATATAATTTTAGTTAAAAGTTTAGTTTGAAAATTAAACACTTACTCTCCCTTTTTCCTCCATGACTGTCTTGTCTTAGTCCTTTATTTCTCTTCCTGTCAAAGTTTCCTGGTAGAGTTTACTATACTGTTGGTAAGATCCTTTTTTTCATATAGTATATGAGGGTGGGGGAGACAAGGAGAAACCTTCCCTGATTTTTTTACTTGCAATTTTGCATTAAATTTGCTATCTGGTATAACCTTTTGCCTTTAAAAACAACCAAAAAACCCCTCAAATGTTATTTGTACCAATTTCATGCTAGTGGCTATTAAAGAACTAGAGTTGATAGGACATTCGATCTCACCAAATAACACTTTGAGGCTTCTTTTCCCCCCATTTGCCACTTTCGCTCATGTGCCATCCAGTGAGAACACCTGTGAGCTTAATCTCATAAATGTACATTGAGGGGCAGGAGCAAAGCAAAGTCACTAAATGAAAGTGAAGCAGTAGATCTGTAATTGACCATTAATGATATCACATCCTTGTTTCAGTCCTGCTCCCCATTTCTTGCTGTGTGTGCCTGTGTGGGTGTATACACACACACACACACACACACACAAACACACACATACATACGCACACACACCCTTTGTTTCTATGTGAAAGATTCAGTGTTGGAATTCTTCAGTGTAAATAAACATTTGGTTTTATCTTTTAAAAAAAAGAAAAAGTTAATTCAAAGTTAGTATAGATAAAATTGTGGAAGTTTCTATTTGAAATTGAGCTTCACCCATTTTGAATAAATTAAACAACATTTTAACTCTTGTTGCCAGAAAGTATATGCTATAGTTTATATATAGGTAGAGGTGGAGCCAAGACGGCAGAGTAAAGGCAGGGACTTACCTGAACTCTCCCCCAAATACCTTTAAAAATGACTCTAAACAAATTCTAGAACAGCAAAACTGACAAAAAGACAGAGGGAAACAAATTTCTAGCCCAAGACAACTTGGAAAGGTGGCAGGAAAGATATGTTGCACCTAGGTGAGAGTGGAGCACAGTCCAGCACAGGCCACACCAGCATAGCCCCAGCTGCAGTAAACCAGGAGCAGATGCTGGGAGTGACTGAACCAGTAATGGCAACAGCTGTTTCCAGAGCTCTCAGCCCACAGAGAGTAAGGGGGTTGAAGGAGATTACAGGGGTGTTTTGCTAGTACTGAGGCAGGACTCTGTTGTTTTACCTATAGTTGGATCTGGATTGCCATCCTGGGTGGCAGTCCTGGGGCAAGGAAGAGCACTAGCACAGCAGAGCCTGTGGCCACAGTGGAAGGGGGACCCTACTTGCAATTCTAGGACAGAAAAGAGTGCTTGTGGTCATTCACTGACCAAAGCACAGGTCAGGAGAGGAGCAGGCATACCTCTCTTTAGATCATACCACCTTGGAATAACAGAAAACTTACAGGTCCCTGGAAGTAACATTGAAAACAGCTGCACAAAACCCCTGAAGTGTGGGACAATAAGCCCTCCACTCTGGAATTGGACTTTAACAAAGAATTAAAAATCAAATAATAGGCTGGGAAGATGAGCAAACAACAGAAAAGAAATCTCCGACTATAGAAAGTTACTATGGTGACAAGGAAGATCAAAACACATACTCAG
This sequence comes from Phalanger gymnotis, assembly GCA_028646595.1. Lineage (NCBI taxonomy): Eukaryota > Metazoa > Chordata > Mammalia > Diprotodontia > Phalangeridae > Phalanger > Phalanger gymnotis. The sequence continues at coordinate 477,004,764 of CM053622.1, read as the reverse complement.
AAGAAGACAACAAAGTCAAAGATCTTACATCCAAAGCCTCCCAAAAAATATTCATTGCCCTCAAGCCATGGAAAAGCTCAAAATGGATTATGAAAATCAAGTAAGAAAGGTAGAGGAAAAATTGGGATGAGAAATGAGAATGATGCAAGAAAGTCATGAAAAATGAGCTAACAGCTTGGTAAAGGAGACATAAAAAATACTGAAGAAAATTAAAACTTCGAAAATAGACTAGGCCAAATAGTAAAAGAGGAACAAAAAGCTAATGAGGAGAAGAATGCCTTAAAAAGCAGAATTAGCCAAATGGAAAAAGAAGCACAAAAATTCACTGAAGGAAAAAAAACTCCTTAAAAAGTAGAATGGAGTAAATAGAAGCTAATGACTTTATGAAAAATCAAGAAATGATAAAACAGGACCAAAAGAATAAAAAAAGAAAACATTGTGAACTATCTCACTGGAAAAACAACTAACCTGGAAAATAGATCCAGAAGAGAGAATTTAAAGATTATTAGACTACCTAATAGCCTAAACATGATAGTTTAAGAAATTATCAGGGAAAACTACCCTGATATTCTAAAGCCAGAAAGTAAGATAGAAATTGAAATCTACCAATCATCTTCTGATAGAGATCCCAAAATGAAAACTGTCAGGAATATCATAGCCATATTCCAGAGTTTCCAGGCCAATGAGAAAATATTACAAGCAACCAGAAAGAAACAATTCAAGTATTGTGGTGCCACAGTCAGAATAACACAAGATTTAGCAGCTTCTATATTAAAGGATCAAAGGGCATGGAATATGATATTCTGAAGGGCAAAGGAGCTTGGATTATAACCAAGAGTCATCTACCCAGCAAAACTGAGTATAATCCTTCAGGGGAAAAAATGGACATGCAATGATATAGAGGACTTTCAAGCATTTTTGATGAAAAGACCAAAGCTGGACAGAAAATTTGACTTTCAAATACAAGACTCAAGAGAAACTTAAAAAGGTGAACAGGAAAGGCATAGCATAAGGGACTTAATCAGGTTAAACTGTTTACTTTCCTACATGGGAAGATGATATTTGTAACTCATAAAAACTTTCTCATTATTAGGATAGTTAGAAGGAGTACATATAGTAAAGGACACAGATGTGAACTGAATATAAAGTTATGATATCTGAAAAATAAAATTAAGGGGTAAGAGAGGAATGTACTGGAAGAAAGAGAAAGGGAGAGGTAGAATGGGGTAAATGATCTTACATAAAAGAAGCAAGAAAAAGCTTTTACAGTGGAGGGGAAGGGGAGGAGGTAAAGGGGAATGAGTGAACCTTACTCTCATTAGAACTGGTTGAAAGAAGGAACAACATACACACTCAATTGGGTATAGAAATCTATCTTACAGGAGCCAAGATGGTGGCAAAAAAGCAAGGATTTGCTTAAGCTCCTCCCCCAAATCACTCCAAACACCTGAAAAATGGCTCTGAACAAATTCTAGAGCCGCAGAATCCACAAAATAGCAGAGGGGAACAGATCTCCAGGCCAGGAAAGCCTGGATGGTCACTGGGAAGGGTCTCTCACATGGTGCTGAGAGCAGAGGGCAGGCCAGTGTGGTCTGTGCTGGGACAGACCAGACCTGGAATCAGCCAGGCAGCAGGCCTTGGGCCATGAAACATGAGCTGTGGCAATTGCCAGACTTCTCAACCTACAAATGCCAAAGAGCAGGTTAGGGGGACACTGCATGATGGAGCTCAGAGCAGTCCAGCTGCCAGCTCTGGGGTGGAGGAGGTCATGCAGCAGTGGCAGTAGCAGGAATCTCCTGAGGCTGCCTCCAGAGCACCAGCATCAGCGGCTTCCTGAATCCCTGGCTTACAAGGTGGGAGGAATCTGGCAGCGGATCATAGCGGGAATGCAAGGAGCACTTTGTGGGCACAAAGGTAGATTCTTTTGCTGTGCCCTGCTTGGATCTGAATTGTGGTCCTGGTTGGCAGTTCTTGGGGGAGGAGGAACACTGCTGTGACAGAGTCCAGGGTGATGGTGGAGTAGAAGTAGCTCTGAAAACAGCAGTGCTTGGACACTAAAGCTTGGGACAAAGTACTCTCTACAAGCAGTCATATCCTGACAAAAAGATCAAGGGTCAAGTAGTTGGCTGAGAACATGAACAGGCAGCGAAAATGAACTCAGACTCAAACTCAAGATTCCTTTTTTGGTGACAAAGAAGATCAAAACATGCAGCCAGAAGAAGTCAACAAAGTCAAAGAGCCTACCTCAAAAGCCTCCAAGAAAGATATGAATTGGGCTCAGGCCATGGAAGAGCTCAAAAAGCATTTGGAAAACCAAGTAAGAGAAGTAGAGGAAAAATTGGGAAGAGAAATGAGAGTGATGCGAGAAAACCATGAAAAACAAGTCAACAACTTGCTAAAGGAGACCCAAAAAAATACTGAAGAAAATAACACCTTAAAGAATAGACTAAACCAAATGGCAAAAGAGTTCCAAAAAGCTATTGAGGAGAAGAATGCCTTGAAAGGCAGAATTAGCCAAATGGAAAAGGAGGTCCAAAAGACCACTGAAGAAAATACTACCTTCAAGATCAGATTGGAGCAAACAGAAGCTAATGACTTTATGAGAAACCAAGATATTATAAAACAGAACCAAAGGAATGAAGAAATGGAAGACAATGTAAAGTATCTCATTGGAAAAACCCCTGACCTGGAAAATAGATCCAGGAGAGATAATTTAAAAATTATTGGACTACCTGAAAGACATGATCAAAAGGAAAAGAGGCTAGACATCATCTTTCAAGAAATTATGAAGGAGAACTTCCCTGATATTCTAGAGCCAGAGGGCGAAATAAAAATTGAAAGAATCCACTTGAAAAAGATCCCAAAAAGTAAACTCCTAAGAATATTGTCTCCAAATTCCAGAGTTTCCAGATCAAAGAGAAAATACTGCAAGCAGCCAGAAGGAAACAATTTGAATATTGTAGAAACACAATTAGAATAACACAAGATCTAGCAGGTTCTACATTAAGGGATCGAAGGGCTTGGAATATGATATTCTGGAGGTCAAAGGATCTAGGATTAAAACCAAGAATCACCTACCCATCAAAACTGAGCATAATGCTCCAAGGCGAAATATGGATTTTCATTAAAATAGAGGACTTTCGAGATTTTTCAACGAAAAGACCAGAGCTGAATAGAAAATTTGACTTTCAAATACAAGAATCAAGAGAAGCATGAAAAGGTAAACAAGAAAGAGAAATCACAACGGACTTACTAAAGTTGATCTGTTTTGTTTACAATCCTACATGAAAAGATGACATGTGTCAGGAGACCTTTCTCAGTATTAGGAGAGTTGAAGGGAATATAGACAGAGGGCACAGAATGAGTTGAATACGAAGGGACAATATCTAAAAAAATGAAATAAATTTAAGGGGTGATAGAGGAATATATTGAGAGAGTGAGAAAGGGAGAGATAGAAAAGGGCAAATTATCTTGCATAAAAGTGGCAAGAAAAAGCAGTTCCGTTGGAAGGGAAGAGGCAGCAGGTGAGGGGGAATGAACGTATCTTACTCTCATTGGATTCACTTGAGGAGGGAATAACATACTCACTCAATTGGGTATCTTACTCCACAGGAAGGTAAGGGGAAGGGGATAAAAAGGGGGGATAAGAGAAGGGAGGGCAGATAGGGGGAGGAGGTAATCAAAAGCAAACACATTTGAAAAGGGAAAGAGTGAAGGGGAAAAATCGAATAAAGGGGGACAGGATAGGATGGAAGGAAATATAGTTAGCCTTTCACAACATGAATATTGTGGAAGTGTGTTGCATAATGACACGTATGTGATCTATGTTGAATTGCTTGCCTTCTTAGGGAGGGTGGGTGGGGAGGGAAGAGGGGAGAGAATTGGGAACTCAAAGTTTTAAAAGCAGATGCTTAAAAAAAATTGTGTATGCAGCTGGGAAACAAGATATATAGGGAATGGGGATAGAAATCTATCCTGCCCTACAAGAAAGTAAGGGGAAAGGGGATGGTGGGGGGGGGTGGTAAAGGGGTGAAAGAAGGGAGGGCTGATAGGGAAAGGAGGCAATAAGAATATATGCCATCTTGGAATGGGGGGAGGGTAGAAATGGGGAGCAAATTTGTAACTCAAAATCTTATGGAAATCAATGTTGAAAATTAAAATGTTAAATAATATATACTGAAAATGAAGAAAAAATAAAGTTTGCAAAATAAAAAAATTTTTTTTAAAAAAGAAATCTATCTTACCCTATAGGAAAGTAGGAGCAGAAGGAGGTAAGTGAAGTGGGGGGAGGGGTTGATAGAGGGTAGGGCAGATTGGGGGAGAGGAATAGTTAAATGCAAAACACTTGAGGAGGAACAGGGTGAAAAGATAGAATAGAATAAATGGGGAAAATAGAATGGAGGGAAATACAATTAGCAATAGTAACTATGAAAAAAATTTTGAAGAAAGTTTCTCTGACAAAGGCCTCATTTCTCAAACATACAGAGAACTGAGTCAAAATTATAAAATAAGAGCTACTTTGAGGTAATCAAAGCTAGCTATAGCCATATGAAAAATATTCTAACTCTTTATTGACTGGAGAAATGCAAATTAAAAAAATTCTGAGGTACTACCTAATACCTATTAGATTGTCATGATTTGCCCTCTTTGAGCGCAAGAATTATGGTTTTTGCCTTTGTTTGTATCCTCAGAGTATAAGAACAGTGCCTGGCACATAGTGGGCACTTGGGGATTTAAATTGTTTTAAAACTTAAAGGAAAAGAACCTGTATGTTCTAAAATATTTGTAGCAGCTGTCTTTGTGGTGACAAAGAACTAGAAATTGCAGAGATGACCATCAATTGGGAAAATGGCTCTACAGGTTATGGTATATGATTGTGATGGAATCCTGTGTTATAATAAATGATGAGCTTGATGATCTTAGAAAAATTTAGATAGACTTGCATGAAATAATGCAGAGTGAAATGAATAGAACCAAGAGAATACTGTCTACAGTAACAGCAATATATTTTTAAAAACAACTTTGAGTGACTCAGTCATTTTGACTATTATAAATAACCAAATTAACTACAAAGGACATATGAAGAAAAACACTATCTGCATCCAGAGAAAGAACTTATCAATAAAAGTTCTTATAGAATGATTTTACATATATATATACATATATATATGTACACATACATATACATATGCCCATACAAACATTTACATAATACATACATACATACACACATATTTGTATCTAATGGTAATCATCTTTAGGGTGGGGGAGGGAGGAAAAAGAGGGGAAAAAAGAAATTTATATGATAATATTACTATATATTTAAAAGGAATAGCAAGTTGTACATAATAGATTTGCAGTTTCATGTAAAATCTTTTTTTTATTCTACTATGTTGTGGAAATGATTGTTTTATTTCTTAAGTTCAGAATAAAATAAATAAGTTTTTTAAAACTTAAAAGTCTTTTTAATGTTCTATTTATAAAGATAATAACAGCACTTCATTAAACAAATCAATAGAGTAAAGATAAAACTATCAATAGTGACATAGTCTGAATTATCCAATATAAAATATATATATTTAAAAACAGCTTTTAAAATATTTTCCTCTTTGGAGAAGAAAAAATTTGATCATTTTTAAAAATCTCTTCCAACTTTTAAGGAAATGGTCTTTTATATAACCATATTTCCCTGATTCATCTCTCCACAAAGAAATTAAAAACTTCCTATAAAAGACTGACATCCATTGACGGCATTAATCTTCACCTAATTCCTTCTATCTTTTTATTAATCTGTACTGATTTCTACATTTACCATCTGTTTCATTAAATTAAAAAAATTCTCCCCTTGAAGCCCTGAAATTCTGTTCTCAGTGAAGCAACTTCAGGCATAGTTTATTTGGTTAATGTGTCCCTTCAAAAATGGAAATTCATTCATTTAACACTTACTTATAACACATTTACTAATTTCTTATGATGTGCAACATACTAACATACTAAAAGAATAAATTGGTCCTGTTCTGGGGGATTGTGATGATTATTTTGGAATATTTCCCACCTTGCTGCACTCCTCTAAACTTCATCATGCTCCAGAAACCTTTTCATCCTGCAAGATCACATCAGTAAGTATCCCCTGCCCGTGGGGCTCGCTTATACCCTGATTGGAAGGAAGGTGGAGGGTGGAAATCAGAGAGTTCCTCCCAGAACTTCTGTTTAAGGGAGGAGCCCAGGCGAGTCATCTCTCCTTCATTTCTGACAAGACTGCACTTGTATGGACTTTATCTTGTTTGTGGTGCTTTCTTCTTCTCCCCACCTTTTCCAGCTTCCTTTTGTGTACTATGTTCCCACATTAGACTGTAAGTTCCTTGAGATCAGAGACTATCTGGTGCCTTTCTTTGTATCCCCAGCACTTAGTACAGTGCTTGGCAAATAGTATGTGCTTAATAAATGTTTATTAATTGACAGACTATAAACATTCACTCAATGAAAAGCACTTAGTAATTGCATAACTTACCCACCAGAAGAATGGCTACCTGATTATTTTTTTAACCAAGGTGTTCTACGAAAGAGACTAAAAATAAGAGTTAGCCCATGTTCCTGTATAGTGACCTTTGACTTTAACATGGTGAATTGTAGATTAAAATGGAGGCAGAGGGTAATAAGAGATATATTTCTTGATGCATGTAATCAATATAAAGAATATTGGAAAGATCCATATGAAACAATGCAGAGAAGTAAACAGAACCAAGAAACAATATACACAGTAACTACAATGATGTAAATGGAAACAAAACACACACACACACACACACACACACACACACACAAAATCAAAAGTAAATGTAACAAAATTACAAAGGATCAAATGAGACTTGAATGAAGAGATATTAGAAGATACCCTCAACCTACCCTTTTGTGGGAGTGGGAGGTCCACGGATGTTATACATTGTGCATATTTTCAGACTTTTTCAATGTATCAGTTGTGCTGACTTTTTTTCCTCTCCAAAAACCACTGTTTTTCATATGGGATGGCTTTCTGGAAGGGAAAGGAGGAGGAATATATTTGATACCCGAGTGATAAAAGAAATAGAAACATATCAATAAAAATATATTTTAAAATGAAATAAATAATTACACATTTCTTAAATTGTCTTTATATCAGTACTTGGATGCATTTGTGGTCTCAAATCTCTAGTATCTACTCTTCCTAATTATGTCTCTAATTTATTCCTATCTAAGCTGCTCTTTAACTCTCTGGACATTCTCTACCATGCAATAAAAACCTCTTCACCCTCGAAGCTCAATTCACCCTGGACTTCGCTAATGGAAATATCCTCTGCCCCTTCCACCTCTCCCTCTGATTGGCTGGCTTCTCTCAGAACCTTCATTTTGTGAGGGCTGCCTATGCCAGTCACATCTTCAATTCTCCACAGGTTGCACTCCTGACTCTCTGGACTTTCTCTACCATGGTCTTATACAGGATATCTTCATCATTCCTCAGTTCCCCTTATCAGCTTTCTTTTATGTATTATCTTCCCCCATGTAGTAGGAAGGCCGAATTTATGATCTCGAAGAGGATCATATATATATCTGAATGGTTCGAAATCGTTGGGTATAAAGAACTCTCCAAGTAGAAGGCATCAAAACATCTATTTAGGCCCCATAGTGACAGACCCATGAACCAGCCTCCCCATTACAATACTGTGATCATAAGCTTCCAGGCCCAATAAGCCCGATTCACAAGAGTAACCAGGAGGCCACAGAGAAGCATGATGGCATTAAGCCAAATCGTATTTGCTGGCCTCAAGTCCTTGCTCGCACTCCTGGGTCCATACACAGGTGGGCTCTGCTTCCGCAGCTCCTGCCTTGGCTTCGGCTTTTTTTTTTTTAAGCTTCAGCTGTAGCTGTCTCTTGGCTCACCTTTCCTCGAAGCCAAGCCTCTGGCATCCTCAACACCTGCCTGAATGACCAGAGGCAATTGGCCCCTCTTAAGTCATCAATCTATACCCACACAGGTTTCACACCTGATAGGGCTTTGGGCCTGGGGCTTAGCATTTAACAAGATTAAATGAAACAGCTGAATCACTCCAAGTAAATGAAAGCCAAACTCCTGAAGTGCTAAAGAGCCCATTTTGCCTTACCTACACATCCCATTAGAACATAAGCTCCTTGAGGGCAGGGACAATCTGCTTGTATTTCTGTTCCCAGTGCTTAGCACAGGGAGTGCACATGGTAAGCACTTGATAATAGCTTGTTAACTTGACTTACTGTCTATCATAAACCCTCCATGCTATCCTTTTATCCTATGCAACTCTCGGTCAGGTCTTTTTGAGAATCTTCATTTGGAGATCTACCTCTGGATATCTTGACATTGCTATGTAAAAGGAAACTTACAGGTGTCCCATCTGTCATCACGTGCCATTATCTCATGATCAGCTCACCTTCTTTTCCAGCTGTATTTCTCTGATCACAGCCTTTATACTGTTTTATTGCTCAGTCATTCAGTTATGTTTAACTCTTTGTGACCCTGAGGACCATAGTATACCAATGCTGTCCAGGCAATGCAGTTGTTTGCCATTTCCTTCTCCCGTAGATTAAAGCAAATGGAGGTTAAGTGACTTGTCCAGGGTCACACAGCTAGTAAATGTCTAAGGCCAGATTTGAACTCTGGTCTTCCTGACTTCAGGCCCAGTGGTCGATCCACTGAGCCATTTAAAAGTCTGTTCTTATGCAATAGTCTCCAACATATACTCTTTGATGGAATGACCCTGACCTCCTGGCTAGTCCACCAATATACTGCGCCTCAGCTCTGGATGTTCTCTGGCTGTCCTCCATTCCTGGAATGCTCTCCCTCTTCTGCTCTGACTACAGACCTCCCTGGTTTCCTTTAAGTCCCAGCTAAAATCCTACATTCTACAGGGAGCCTTCCTTAACTTCTCTTAATTCTAGCACCTTCCCACTGTTAATCATTTCCTATTTATCCTGGACATAGCTTACTTTGTATTTGATTGTTTGTCCATTGTCTCCACCATTAGATTGTGAGCTCCTTGAGGGCAGCAACTGTCTTTTGCCTCCTTTTGTATCTCCAGTGCTTAGCACAGGTGCCTGGTACAATATAGATAGGTATTTGATTGGTTGATGAGGCCATATTGCTCATAATTTTCCACTATCCTCCTCCATAAGATTTTACTAATTAGCCTGTATTTTAAATTGAAGTTTACTGTAACTTTCTATTTGGCAAGAATATCAAATGTTTACATGCTGAGTTGGTTTCTAGGTTTCTCTGTGACAATTGATCTGCATCCCTTAGAAACAGTCTGTGTTGAAGTCTGCTCTTTCATCCATTTCTTTTATTTGTCATCAAATGTTTATTTAAATAGATTGCATTGGAGTTGTTTTTATTGTGTTACCTCTTTTTTTCTCATTCGTGTTACTTTTTCAGATATATAAATTTTGATTTCTGCTCTAACAAGACCTGAGGTTGCTGGTTCCAGTTGACCGACAACTGGTTCAGAAATCATTCACATATGAGTCGTTCCTTGTGAAAATATAATCAATTTAATTTTCGTGATATTATTTGACCCATGATATGTCTAGCACCTTCCAACTCTATTCTGAAAGAAAATATTCACAAGAGATGGGCATAAGGCTTCTATATAGCGTGCACATCTTTGTCGTCTCTGATTTCTTACTTTTGAACTATGCTTTCCAACATTTTTCACCATCTTTCTTCATGCATTGAAGTCACTTAGAATTAAGTTAAATGGTGATTTTATTTGAAGAGTCTTAATAAGTTATTCATAAAACATCTTATTCCCCCCATTCTCTGCAACAGGTGCTGGAGCATAAGTTTCATTTATTTTCATGGTGGTCTTTTTGCAAATGTTTCTATGAGTATTGTGATATAAGAAGACCAGATGTTCTGAGAAATTATGTTTTTTGTCTTTTGGTCTACAATAAAACCAACTCTGCCAAGTCCTTTATATGCCTCTCCAGCGCAAATGTAATGTAAAATGACATATTTTACACATTTTACTTTAGAGAATAAGCTCCTCACAGGAAAGGATTCTTTCATCCTTTGTGCTCTCTAGAACTATGCACATTGCTTAGAACACAGTTGGCATTTTAAAAATGTATAAAGGTTGATTGATGTCCATATAGTCATATCATGATTATGATTAGTTATTACTAATTAATTACATGAATGATTAGTTATTAAGTGTTTGCAATGTGCCAGGCATTATTCTAAACACTGAGGATACAAAGAAAAGCAAAAGCACAGTCCCTGCTTTCAAGGAGCTTACAGGAAAATGAGAGAGACAACATGCAAATAACTGCATAATGCACACACACACACACAGAGTAAAATGGAATATAATCTCAGAAAAATGCACATTTAGCTAAAATTCTATTGTCTTTTGATTTCATTTATATTGAGATGCAAGACTGAGACCTTCTTTTCCTCCAATAATGTGTTCTCTCCTGGGTCACTGAACAAGCACAAGTTACGTTAATGTTTATCTGTGCTTCTTGGCACCCTCTGCCCCCTTTTCTAAATTAACATTGTAGAAATTGGGGATTAGGGGAAGGCTCAAATAGTACTTGGGTGATTTTGTACTTTTTCTTGATTGTTTCATGAGCTGCTATGTTTAAAGAATTCATCACCAAATGGATAGCCAATAAATGATGAACTTAAATACATACATACATATATATATATACACACATATATATATACACACACACATATACATACATACACATATACATACATACATACATATATATTCACATATATATTTACACACACACACATACTAGATATACTTATCTAGACTAGCCCTTGGAAAGCAGAAATTGTCAGTGGCTGGGACTGTATACAAAGCTTTTCTGGTGTGACAGAATATACCAGAGCTCATACTTTGGCATTGCCCTAGAAGTCTGAAGGTCTCTTCTATACTGGAATAAGACATCTGGACAGGACTTTATGGAAAAACTAAGTTTGATGGCCTCATACATGCAAGTGCTAGTCCTTAAGAAGTTGGGCTCCTTACCATGGGAATGAATGGGGGAAGGATGGGAATGGAACAAGCATTTGGTAAGTGACTACTATGTGCCACCTAAGCCATCACCAGTCATCCTGAAATATGTCTTGACACTGGACGCCAGTGATGAGTCTGGAGGAGACAATGGGACTTTGTATATCTTTGCCTCACTTAAATCCAATTCACTTGCAAATCAAGACATCAGTCTCTTGATGTCATTTGTCCTCTTCGAGAAAGGACAAACAACAATTTGTGAGTAGTAGTAGCTGCCGCATTGGGGGACCGAACAGGCCAGTTCCAGTTAGACAATTCCTTCTTCCTCCGTCCTCCTCTTCCTCCTCTTCCACCCTACACCTTCACCCTTCATCCATGGGGAGAGTCATACCCTTACATGTGAGTGTTCCATCCAAAGGAATATAAATTTCCATCATTTATACTTTGCAAGACATCTTGGGATTTGGGGGCTAGATTTTCCCCTCCTACTTATTTATTTTATCATATTTTTTTACAAAACACTGGGGCAGTTAACTCTTTTGTCTTACGTAGTTTCCGTGGATGATTTCTTGAAATATCTTGAAATTTCTTGAAAGCCTGTTAGGATGACTTTAAACCCAAATTACTTTGGCTTTTTACTGATTACCCAATAGGAGGTTCCAGCCCAAGTCTCATTTGCTCATTGCTTGGGTTTTGATAGCTCAGAGCGAATGTAAAGAGCAATTGTTTCTGTTGGGGCCAAAAACTCTGAGGGTCTTCCCCTCCCAGACTGATTCTTTTGTGAAGGCAAACTTGTAGGCCCTCTTTTCCCTCAATCTTTGCCTAGCCTTTATTCACTGAATGGGTATTGTCTCAGACAAACTGAGACCTAGGAAAGACCTTAGCTCAAAAAGACTAGGGTCTCCTACTGCATGCAGGGTCATCATCAGTCATCTTGACCTATGTCTTGCCACTAGCCTCCAATGATGACTCTGTGACTTTGCACAGCTCTGCCTCACTTAAATCCAATTCATTTGCAAGTCAAGACATCACCCTCCAGATGTCATTGGTCCTCTTTGAGAACAAAGGAACAATGACAACAACAAACAATGTGCCACACACTATGATAAAATCTTTATGAATACTGTCTCCTTTGATCCTCACAACAACCCTGAGAGGCAAGTGCCTATATTATCTACATTTTATAGTTGAGGAAACTAAGGCAAACAGATGTTAAGAGTCTTGCCCAGGGTCCCATCAGAGGTGGCATCTGAACTCAGACATTCGTGTCTCCAGGCCCGGTGCTCAATTTACTGTGTTTGTTACCTAGCTACCCTAATCCATAGGACTGTAAAGCTGCATCATTTTCTATAAAATGATTTCAGACAAGTTACCAAGATAGATCGAATTCTTTTTAATTGTTACAGAACATTATCTTGAGATAATGGAGTTTGGGGTGAATTTACTATAATAATTAGTTTTTAATTCCATTTTCTAGGTATCTTGACATTGACCTTTTCTCCAAAGTTGTTTTTTCTTTCCTCTACCCTGACAGATTAATAATGCAAAGAATAGATCAAAAAGGTCAACCTCATTTCAAATGGAAGCATTCTATTTCCATAGCAATACTATTATATGGTGTTTGTGGTATTGGACAAACAGCTTCGTTAAAGCAATTACCCTTCAGCACAGAGCAAGAAAGAAGGAAGAACTTGTCCAGCTTGAATGTCCATAGAAACAAAGGGATCATTTCACCTTTCACTGCTTCTGCCAGGTTTAGAAGCCCAAGGAGTAGAGACATAGCTTTAGGACATCAGTCATCCAAACTCTGGCCGAGACATCTCTCTAAGGGAATGAATTTTTAAATGCTTCCCACCATGCCATTTTTCTTGATGTTGCTGGTGTAAAGAGCTCTTCAAAGGTCTTGTTTTCCCTATTATATAGGGAAAAAAAATGTGGTCATGAATGGCTAAGGGACTCTATTATTTTAGAATGTTCAATGGAAACCCAACTGGTAGTTTAGGAAATTAAAATGAAACTTCCCAACTGGCTCTCCAGAGGTATGTTTAGGAGTCAGGCTTGAATAAGCCAAAAGGAATTTGGAAAAAAAAAAAGAATACATTCTGTTTTTATGTTTTACTTACTGATTGCAAGGCCCCGGGACATAACTATCAGCCCCAATACAACTCTTCATAATTGTATTCCTACAGGGATTTGTTTAGGGACTTGCACATTTACCAATCATTTTAATATGTCAGAGCGTAAAAAATACAGTCCAGTCACTGAAAAGAGAACTAGGAAGGTAAGAAAAGCCAAGGAGAAAGAAATTCTCTCTCTTTAATGATCCAACTTTTACTGTTGTTGTGTGTCCAACTCTTCATGACCCCGTTTGAGATTTTCCTGGCAAAGATACTGGAGTGGTTTGTCATTTCCTTCTCCAGCTTATTTTATAGATGAGGAAAGTGAGGCAAACAGGGTTAAGTGACTTGCCCAGGGTCACACAGGTAGTGTCAGAGGCTAGATTTAAACTTAGGAAGACATCTTCCTGACTACACCAGGCACTCTATCTGTTGCATGGAGGCCTGACTACCCACACCAGAAAAAACAAGGGGAGGAAGAAATCTACTGCCAAAAGTATTATATCTTAGCAGCCCCAATCCAACTGTATCCCACTTTTAACAGAAAAAGAAATGATTTTTTAAAAGATGGATGAAACCTATTCGGGGACTGTTTATCCATTAAAGATACAAGTCAATCTATAGCTCGTAACTAGGAAAGAGAGCTGTAAAAGTGACTGATGTTACTGTCAAAGTTGGAAGATTCTCTCTAGAGCATGAAATGGAGGTTCGTACTTTCCTGTAAGTCGGGTGTTCCAAGAAGGTGCTGAGAAAATCTTTCACAGTTGTAGTTCCCTTCCCCCCATCCCATTTCTAATAGCTAAGCTGTTTTGATAGTTTCTTTGATAACCAATCCATTCATCCGTAGCACTTGTATGAATTTTCATCCTGGAGAACAACTAACCAATTTCAGCCTAAAGAAATTTGAGAAAGCAAAAGAGCTCTGAAAGGTGATTGATTATCCTATAGTAACAGCCAGCTGTGCCTTACTTGGTCTACTTCACACTAAACTGAGTGGGGTGGATTGAGGTTTGATTAACCCTTTCAAGTCAAGTGAATTGTGGAAAATCAAACCATTGTCTACAAATTTACAATTTTTTTTAAAGACTCAGCTTAAATGCGACCTTCTGTAGGTGATCTTTCCTGATTCCCTCAACTGCTAGTGTCTTGCCCCGTAAGATTACTTTCCATCTACTTTATATGAATCTTTTATGTACCTGTTGTCTCCTTCATTAAAATGCAACCTCCATAAAGGCAGGGATTATTTTTGCTTTTCTTTGTATCCTTGTAATGTTAATACAACTTGAAGATCTTCCTCACTGCTTAATAGGCCTATGTGACCTGCTTTGAACCCAAGTCACATGGAAGCCTAAGTCACATAAGCCTGGGTCCTGAGGGTTGTGATGCTTTCTGAACCTGAAGAAGTATATATATACTCTGAGGTTAGCATTTTGCTTTGGGGCTCACTCATGGAAAGAGTGTTCATGTGATGTAGCCAGATGAGACTCTGGGTAGCTGTTAAGGAGCCCCCCAGCTTTGAAAATCCAGGGGTTGGCGCTTCTCTCGCTCTCTGGTAATTATATATGTATTGCTTTTGGTCAGACAGTTGGTAGCCCTGTCTGTTGGTCTACTGTTTGTATTTGCTCTGTTTATATAATTTCTGCTTGTAATTTCTGTTTGTATTTTCTCTGAAGTTCAGGGTATTGTCTTTTCCCCTGACCTAAGTGAATGATCTCTCTCTCTCTCTCTCTCTCTCTCTCTCTCTCTCTCTCTCTCTCCATATATGTGCATATATATACATATATATGCATATATATTTTTTTAAATGAGATTGTTGGCCACTTTAAGTTGCTTTCCTTTAGAAAAGCAGATCCAAGAACCTGTGCTAGCAGCCCTCCTGTGTGCTGCTGTTATCAGTCTTACACCCCCACAGCAGCTGCAGGTAGCATTGTTGTTTCAATCCCCTGCTTTTAGCACAGTGGCCCAGTGGATAGCATGCTGGACCTAGAGTCAGAAAGGTTACTCTTCCTGAGTTCAAATTTGGCCTCAGATGCTTACTAGCTGTGTGACCCTGGGTAAATCACTTAATCCATTTGCCTCAGTTTTCTCATCTATAAAATGAACTGGAGAAGGGAATGGCAAAGCCATTCTAATATCTTTGCCAAGAAAACTCCAAATAGAGTTTCAAAGAATTAGGCATGACTGAAAACTACTTAACAATAAAAAACAAAAACATAGTAAGAGCTTAATAAATGCCTGTTGGTTGATCGATTTGGATAGAAGGATAGATTATACAAGAGATCAATCTAGATGATTGTATTATGTCTTTAAAAATCGCACACATAAGCTACTTACCTGTTTCTGCATTTTCACAGATTTCTACATTGGCCATACCCTAAAAAATATTTGTCTTATTCTGCACTTTGAGTCTTTCACCTCTCTATTAGGTGGGCAGCATGTTTCATCACTGGTCTTCCAGAATCCTGGCTGGTCATTCTCAGTGTAGAGAAGAGTACAGCACAATAGTGTTTCGTTACATTTATATATCATAACTTATTCATCTGTTCCCCAAATTATGGATGCTTTTCAGATTCCCATCCTTTGCCACCTCAAAAAGAACTATAAATATGTGACCAGCTGCATGTGTACATGTATTCTTCCTTCTTTTGATTACTTCATATAAGAGTGAGTTTCACATGATAGTCATTCCTTCAATACTTGGAAACTTCTATGCTTAGTGGCACAGCTTTATTTGGCCACAGGGCTCTAGTTAAAGCAAAGATCTGGGTCAGGAAATTTACAGGAAATTGATACTGGAGAAGTTGGTATGAACAAGAACTTTATTATCATGCATCTCACCAAGCAGACCAAAAGAAAAAAAAAGCATTCACATAGACACAAACATACTATATAGCAATATAAGCAGACAATGGTTCATTCTTATGGATTCAAGAAACTTACCTAGTTCAAAGGAAATGGAGTCACGTCAAGAAGGAAACATGCTCAAAGTTGGGGTTCAGATGGCGAATTCATATACCCTAAGAATGGGCTTGGTTGAGAATAGGTAATTGGTGCCAGATGTGGGAAGGGGCATTCCTAATCGGACCTAGATATGGGAGAAAAGTTCTCAGGGGTCACTTATAGGTACTAGATTTAGCTGAGGCTCAGCTAGAGGGAATTTCTTTATCAGGACCAGAAACTGGGAGAGGATCTAAGTTAGCTAAGGCTGTAGACTCAAGACCCCTGCAGCTGGTCAAGAGTTTTATCCAATCAAAAGCTTTGAGCATTAGCTACCTGACACAGAATTAACATAGATTGGAATAGTGGGAAAAGTACAAGTGTTGTCTGTCCCTGCTTATGTGCTTTATGGCCATTAGGACCCCTTGGCCTAAGTGACTCCATATTGGAGTCCTACCATTATAAATATAATATTAAATAATATAAAGTTTACAGTTATCATGCTGACTAATCATTGGCAACTCCACATCCCTGGTATTAGAGACCTTTGAGATTTTTATTAAAGATTTAAGGAAGAAGGGTAATAAAAGATTATAAGACTGGGCTGCCTCTCACGGATCTGGCTAACATACACGTTGTTGTGATGGCACAAGCATCACTTCATTAGAAATGGTCATTTCTTAGGAAACAGAAAAGCAGAAGAAGGTAGCCAAGGACTCAAGCACCTTAGGCAAGATATGTCCCTGCTGCCATGTGTTTTAGCAGTAAGCCACCTTACCTCTGATCAGGGTTGGGGGTGAGGGAGGGAAGACAAGCTCTGTCCTGTCCACCCACCCAGACTGGAAGTCCAAGGGAAAGTGGTAGAAAAGCATTCCAAGGAGAATAGACCCAAAGAGGAAGAGTGGAGCCATTTCCACAGTTCTTATAGACCACTAGGTGGTGATGGGTGGGAGGGATTCCTCCACAAGCTCCATCCCCATGAGTGCAGTGACCACCTCCCACCAATTTTTGATGTAAACTCCCTCCCTCCCCCGCTCCTCCATCACTGGGTGCCAGGGAGCAGAAGCACAAGAGGTGGGGGGAAAGAGAAGTGGAATAGTACTAAAAATTGACTTTATCTACTTCAAAAATTTGCCATGGTTTAGTCCTTTTTTTGCCTATACATTTCACTGACCTTCCTCAAAGAGAGAATGGATGAAAACATCCCTTCTTTCATAAAAATCAGCTTTTGTATTTCTCAGAAAAGATCTATGGGTTCATGTTATCCATGGAAAAACTCATGTTTCCATCTTCTCAAAGGGTCTGGCTGCTTCCATACTTTTTCAATTTTACTACAAATGATTCTTCAAGCTATAGCCTGCCATCAATTCCTTGCAAAATGCTAGAATGTTCAAGGAATGGCTTGTGAACATTTAGAAAGAGAAGAGGTGATTATTAATAGCTAGCATAAGTTCATCAAAAACATGTCTAGCTCATCTCATTTCCTTTTTGATGGGGTAAATTCACCTGTACATCAGAAGAAAGATGTATATATAATATAGCAGTATACCTAAATTTCAGTAACACATTTGACTAACTCTCAAGATATCCTTGTGTGTATAATAATATGATGGAGGGGTAACAGCTATATGATGGTATAGTTAGATTAAATGGAACTTGTTTAATTACTGGAACCAAAGAGTAGTTAAGAGGCTGATGGTCTCTGCTCCCTGGTTCTGTTACATTTAGCATTTTTATCACTTATTTGGATAAAGCCATACATGAGATGCATTTCATTTGTATATGGCAAAAAGTCGAAAGGGATTGTTAACACATTGGAATCATGTTTAACTCCTTTTCCCCTCTCATGTACAATTAGCTGTTATGTCCTGTCAATTTTACCTTCATAAAACCTTTTGTATCCATTCCCTTGTAGCCACTCATAAGGCCACCCCTAGTTGTGACCTCTGCCCCACACTGTAAAATAGCTTTAATAACTGGTCTTCCTGACTCTGGTCTCTCCTCCCTCTAACTGGTTCTTTATACCCCTGCCAACATAATACAACCACAGGTCAACTCAATTCAGTAAGTGTTAATTAAATGCCTACTAAGTGGCAGGCATTGTAGGTGCTTGAGATAGGAATGCAAAAGCAAAACACTGTCTTCCTTTAAAAGGCATCATACTTTTGGTCAGATGGAGAAATAAATGGAGGAAGGGGAAACATGTATGCAGATAAGCAAATACAACACATATAAAAATAGAATGATTTGGTGAACAGAATAAAATCTGAGTGAGTCAGGGAAGAATTCTAATGTAGGAGGTGACATTTGACCTGAACCCCAAAGTAAATTTGTGTTTCAAGAGAAAAGAAGTGAAAAGGGAGAGCATTCTAGGTAAGGGCAACTGTGTGGAAAAAGACCTGGAGATAGGAAACAAAATGTGGTACCCAGGAAATATCCAGTAGGTCAGTTTTGTCTACAATGTAGTTATAAAAGGGAATAATATATAATTAGGGCAGCCAGGTAGTACAATGGATAGAATGTTAGACTTGGAGTCAAGAATACTCTTCTTGTGTTCAAATCGACCTTAGATACTTTCTAGCTATGTGACTCTAGGCAAGTCACTGCCCTGTTTGCCTCAGTTTCCCCATCCATAAAATAAGCTGGAGAGGGAAATGGCAAACTACTCTAATGTTTTTGCCAAGAAAACCCCAAATGGGGTCCCGAAGAGTTGGATATGACTGAAAAACAACTAAACAGCAATAATATATAATTAGCTTGGACATGTAGTCTAGAACCACATTGGTAAGAGTTTTAAATATTAACATGTGGTTTTGCACCCATTTTCTCAAGGATGGGAGTGGCATGGCCAAACATATTCTTTAGGAAAATCAATTTGTTACGTGCGTTTGGGGTCACTTGGTGAGGAGAAAGAATTGATGTAGCAAGAGCAATTAGGAAGCTATTGTCAGTTGATAGAGGATAAGGACCTGAACTGGGGTGGTTGTAAAGCCAGTGGAGAGAATGGGAGAGCCATCAATACTGTTGTGAAAACAGTATTAATGAGACTTGACAGATAATTGAATATGGCAAAGAATGAACACTGGTTATTAAAAGAATGGTGGGTGTCCTCAGCCAAATTAGAAAGTTAGGAGAAGGGATGTGTTTGGGGAGGGGAAGAAAATGACATAATGTGTTTTGATTTTGAGATGCCTTTGAGACCTCCACCTGGAGATGTCAGACAGACAGCTGAAGATGAGGACTAGCTCCTAGAAGAGAGAGCCCAGCTGTTTGTAGCAGCTGAACCCATGGAAGTTGATGATATCTCTATAGAAATATTGAAAGAGAAGATCAGGGGGCCTATGTCATAAATCTAAGGCTCAACCACACATATAAACTGTTACACAGATAATGAACCTACAGAAGAAACCAAAGTGCATTGACCAAGCAGAAAAGAGGAGACCCATGACAGAAGTGTGTCAGAAAAACCTAGGAGGAGAAAACAACTAGATGAAGGAGGTGGTCAACAGGGTCCAATACTTCAGAGAACTGACTTCTGTGATGAAAATAGAGGTGACAAAAGAACATTTAATTTAGTCATAAATAAATGATTAATGACCTTTGAGAGAGAAATTTCAGTTGAACTGGACATAAAAGTCAGTTTGAGGAGTTTGAGAAGTAAGTGGGAGGTTAAAAAAATGGAGGCAAGGCAGCAAGTGTAAATGACTTTTACCTAAGAGTAGCCATGTCACTTCCTTGTTTAAAAACCTTCACCATGTAACAGAATCATAAACTTTAAGAACCATAAAGAGGCCTCAGTGGCCATCTAATCCAACCTAAACTTGAAAAATAATTCTTTCTAAAACATACTTGACAAATGATCCTCCACTTTACTGAAAGACCTCCCAGGAGGGGAGAACCTACTAACTCCTGAGGTGGCAGTGAAGAGGGAGAGCATGCTACTACTACTACTGCTACTGCTACTACTACTACTGCTACTACTACTACTGCTACTACTAATAATAATGACAGCTAGCAGCCAGAGCTCTAGACTTAGAGTCAGGAAGACCTGAGTTAAAATCAAGCCTCAGACACTTCCTAACTGTTTAACCTTGGGAAAGACACTTAACCTCTGTTTTTAACTAGAGGAGGAAATGGCAAACTACTCCAGTATCTTTGCCAAGAAAATTCCATGGACAAAGGTCCATCGGGTCATGAAGAGTCAGACACAACTGAAAATGGAAGATTCAGATCTGACTGAAAACAACTGAACAACAACAAAGCATTTATATAGAGCTTTACAAAGCACTTCATATATGTTATACAAGTTAATCCTCACAGCAACCCTATGAGGGAGCTGCCATTATCCCCATTTTACAGATTGAGAAAATTGAGACAGCTAACAATTAAGTGGCTTATGCAGAGCAACACAGCTAAATGTGTCTAAGGCAGAATTCAAATTCAGATCTGGCTCCAGGCATAGTGCTTTACCTACTATCTGACCTAGCTGACTAAATTATTCTAATAATGATGATAATAGTAATAATAATAGCATGAAAACATTTTAATTATTTATATAAGTAATTATACTTTGCTGTAACTCTAAGAATTAAGAAATATCTCCTTACAGCAAACCTAAATATGCCTTAGTGTAACTTCCACCCATTGCTCCTAGTTCCATCTTCTGGGGCCAAGCAGAACAACTCTGTTCACTCTCCTCCCACATAGTTATCAATTTTCCCTCTCCCTACAATGACCCCCAAGTAGTCACCTCCCCATGATTCACCCAACCTTCACAAGGTATGAACTTTACCATCCTGGTTACCTGCCTCTGGATTCTCTCCGGATTATCAATGTGCAAGACACAAAATGAAACACAGTATTGTGGATGTGACATTACCTTCCTGTTCCAGAAAGTAATATTCCATGACCTAAGATTGCATTAGTTTTCAAAGCTGCTGTATTGTTGACTTGTGTTGAGCAGTCTATCTGGACATGCTACTTTAATCTTGTATTTGTGAATTTCATTTTTAAAATCCAAGTGTTTGATAGCTAATTGGCACAGAGTGCTCAACTTGGCCTTTTTGCTGTTTCTCCCACGCAAGGCTCCATTTCCCAACATACGGCATTTTCACTGACTTTCCCCCATTCTTGGAATGCTCTTCCTTCTAGTCTTCCCTTGGCTTCGCTGGCTTCCTTCAAAGCTCAAATCCCATCTTGTGCAAAAAGCTTTTTTCACCCTCCTTCTCCCCATACGTAGCTAATGCCTTCCCTTTGAGATTATCCCCAATTTGGATTTTCATTTGGTTTGACTTTTCACAGCCCTCCCTTGCTTAAATCCAATTCACCTGCATGTCATGGCATCACCTACCTGATGTCATGGACCTCTTTGAGAACAAAGGACAAACAACAAACAGGAACTCCCAGTTTGTTCTCTCTCTCTCTCTCTCTCTCTCTCTCTCTATATATATATATATATATGTATATGTATATGTATATGTATATGTATATATATACGTACATATATACATATATGTATATATGTATATGTACCACACACACATATATACATACATGCATTTGTATACACACACACACACACATATCTATCTACCATGTGTATATAGTTTGAATGTCATTGCCCCTAAAATTGCAAGCTTCTTGAGGACAGGATCTTTTTTTGCCTTCCCATGTGTGCCTGGAGCTTAGCATTGTGCTATGTGCTGGGAATATACATACAAACAAGACAATCCTTCTTCTCAAGGAGCTTACATTCTAATGGAAGAACAAACACATGAAGGAATGCTAGATGGGGAGAGAAAAAGCATTGGGGTAGGAAGAGAGAGAAGAAGCAGATGGAGTCTGGAGAGAGTTAAGGTGGCTTCCCCCTGCTGTTGGAAACATGAGCTTATTACTTTTAATTTTAAAAAAAAACTTTGCTTTTTTCTTTTCTTTTCTCCTTTCTTTTTCTTTTCTTTCTTTCTTTCTTTCTTTCTTTCTTTCTTTCTTTCTTTCTTTCTTTTTTGCAATTACGTTGTGATTTTTATTACACTCCCAACACTAGAACCAAGGTCCTCCAAGTGCTACACTTAATATATGGTTGATCAGTGCCTGGTGACTTGAGTAACTCAGTGCTCTCTTTTTATCTCCTTCCTTATCTTGGTTATCAAGCCATTTTTGATCTGTCCTTTTGTTCCATCCTGAAAAAGAAATGAGACATTTCTCCTTAGAATAGAAAACAAAAGCAAATCAGACTTGAACAGTTCCACCTTCTCTTTCTGTAGTCAATTATCATCACCCCATCTATGCCAAGGGCCAGGACTATCCCTTCTTTAATTCTCTTGTTTTCTCTGGAATAGTTTAAAAAAGCTTTCTTTTGACCTGTGCTTTCCTCTTCTAGCCTCGGTTACTTGAAAGCAAGGGCTAGTTCACTTTTGCCCTTCTATCCCTAAAATCTTGTACAGCGTCTGGTGCAGATGTATTTGTACATATTTTTTGATTTTGAATTGAACTTCAGCATTTCTCTTTAAAATGCTCTATTTTGAAACTTCATCACCTGTCCATGCTTCCTTCTTTTCCACATATCTTTTTAAAATCCAAGTTTGTTGATGAGGTTCTTGTGTATCCACTGGTCTCATTGCCTGGTATATAGTATGTGCTTGATAAATCTCTATCTCCTTTCTTTCTTTCCTTCCTTCTTTTTTCCTTTCTTTCTCTCATTTCTCTCCTCTTTCCTTCCCTTTCTCTGTCCTTTTTTCTCTTTCTTTCTCCTTTCCTTTCTTCTTTCATTTCTTCTTTCCTTCCTTCCTTTCTTCTCTTTAACAACTATCTTTTACTCCTCCCTACCAGAAATGTTTCTTTTTTTGTCTTGAAAAATCTTCCTATTTGAGAATTTCTCGGTTTATCTCTCTTCAGACTTGTCTTACAAAATTTTAGTGCATGGAATTCTATCTAGTCTTTGTCTGAACCTTTTGAAATTTGCTCTCCCCAAATAAAGGGTGTATATCAGACTATGCCCTGATTTTCTCTCCTCTAACAGAAGTTCTTAAGATGGAGTGAGCATTTCCCCTCTTCTCCACCATATCCATCCCAGCAGCCAATTCTTCCTTGTTAGTGAGAATCAGATCCAAAATATAATTCCCCTTGTTAGACCCTCCACCTTTTGGAGGATGAATTTATCAGCAAAGCATGTCAAGAAATTATTCGTGTGTGTGTGTGTGTGTGTGAGAGAGAGAGAGAGAGAGAGAGAGAGAGAGAGAGAGAGAGAGAGAGAGAGAGAGAGAGAGAGTGTTAGTTTTAGGTAATATCTGAAAAACTGAAAACTGAACAATCCCCATCAATAAACACTATGCCGTGCCTCTGCGTGAGGCCTGTGATATGCTCCCCAAACTCCTCATCTAATCCATTTCCTCTTTTTCTCTGTAGTATTCTCTGATAATATTATGACTTTTGTTTCTGCCTGCATTAATTTTCACCAATACATTTTCTACCATACTTTCTGTTACAGCAATCAGACTTTTCCCTATTTTTCACTTTGGAGATGCTAAGATTATCAAGTGTCCCCTTTGTCTGAATGGGTGGGAAACCTTTTTTGCTGTCTTTGTTTTGGAGTATTTCTCAGCACTGAACCCACCAAGAGTCATTGAATTGTATGATGTGGTGCCAGTGGTTGGAGCTTTCTCATGTAGATTTCTCACTCTCTAAATGGTGAGCCTCAAGTGCCCCAGGGCCTTGAGACAGGTATATAAGATCTGAGGTTGGCATTTGACTTTTGGTGGTATACTCACTGAAAGGATGTGAGTGACAAGACTCTGGGCAAGCCATTGAACCCACCCACCTCCCTCCTGGCTTTGTAACCCAGACAGATAGACGTTGGTGCTTCTCTGGTAACTATGAATTGTGATTTGAATCAGACAAGGTCTGTCTGTTGATGTTTGTAATTTCTGTTCGTATTTGCCCTGAAGTTCGGGGGGCTGCTCTTTCCCACCTGAACTAAGTGAATAATATATTTATGTTTGATTAAACTGAGATTGTTAACCCTTTAAAGTTGCTTTCCTTAGAAAAGCAGATCAAACAACCTGTGTTGGCAGCCCTCTGTGTGTTGGGTGTTGCTGGTCTTACACAGCCACAGTAGCTGCTAGCAGATTGTTGCTACACTTCCCTCCTCTGAGTCATAGATTTCTATTTTCTTTATTTACCTTCAGTGGCCCCTTTTTTGTCTTAGAATAAGAATATAAACTCCTGACTTGTTTTTAAGAACTTCTGCAATCCAGCTTGAACCTACATTTCTAGCCCCATTTAATATTACTGTCCTTCACATACTCTAGACCTCAATACAGACTAGACTCTTAGTTATCCTCTAGAGATAATGTGCCATCCATCTTCAGCCTCCCTCTGAGCATTTTAGGTAGTAGCACAATGAATACAGCTCTGTGCTAGATTTGAGTTCAAATACAGCTTCCTATACTTATTAACTGTGTGACACTGGGTTAAGTCACTTAGCCTCTGTTTATCTTAGCTTTCTCAACCATAAAATGGGGATAATAATAGCACCTACCTCTGAGAGTTGTTGTGAAGATCAAATAACATAATATTTTTAAAGCACTTAAAGCAGTGTCTAGTATGTGGTAGATGTTCAATTAATGCTTATTCCCATTCCCTGCTGAGAACATACACCCTTTTCATCTCTGTCTTTCAGAATCTTTCGTTTTCTTCAAAGTTCAGCTCAAATGCACATACTCTGTCCTCTTCTGCATTCCTTACCTCGAGTGCTCCCACAATGTTGTGTTTCCATCCTTTGTACCATGACATTACTCCATACCCTTTATTTTATTTATCTTTGTGTATATTATATGCCTTCCTACTTCAATAGCATATGAACCTCTTAATGGCAGAGGCTATGTCATCTTTATCCTTGCACCACCAGCAAGTAGCATGGAGTGCCTTCTATGCAGTAGGTATTTAATATTACCGTCTAGAATAAAATTAGCCTTACTATACTCTGCCTTGGTCATTCCACTTCTGCAGTTTTATGTTGGATCTGGCCACCAAGTATCAGTGTAAACATTAATAAATGAGCAGAAACAAAGAAGGGAGTCCAGAATGATGAGAGGATGAGAAATTGTGCAGTAGAAGAGTCACTTTGAATTTAATATTTTTAGCCAGGAAACAAGCCTTATGTCGGTAGCATATGAGCTATCTTCAAAGCATTGATGTGAGAGGGTTTGGACTTGTTCTTCTTGGCCCCTGAGGATAGAAAATAAAGGTGTAGAGACTGTTCAAAAGTGGAATAAGTTAACTTGGGGACTAGAAGGTTATCCATTGCTGGAGGTTTTCAAAGGGAGGCTCAATGACCATCAGTGAGCTATTGTAAAGTGAATTCCTGTTCAAGTTAGGGCGGGACTAGGTGATACCTGAAATTCCTTTTAACGCCCTATTTCTGTAAATCTATGGTATGCTCAGAATACATCATCATTCCTCAAATATGATTATTGATATGACTATTTTAAAGTGAGGTTGAAAATGTGTTGAACTTATTGTTTAGAAATATTAACATTAAAAACCAGAAAACATTAACATTAAAAACCCTGGCTGCTGCTTCATATACATGTTGCTTCTCTTTATTAGAATGTAAGCTTCTGGAGGGCAGGAACTCTCTCTTTTTTATTTGCATCCCCAGCCCTCAGCACCATGTCTGGCACTTAATCAATACATTTTCATTTGTTCATTTTGCTTTCTTCAAGAGTCTCCATTTGGTCCAATGCCCTGTGTTCTTACTCAGAAGCACTAAATTAGACATTCATTACAATCAACATTTTTACATTGGATTATAATGCAAATCAACTCATATTTTTCTGGTCATTGAGTTTCCCTAATATAAATTTGGAGAAAATTATATTAGAAGCCAAATTCATAATCAATTACTACAATGTTAAGTAGCCAAGTCTGAAAGAAAACAGCAAGGTTGTTTAACTGGTGCTTGTAGCAAGGGCTGACACTTGGGGTTCTACAGCAGTGTAGGACTATATGCAAGTTTCCCGGTCCTCACCAGAGGAAAAATGGTTATACTATCTTGATGCCTAAGTCTGTTACTTTGGCATGTGCTGAAAATTAACAATGGAAGTACTTTTCAAACATTAGAATACTATAGGGAAAGTGACTAAAACTATGATTTCACTGGTATAAGGTGAACCCAGAAGAGGAAATTCCCTCCATTGATGCAGGTCAACACCTTCACTGCTACTTCTAATGTTAGAGTGTTGTCTAGGGCACTGCGAAGTTAAGTGACTTACCCAAGGTCATACAGTCAACATGCAATTGCCTGATAAGTTCAGGGAATTATGCTAAGCTCTGGGGATACAAAGAATGGCAAAAACAAACAAAAACCTTTTAAGGAGCTCACAGTGTAATTAGAGGAGATAGCATGCAAACAATTAGCTACAAGCAAGACATATATAGGATAAACTGGAGATAACCTCAGAAGGAAGGCACTACAATTAAGGAAGACTGAAGGTCAGACTTTATCTGATACTTGAGCAAAGAAACCCAAGAGGTAACAATGAGGAGGTAGAGAATTCTAGTCATGGGGGAAACCAGTGAAAATGCACAAAGTCAAGAGATGGAATGTGATGTACAAGGAATAGTAAGAAGGCTATTGGTGCTGGATTGCAGAGTACATAGGGTGGGTGGAAGTGGAGTAAGATATAAGAAGACTAGAAAAACAGGAGGGAGCCAAGTCATGAAGGACTTTAAAAGTCATAGTATTTTATATTTGATCCTGGAGGTAATAACAAACCACTGGAGTTTATCGAATGAAGGGGTAGCATGGTTAGACCAACCCTATGCTTAAGAAAGGTCAATTTGACTGTCAATATGTGTCAAAAGTGGAACTTGGAGCCAGAACTTCTTGGATTCAAGGTCAGGTCTCTGTCTACTGTACCAGCTGCCTCTCATAAAAATACTATCATCATCATCATCATCATCATCATCATCATCATCATCATCACATCATCACCATCACCATGTCAAGAGAGAGGGATGCTATTAGGACACTGAGAAGGCAGAAAGCCAGCACAGTGCCTCATCCCAGAGTCTTCCAGAAAGCCATTCAGACATCGAAGCCAGAAAAAAGTATTCAAGAAGAACGCATCTAAGCAGCTAGCTTGACTGAAGATAGTGGTTAGAGTCTGGGAGCAATAGGCAGAAAAATGCCATGATGTCAGCATATAGGTTTAAGTGGGCCCCTGTTATCAGCTGCTGGGCTATCATAGAAGATGATCCCACTAGGCAGGGGATGGACAGTGTAAGAATCTGACCTGCCTAGAGTTCTGCCAGCTTGGAACATAGACAATTGGTCTGGGTTATATTTATTTATTATTTTTGTTCCTGAAAGGTCAGATCTACTAAATCTAGCCAAGGCCTAATTATTGAGTCTATGGTCTCCACGAATACTTGCAATCCCCAAAGGGGAAGGACAGGTGTAAGTGATGATGTTAGAATCCATCAGAATCTGACCTGTCTAGAATTCTGCCAGCTTAGAACACAGACAACTGGTCTGGGGTTTTGGCCTTATATTTATTTATTATTTTTGTTCCTGGCAGGTCAGGTCTGCTAGATCTAGCCAAGGCTTAATTACTGAGTTTATATTCTCTGTGAATACTTGCCAAAATGGCTGATCTTTCAGGAGTCTCAATTTTGGTTTGTGCAATAGTATATCAGTTCACTGGTAACAAATTCCTGTAATGTGGAAGATGATAAAATTAAACTTGCTAAAAAAAATAATAGATGGTTGAGCTGAGGGAAGGAATATACTGGCAAATTTTTGACAATCAGCAAAGGAAAAAATGTATGTACAACATACTTTTAAGTTTAATCTTCATTATTGACATTTTCTCTGTCACTTTCCTAGACAATGAACAAAACAATAAATCAATCCCTGATTCCAAGGCCAGGTCTCTATGCACAATGCCAGTGATACAATACTCAACGGTGGTTGTAGCTCACACAGTAGAAGAATCCTGCCAGGTCTTTTGCTGATGTGGAAATCCCCTACTGCAATGTCCCATCCACCTTATTTAGGGCCAGTCATAACCGCCACTGGCTAATTATATGCCTCAGGAGCCATCTCTTTCTTTGTGCATTGGTACTGCTCCAGCGTAGCAAACAATTGGTTCCGCCAAAGATGTGGAGCGTGCCAGATGAGGTTTTAGGAGTAAATGAAAACACATGACGAGATCAACTACTATGTAATGTTGTAGGTATTCCATACTTTGCTCTCCTGGTTCTCATTTTCCTTTGTATCAGCTCATGTAAGTCTTCCTAGCTTTCTCTAAATCTATCCCTTTAGTCATTTCTTATGGCATAGTCATATCCCTTTTCATTCATATACCATATGTGATTTAGACATTTTCCCATTTGATGGGCACTCACTTTATGTATGGCCAGTTTTTGGCTACACTCCTGCAATAAGCTATGTTGTTTGTTGTTGCTGTTCTTTTTAATATGTGTTCTTTCCCTTTTTCTTTGAACTCTTGGTATATAAACCTAGAGGTCATATCCATGAGTTAAAGGATATGTAATTTAATGACTTTTGTGGCATAGTTCCAAATTGCTTTCCAAAACGGCTAGACCAATTCAAGCTCCACTAACAATGTGTTAATCTGACTATTTTCCAACAACTCCTTTTGAAATGGCATTTTGCTTTTTTTTTTCATCTTTAAATCTGATGAGTATAAGGTAGAACCTTAGAGTTGGTTTAATTTGTGTTACTCAAGCTAATAGCTTAGACTTTGCTATGAGCACTACCTGGTGGCTTACTCAAAAATAGCACCCAAATTAGCTTATTGTAGCTACTTCTGTAGGCATTTCTGAGTTCCAATATAAAACAAATTTTTCCATGAGGCACATAATCCTTTACATGGTAATGGGGAGGTTGCTCACAAATCCCAAGAAACAATTATATTACTGAAAGGAAAGTTAGCCTAGGGATATTTTTTTTGAGGAGTGGAGAGAGACAGGTAAAATTTATTTAACAGTCAGGAAAGATATCTATACCATGCTAAAGAATTGAAACAAGGTGCATATACCTGGCATAGATGTTGAAATAGGATATATATATATATATATGTATATATATATATATATACATATATATATATACACACACATATACCTTGTTCAATATTTTGGCACAGTATGGATGTCAATAGATAGATAGAGATATATACATATAGATATAGATAGAAAGATTATATATATATATATATGTATGTATACATCCACCCACATACATACATATGTTGTTGTTCAGCAGTTTCTGTTGTTTCTTACTCTTTGTGACCCC
The DNA here is from genome assembly GCA_028646595.1 of Phalanger gymnotis. Classification (NCBI taxonomy): domain Eukaryota; kingdom Metazoa; phylum Chordata; class Mammalia; order Diprotodontia; family Phalangeridae; genus Phalanger; species Phalanger gymnotis. Next base: position 476,975,353 of record CM053622.1, on the reverse strand, counting down.
ATTTGAGATTTTCTTAGCAAAGATACTGGAATGGTTTACCATTTCCTTCTCCAGCTCGTTTTACAGAGGAGGAAACTGATGAAGAAACAGGATTAAGTGACTTCACCAGAGTCACACAGCTAGTAAGTATCTGAGGACAAATTTGAACTCAGGTCTTCCTGACTCCAGGCCTGGCCCTCTATCCACTGTACCACATAGATACTCCCATACATACACATACATACACCCTTTCATTTTACCTGTTCATTCATTTCCTCAGGGAGTACTCATGACAAATTTCTCATCTCAAAGGCAGCTAGGTAGCACAGCAGATAAAGTATTAAACCTGGAGTCAGGAAGACTTTAAATCTGGCCTCTGATACTTAGTAGCTGTGGATCTCTATTTGCCTCAGTTTCCTTATCTGTAAAATGGTGCTAATAATAGCATCTATCTGTAAAGGTTGTGAGGATCAAATAAGGTAACATTTTTAAAGTGCTATACAAACCTTAAAGCATTATCTGGATGCTAGCTATCATTAATATCTGCTGAGTGCACTGTCAGAGAAGATGCTGGTTATCTCAGAGTGTTTTATTTCTTTAATTTTTTAAATTTATTTTTAGTTTTCAAAATTCATTTGCACAATATTTTCAGTTACAAATTTTCTCCCCATTTCTACCCTCCCCTCACCCCAAGATGGCATATATTCTGATTGCGCTTTCCCCAGTCTGCCCTCCCTTATATCACTCCACTCCCCCCAACCCTTATCCCCTTCTCCCTTACTTTCTTATAGGGCAAGATTGATTTCTATACCCCATTGCCTGTATGTCTTATTTCCCAGTTTCATGTAAAAATGACTTTTTAACATTTGTTTTTAGATCTTTTGAGTTCCAAATTCTCTCCCGTCTTCCCTCCCCATCCACCCTCCTTGAGAAGGCAAGCAATTCAATATAGGTTATACACATATTGTTATGAAAAACACTTTTATAATAGTCATGTTGTGAAAGACTAACTATATTTCCCTTCATCTTATACTGTCCGCCTTATTCAGTTTTCTCCTTTGACCCTGTTCCTTTTCAAAAGTGTTTGCTTTTGACTACCTCCTCCCCTAGTCCGTGCTCCCTCCTATCATTTATCCCCTTCCCCCTACCTTCCTGTATGGTAAGATACTCAATTGAATGTGTATGTTATTCCCTCCTTAAACCAAATAGGGTGAGAGCAAAGTTCACTCGTTCTCTTTCACCTACCCCCTCTTCCCTTCCATTATAACACCTTTTTCTCACCACTTTTATGTGAGATAATTTACTGCATTCTATCTCTCTGTTTCTCCTTCTACTAATATATTCCTCTCTCATGCTTTAATTGTATTTTTTAGATATCATCTCTTCATATTCAACTTACCCTGTACTCTGTGTGTGTGCGTATATGAATATATGTATACATATACATAATGTAATTTAAATTATTATTTATTTATTATTTTTAATTTTCACCATTGATTTTCACAAGAGTTTGAATTACAAATTTTCTCCCCATTTCTACCCTTCCCCCCACTCCAAGATGGCATATATTCTGATTGCCTCATTCCCCCACCAGCCCTCCCTTCTGTCACCCCACTCCTCTCCCATCCCCTTTTCCCTTTACTTGCTTGTAGGACAAGACAGATTTCTATGCCCCATTGCCTATGTATCTTATTTGCTAGTTGCATGCAAAAACTTTTTTTGAATATTTACTTTTAAAACTTTGAGTTCCAAATTCTCTCCCCTCTTCCCTCCCCATCCACCCTCCCTAAGAAGGCAAGCAATTCAACATAGGCCATATGTGTATCCTTATGTAAAACGCTTCCACAATCCTCATATTGTGAAAGACTAACTATATTTTGCTCCTTCCTATCCTATCCCCCTTTATTCACTTTTCTCCCTTGACACTCTCCCTTTCAAAAGTGTTTGCTTTTGATTACCTCCTCCCCCATCGACCCTCCCTTCTATTGTCCCCCCTTTGTACCTCCTTCTTCCTTCTTTCCTCTCTGGTAAGATAGCCAGTTGAGTATGTATGGTATTCCCTCCTCAGGTCAAATCCAATGAGAGCAAGATTCACTCATTCCCCCTC
>CM053622.1:476940142-476963843 GCA_028646595.1 Phalanger gymnotis | reverse complement strand
GTTGTATGGGTAGCAGAATAGTGAGATGTGTTGGGAAACCAAAAAGATATAAAAGCAAAATATATCAATAAAATAGAAAAAAAAGATTCCTTAATCAGTTTGGATTACTTGCTGCCTTGCTTTTATGATTCTCAAGTTGTACATTATGGTTGACAGGTTTCTCCACATTTTTTGTAAAAGTAAGTTATTTTCAAACAATATGATTATGTTTGCAGAGTAAGTGATTTGGGGATCTAATCTTGCTTTTTATATATATTGCTTTCTGCATATTTTAACTGTCAGTACCTTTATTACCAATTTGAATTTATATCAGGAATGCAGAGATGGTTTAACATTAGAAAAAATAATAAATGCAATAAATCGCACTAATACTTTAAAAATGCAACTCTATAGTATGTGCAAAAAAAACCCCTTGATAAAATATAGCACTCATATAGATGAAAAAACAAGGAAGACAGGACTGAAAGTACTTTTCTTTAACATGTTAGAACATAATAATTTAAAACCAAGAGCTAGCACTATTTATAACAGAGAAACATAAGGAGCTCTCCCACTGAGAACAATGAGTAAAATAAGGATGTCCAATCTTATCATTATTATTCAGCATCATTCTGGAAATGTTACCTACATGGCAATGCAAATAGATAAAAGAAATAAGCATTGGCAAAGAGTAAGCTAAAATGTAAGAGTAAGCTAAAACAATTTGCGTACAATATGGTTGTTTGCATAGAAAAAAACACTGAAACAAAAAAGCAAGCCGTCAAGATTAGCAAAATATCAGAATATGAAAAAAGCCCACAAAACCAGAATTTCTACAAGTCACTAACAAAAAACAATAAAAGTTTTTTTTTTAAAAACCCCCACTATTTAAACTAACAATATAACATAAATACAGGGAATTAAGGAGTGGTAGGAGACTCAGCCAATATAATAAAAATGACAGTACTGCCTAAATTACCCTATTTATTGAGTACTATACTAAGGATTACTTTATAGACCTAGGAAAAAAATAATACACTTCACGTACAGGAACAAAAGATGAAGAATATCAAAGGATTTAATGAAAAAAAATGTAAGAAAGAAAGGAACCTAGGAGTACTGGACTTCAAACTATACTATCAAGCAGGAATCATCAAAATAATTTGGTACTGGATAGTAAGTGAAGATGACATTCAGGGTACATACATTCATAAATGAATACAATGGTTTAGTAGTATTGGATAAATCCAAAGATCCTAGCTGTTGGGGCAAGATGTCATTATTTAATAAAAACTCAGAAAAATTGGAAGGAAGTCTGGTAAAAACTAGCTATAGATCTATATCTCACACTGTTTACCAAGACACTCTCCAAATGGCACATGACTTAGACAGAGAGGGTGACATACTAAACAAATTAGACAAGCAAGGAAGAAATGACCTATCACATCTATATATATGGGAAGAGTGCATGATCAAACATGAGACAAAGGATCGGGCAGAAGGTAAAAGTAGGACATTTTAATGACATAAAATTAAAATGTTTTCACACAAAGAAAACCAATGAGCTAACATAAGGAGAGAAGCAGATACATGAGGAAAAAACCTTTGCAGCAAGTTTCTCTGATAAAGATCTCATTTAAAAAATATATCATATTTGGAACTGATTTAAATTTGTAAGAATGAACCATTTCCCAAATGAGTTGCTAGTGGTTTAATTATGCAACTGACTCCTGGACCTATATATCCAGCCCTAATCTCTCTCTAGTGAACAACTTGCCGATTGAACATTTCAAATGGGATGTTTCACACATAACTGAAACTTAAAATATCTAAGACACAACTCATCTGCTATTTCCCTCCTTACATCTACCCCTATTCGAAGTGTATTTATTTTTTTCTATAGTGGGCATGACCATCCTAATTTTTGAGGTTAGCGGCTTCAGGGATATCCTCAATTCTTTACTTGCACTTATTCCACATTTGAGGTGCTACCTCTTGCCATATCTAACTCTACAACATCTCTTTTTGATTGAAATATGAACTTTTCTGTATGATAGTAAGGCTTATTTGGCACTGAGCCAATGAGCTATGAATCCAGGACTGCTAATATTTTCTCTCTGTAAGGGACAGATTGATCCCAGAACCAGAATTGGGTCTAAGCTGGCAGGTGGGGAGTTAATAGCCTCATTTGTACTACAAGGATACTGGAACAGAAAGATCTTCAGCAGTGTAGAAATAATGGAACTTAGCAGCTAATTAGTAAGAATAATTAATTAAAAGAGGGAGCTAGCGGATGACATATTTCTTTCCTTTCATAACCCTGGCTATGTTTTATGTTGCTTGGCCCAGGGGCCCAAATCACTGGCTATAGCTCTACATGCTTTGTAATTCATTGTACACCATGGTGCCTGTTTAAGCTTGAAATCTGAGGTAGAAATGATTTAACTACACCTATATCTTATGTGTTAGGGCCTAACTTTACCCAGTCATCATTTTAATGAATTGGATCTGTGAGCACATAAAAATGATGGCATTTGTATTCAATTCCTCCCTTTAAATCCTTTACTTTCTAATCCCATTTTGTATCTACTGTATTTTTATTTGGTTTCTCAACATTCAGCTAGTAACTTAGTTTTCTCATGTTTGTCTTGAACTTTTTACATCTATCTGGATTTAAGGGTAAACATTCACTTGATGGGGATACTGAGTATATTTAAACACCCTATTGCTCCTCTGGAGTTTGTACTTTCAAGAATGATTAATTTGTGTAATAAAGTTATAGCCACAGTCACTTCATCTAATATATGAATAGGTGTTTTTATTTTAAGAACATCTAGTCTTGCTGAGATTTGTGGTATTTTTTCTTATTATCATCTTGCCCTTCCACTCATTCCTTCTTCCTCTCCTCCCACTCTATTGCAATATTATAAAGTAGTTTTAGAATATATCATGCAAGGCTAAGAGTTGGAATAATTTGACCTTAAAAGGTAGAAATATAAACTTTTTTTCCTCAAATAAGGAAATGTGGGGAGTTGACTAGGTGATCTCCAAATTCCAATAATTTTTGAAATCTAAAAGTAGTATCATGGCATTCTCATGTGAAATATGATCATTTTAAAAAAGAAATGACATTTGCATTGTTGATGAAAGTATGAGCAGTGTTCCATTGAAATGTTGTTTCCCTCTATCTGCTATCTCCCACACACTGCTGTGAAGTTCTAGGTGAGTGAAAGCCTTTGCCACCATGTTTTTGTTTTTCCTCATTTGGAATTTTTTTTTTCATTATCAGTGTATGGAACTCATGGTGAACAGACTTGCTCCACCAATGCAACTTAAATTACAGTCTTGGAGAATTGCCCAGGAAGCCAAGAGTTTAAGAAGCAATCTGGCATGGTGAAGATAGTATTATACTTGGAGTCAGAATAACTTGGATTCCAGTTTCCCTTTCCATACTATGTGACCATGGATGAATCATTTAAACTCTCTGGACCTCAGATTTCTCATCTCTAACATGAGGATAATAATATTTGTATTACTGTTATAGTATATCTGAATATAATATCTGAACTATACTATTGAAGTGAAGACCCAATGAGACCATGATGCAATGAACTATATAAATGCCAATAGTTATTATTAAGTGACTTGCCTATAGAAGCTATGTAGCTACTTGTCTGAAAGAGAGGACTTGAATCCAGATCTTCTTGTGAATTAATTTCTAGCCTTCTTTCCATTATTCTATGCTGAATTTCTTGTTAATTGAATAACAGCTATATATGATTGCAATTTACCAAATCTGATAAACATTACCATAGCTTCTTAGTGTAGTTTACACATTATTTATGTTGTATTGCCATTTGCAAAATGTTTACATTTTTCTAAATCATACATATATGAAATTGGAGGAACTTTTTTACTTTAGTCAAATGAAAACATACAACAGGAGATTCCAATAAATGAATCTAGAATACAAAATTCCAGACTCCACATTGCTCTTATAGATAATTTTAATTTTGGTGGTCTCCAAAATATATTCTGGGGAAACAGGATCCCAATTAGGGATATAACGAGAATTAAAAGGAATTTTCTAATACTGAGTTAAAGCCGCATGAAACAGAAGGCTGTGAGTCTATACCAGGACAAACGTCTGTTTAAGACACAGATTATCTTTGCCTGAGACATTCTCCTGGCATTTTCTGGCTGCTGGACTGGGAATAGTCTCAATGGCTACGTACTTAAAGAGCGTCCCTTGACAGAGGAAGGACGTCTAGTCATTGTGCCTTAGTAAATGAGAGCAAAGATCCTAATAGATGATTCTGAAAAGCTGAAGTACCAAAGATGGTGGCAAGAGAGCTGTTTAGTAACCTTGAGACCAGCAGAGACATCCATCAGGGACAACATAATTTCCAGTGGAGAGCAGAGATATCATACTCCGCAGAAATGATGCAACACCCAATCAAGTTGCAATATTCAACTGTGATGACGGCATCAGATGACATTGGTAATGGTGGGAGGTGGGAGTGAGTTCATATCCATCCGTGTGTGCTGCATTCTGGCTATACATGTTCCTTACATGACTGCTCTCCATACATATGCTCTGGGATAGATTCCAAAAATATGTCCCTTTATGAATATTCCCTTGCCACTTGTGTTCCCACTGTGCAAGACCTCTGGTCAAATATGATCTCTGTATATGTACTGATAGTGCAATCACCTCTAGATGATTATGGTGTAATCTTTTTTTTACTTGACTCTTTATATTCTATGCTTTTTGAATAGATTTTTTAAAATTTGCCGTATGGCTGGCAAAAATAAATACACTGATTGGAGCTCTTGGTTCTCAGGTAAGTATTCTAAGCTATGAGGCAGCTAGGTGGCAGTGGATAGAGTGCTGGCCCTTGAGTCAGGAGGACTTGAGTTCAAATCTGGCTTCAGCCATGTACTTGCTGTGTCACCCTGTGCAAGTCACTTAATCCTGTTTGCCTCAGTTTCCTCATCTGCTAATGATATAGAGAAAGAAATGCCGAACCACTTTGCCAAGAAACCCCAAATGGAGTCACGAAGAGCTGGACATGACTGAAAAATGACTGAACAACAAAAATTCTAAACTCAAAGCTTTTTGCCCTTAGTTGTTCTTTCTTTAGGATTTTCTCTTATGTGATGTCTATTCTTTGGTCATTTATTTATCAACTGTAGTAATACTTCTAGTCTTCATTTTGTATAGTATCCATTATAATGACTATCTTTATTCAACAAGTCTTTGTTGAACAACATTTACATACCTGGCATCATGCAAGACACTGTGGTAACCAACATTCCAGTGGTGAGGGAAAAACTAACAAATCTGAAATCCTTAGAGACAGGCAGGGTAGTATGGAAAGACCACTGGATTGGGCTTCAGAAGCCTGATTCTAGTTCTCGACCTGTCATTAAATGACTGCTGGCAAATCACTTCACTCCTGGATAGCAGTTTCTTTGATAATATATTGAGAGGGTTGGACTATGTCATCCCAAAGGCCCTTTCCAGAAATAACATCCTGCAGTTTTAAATGCTAAGCTACAGAAAGCCCATGTTGCATCATAGAAAGTTCTTGGAAATTGTAGTCAAGAGACCTGAGTTGGAATACAGGCTCCAACATTTGGTTGTGTCAGTTCAGCTTTACTTTCCCATCTGAAAAATGAGGCTGATAAAACTTATACCGCCTACCTGCTAGGGATGATGTGAGGAAATTGATTTGTAAATCTTAAAGCCTTATATAAATGTGAATTATTATTACAGGAAGGCACTGAGAGGCTATTCTGATACATTGCTTCTGTAGAAATTGTTAGACTATTCTGTAACTATCTCTTTTTGTCTTTGAACTCTGGGGCTTTGATTAAATGAAGACAACTAGGAAACTGATGGACTTGTTACTAAGTTAGCCAAAATTCTACTGGAGGCAATAGTCATTCCTTCCCAGGCAAGGAGACAGCACCAGCTCAGCTGTTTGGAGGCTCACTAGAGATTTTTTTCTCTCTAGAATTTCAGTTGCATCTTCATTGTATCCTATTGATAGCAGTAAGGTATAAGAGAAAGGGCCCCGTCCTTGAGTCAGAAGACTCAAATCCAGACCCTGCTACTTCCTGACTGTGTAAATACAGACAAGTTACTGTGAGGAAAGTATCTTAGAAACCATCAAGGTTTACATAAGTTGCAACATGGCATCATGAATAGAGGGTTAACCTCAGAATCAGATGGTTTGGTTTTAGATCCCGCCATGGATACATTCTGACCATTAATACATTCAGGAGTCCAGGAGTGAAATGGGAGAGATTTTGTGGAGATAGAAATGGCAAGATTTGTGACTGCTTACATATGTAGTTTGAGAGTGTGGAGTTGAGGATGACATCTTGGTTGTAAACCTGGGTGGCTACAACATGGGTGGCATCCATGACAGCAATAGAAAAAATCAGAAGAGGGATGGAGGGAAGATAATGTAATGAAATCATCATAATGTACCCATACCTGCTCATCCTGTGTGGTCCATGGAAAATAAAAAAGGGGGGTTCTCTTATTCACTGATCACTGCCCTTAAGCAAGGAGCTCATAATATCCATTCTCTCAGGACTTGTGGCAGCCAGCTGATCTGGAAGGCAAGAATTTTGTCTGGTTGAGGTAGTCTAGGTCATAGCCAAGTTATAACTTCTGTGAGGGGCCAATATTTGATGCAGAAGGGGAAATGTTAGGACTTTGCCCAGCCATGGGAGGCCAGCAGTGGAAGGGGATGGAGTGAGGCAATGTTGGGCGGTAATAGTTGAAGGGTAGAGTATGATTGTATTGGAGACAGGTGAGGAGGGTGAGCAAGAAACCCATCTTCTTGCTCTTTGATTGCATGGCACATCTTCCGAAGGGCTGGGCCCTTTAGTGAACATAAATTTTATTACTTCAATAAGGCAAGAATAAGTTTATTGGCTTAGCATAGCTGATTCCACTTTGTTTTAAACTTCCATTTAGTGACTGAGCTGTTTTGAGTGGTTGTTTTTCAATAATAAGATAAGAACCTGTGTGATATGACGTACTAAACAACATGTGTGTAGTCAAACAACTGACAAACATGTTTGGACCCTCTGATAAGACAGACGCCCCCAAAGAAACAATTTATCAACAATTTTGAAGTAACACACCCACCAAATGTAGGGAACAATAGCTACAAGTATAAAGAACCTACTTGTTACCCAAGCTAGCAGATTGTTCCAAGGGCTGGCTCCTGCTTTCACTCCTTTCCAGACTCCAGCAGTCTTAATTGGTTGAAGGAAACTTGCTGGAGGACCACCCCAGAGGGAGACATGCTAGGAGAAGGAGGAAGAGAAGAAAAGACGAAATAAACAAGGGAGAAAGGGAAGAATGGAGACAGAGACAGAAGAAGGGAAAAAGGAAGGAAGGAAGCACTCATTTAGTTCAAATATCCCTTAATTGCAGATGTATATTTGTTTCCTTCCAGGAAAGAGATATTGTGATTCTGCTAATAGAACATCGGAATGGAGTTTGGGCATAGCCAACTATTGCAATAAAAAAGTAAAGAGATTGCCCCATTTAATTCTTCAGTGGAGCAAATAATCACAATATGGCAAAATCAGGAAAGTAATTTTACTCTCAGAAGAAACAGCAGGAGTTGATAGAAGGATAAGGCTAAAAATTTTCAGAAATGACCTTTTATTACTTTTTAAATCCTCCAGACTTTTCTGAAGGATGACAGAAGGATCAAAGAAACAAAGGCTAAAAAGACTGGGATGGTCTATGCTCTCAGAAGATCTGTTATATGCTTCTGAAAATTAGATGACTAGTGTAATGTAGACATATAATTTTATAAGTAGAAGTTGTTGTCATATTTTTAAAGCTTTTTGAGGACCTCTCTACATGTTGTCCATTGCCATGGAAATCTGGATAATGTATGTTCTCTGTGAATGAAAAACTCCAGCGCTCTGTTTGTCTGGCACAATCAGAGACATGTGGCAGCTAGGTGGCACAATGATCAGAGCACCAGTCCTGGAGTCTAGAGGACCTGAGTTCAAATCTGACCTCAGACACTTGACATACTAGCTGTGTGACCTTGCGCAAGTCACTTAACTCCAATTCCCCTGCCTTCCCCACCTCCAAAAAAGTTTTTAAAAAAGACTATCAGTCATTTAAATCTAAGCATCTCTGCTGAGATAGACAGACAGATAGAGATCTGAAGAGACAGAAATTCTAAAGGATATAGATTTATCCTGATTATTGAAAAATCTCTTTCACCTAAAGCAGATTTTTAAAATATTTTTAGTCAGTTCAAGAGACAAAGAAAAAATTATACAGAAAGGTAAAATAAAGACACTGTAGGGTTCAAGAGACAAAGACAGAATTCTACAGAAAGGGAAAATAAAGACACAGTTTAATTTTAGAGTTATTGATTTGCTTGAACAGAACAAGAGTAACTTGAAACTTTATCACACCCTAGAGAATCGTTTCCCTATCAATTATGAAGAACGACGTTACTGCTTTTAATTGGTTTAATCAAAGAATCTTCCTACTGGTCTGGTTATCACTCTAATCCATCTTGCTAGAGTTCAGCCTTACTCCATGAATTGACTTATATTACCTTTAGAAACTACTCAGGCTTTCGATAAGGAAGAAATAATATTTTTGATTAGGCCACTGCCTCCTTAGAATTTGATTTAATACCGGTAAGGATTATTTCATTCCAATTAGTCCAAAAGGACTTCAGACTAAAATAATATTTTTTCTTAACATTTTCTTTAAAGAGGGAAGTGGGGGACTTTAGTGTGCTTCTAAACACTCTGAGATTCATCTCCTATCATGGCAGCAGTTGATAGGTCCCTAATGCAAAGGAAAGTAAACAAAAGTTTGGGAAATGGGAAATTAAAACAAACCCTTGACACTCATGAAGATTATTGATGTTGGCTATTATTGCAAGCTCAAAAGCACAACTTTGGTACCATGAAACAGGTAATAATAGCAATCCAAGCTAAAAAAAAATGCCTGCTGATTCAGAGAGGCAGCCGCAGTTCAATAGTATATATCACATACTCCGACATCGACTCACTCTACTGCTCTAAGCAAGTCATCGAACTGTTCTGTTCTCTGATTTCTACATTTGTAAAATGGGATTAGTAATATTTGCCAGGCACCAGAGCATCTTTAGAAGCAGGCAATTAGGCCACAGACACTGGAGGGGGCTGGAGATAATCCTGTAAGTGAGTCTTCTAAGGGAAGCTCTGTTAGCTCAATGTGATTCAAGTTGTTCAAACACATAATTATGTTTTATTCCTCTGTATTTGCTTAGAAACAACCTATGCTGTCATAGGAGGGATAAAATTTGCCCCTCTCCCAACCCCGTGTAGCTGCTGTTATCCCTGGCTTGTGTCTATGGTTGCTGGATAATTAAAAAAAAATAGGAGTTACAGGAAAAATGTTGTGAAGAAACGGATTTACTGGTAAGACTGGAGTTCTGTACTCTAAATTCCCCTCCTCCTCTCTCTCTAGGGATCTCTCAGCAGGATCCTATAGAAGAGAAAGGAATTTATATCCTTTTGTAAAAGCAGCACTCATTCAGACTCTGGGAATAAGCTTGAAATGAAAGCTGTTCTTTGTGAAAGTGTAGGCAGATACCATACAACTGTCTGAAAGACTCTACAGCAAACCTCAGAGGTCATCTAGGCCAACCTCCTTATTCTACAGATGAGGAAACTGAGGCCTAGGGAAGTGAAATCATTTGCCCACAGTCATCCAGGTAGAGTCAGAGATAGGCTATGAATCAAGTTCCTAAGACTGCAGAGTTTTTCCTACTTTATCATACTATTTCCTACGTGTGTGTGTGTGTGTGTGTGTGTGTGTACATGCACACATATATGAATATTCTCTCTATTTATATATAGTAGGGAATATATACATTTCTGTGAGATATGTACATATGATAGGGTAAGCATTAATGTGATAGATATATTATGGAGTACACATACTTATGTGCATGTATTTATATATATGTACATCATAGTTATAGAATTCATATTATAACAATCCTGTTACTGTCCAAGGGTTGGAATGGATGCCTTGAAAGAAGGTCTAAGTCACCAAAAAAACCCTATGCTGAGTTGAATTTCTTCCCATTGAAGGAAGAGAAGAAGCTAATCGGAGATCAAGACTGGATGGGGAGATTTTCCCCCAAGAGCAGAAGTTTTAAAGATTTCTGAGAGAGAGGGTCTGGGGGTGGGTGGGGGAGAGAGACAGACAGATAGACACAGAGAGATACAGAGACACAGAGACAGAGGCACAGAAAATGACAGACAGAGACAGACAGACTCACATGCACACAGAAGAAGCCATTTCTAATCATATCCTTTTCATTCTGTTAAAGACTGTATCTGACTGATCTAATCTTATTGCTCATGAACATCTGCACTTGACCCTGTCCTTTGCATTTACTTGTGTCCGTTTGTTAATAAAATGAGGATACAGGGCAGCTCTGGGAGCTACACAGAGGAGAGTAGCTGGGATCCTAACAATGGACCATAGTAGCCCCTTAGGATTCCACATTTTAGTCAGCAGGAGAAGGGTCTGGACCTGGGCACTAAAGGCAGCTTGGATTGAAAGACCTATAGGAGCACCATGATTCAAATGAAGATGCTAATGGCTGATATGTTAGACCTGTCACAAGTTGGCAGTGGGAAAACCTCCCCTAAAGCTTATAGATTAGATTGAAAAACAGTGAGGTCTAGTGGATTTAGAGTCATATAAACTGGGTTTGAATTCTGTCTCTGATACCTAGTACGTGTTGTGACCTTGGGCATATCTATCACTCCCTATCTGCTGGCTTCGGCTTGCTTATCTGTAAAACAAAGGGGTTGCACTAGATGTCCTCTAAGGGCCCTTCCAACTCAAAGTTGAAGGATTCCATGATTTTGTTCTGCAACTACATTACAATCATATACCACAACTTGTTCAGCCATTCTCCAATTGATGGGCATCCCTGCAATTTGCAGTTTTTTGCCACCACAAAGAGATATGCTATAAACCTTTTAGAACATATAGGCTCTTTTCCTTTTCCCCTAATCATCTTTGGAAATAGATCAAATAGTGGTATTGCTAGGTCAGAGGGTATTGGTAGTTTAATAACTCTTTGGGCATAATTCCAGATTGCTCTCCAAAATAATTGGATCAGCTCACAATTCCACCAACAATGCATTAGTGTCCCAATTTTTCCACATTCATTGGGCTGTTTTCTACATCATCAGGTGGCAACAGAAAATCACAGGCTGTCTTTCCAAGCTGTTAATCTTATGGGGTTGGATACCCATAGAAGCTAAAACAAAACAAAATAAAAACTTTTAATTCTAAAACCTTCCATTAAAAATAGATTTTGCTTTATAAAAAATAACTTGCTTGAATATTAAAGTCACAAATTTAAGGAATGCCATTTTTCATTAGCAATGAGAAAATTTCTATTCAAAGTTAGCATCTTTATCTCCTAACTTACCTCTTTCCCTGTGTTAGCCACCTAATGGACCCCTTTATCAGGGATAGATAGGTGTTAGCCACAAACACCTGCCGGCCCATGCAAGACCCTCTGTTTCTCTATATCACTAAGTTTTAGACTTTTCCATAGTCCCAAGTTAAAAGTTATCCTTCATAATTCACCCACAAGCTTAATTTGGTCTCAAAATCACAGCAGTTTCCCTCTCTGCTTGAATCTTTTTGAGCATTCCTTTTCCTCATGAATTTTACCAAATGTTCCAAACAGCAGTAAGATTCAGCCATATCCTAATAGTTCTGTCAGCCCATGGAAGTCAGCTTTCTTTAAATTCTCCCAACAGTTTGGAGCTATCCCTCAGTCTTTAGTGGATGGTATTGTCTCACACCGTGTGTTCTGAAAAGGAAGTCTCTCTATCCAGGGAGTTTTAACTTAGAGTTCACAGACCCCAGGCTCCATGGACAGATTTCAGAGGGGTCTGTGAATTTGGAGGGGAAAATTACATTTTTATTTTCACTGTCCTCTAATTGAAATTTAACATTTCCTTAAATTATGGAAGTAGGAATATAGACAAAACATATTATTCTTACAAGAGTTCTATAGATTTTATCAGACTTCTAAAAGGGTCCAAGACACAAGAAAGAGGTTAAGAAACTGTGCTATGCTTCAGTTGTTAAATGGATCTGTGAGCTGGTTCATGTGGGTTCTTCTTCCCAACAGTACACACTGTAATGTATTTGAACCCAGGAAAAACAAATTATTCTAACTAAATCACAAAGAATAAATGACTAAGGGTTGGAACTCAAGGAATCATGGCAGAGATGAGAGATCAAACAGAAACAATTGTTATGGAGAGAAACTTTTGATCAGGTGGACCTTCCTGCATTGCCCCTCTACTGTTACCAAGCAGGAAACCACTGCTTCTTCTTAATGTCTAAAGCATTGCATGTCTAGCAGCTAGCTTCACACCACAGAATAACTACTGCCAGACGTTCTATTCCCAGGGCTCCCAGGGCCTCTGATTATGGCTCTGGGCAAATATTGGCGCCAAACCTCCTAACCAGGTTTCTTTTTTCGTTATTGATCTATGCCAAGTGATTAGCTTTCTTTTGCTAGTTTTTCCTTCTTCTGGGGAACAAAAGACAAAAATCCAAATGTATAAATAGACCTGTCTCTGTTTGAGCAGTACTATTTCCAGTATGTCACCTTGCTAATAAGGCTGTTTACCTAATGAGGTTATTTACTTAGTGAAGCTACATTCTGTGTAAGGAATTCTCTGCTCTGAGCTTTGTCTGGGAAAGCAGACTTTTTAATGTTTATCTTCATTATTTCAACGTGATTATGGTGCAGTGGGAAAGAGTCCTAGAAAGGGAGTCAGAAGATCTGGGTTCTATTCCCTGCCCCACCACTTAGTAGTTGTGTTACCCTGGAGAAGTTTTTTTGTTGTCTGAGTCTCTGATTCCTTGTAGTGCTACAGTAAAAAACAGGAACAAAAACTCTGACTGGGAAGTCAGAGAACCTGGGTTCAAATTCCAATTTATTGCTTGCTGCCTGTATGACCCTTAATATCACTTCCGACTCTAAATCTATGATCCTATGACTTTCTTCCTCTCAGGAGTATCGTAAGGGTCAAATGAGATACTGTGTACAAAAGTTATACGGACTGCAAATTATAAAGTCTTATGTAAACATAGGGCATTGTCCTGTATTCTTTAGATTTTTGGCAGGTTTGTGCTCAGTACCTTCCTTTAGTATAGCAGTAACAGAAAAAAAACAAGGCTTTAGATGCTGACCCAAACCTTTAAACTTCCAACTTTCAGAAGAAATGATAGTTTGCATCAGCGCTTTAAGTTTTATAAAGCAATCTGCATATATTATCTCATTCAATTCTCACAGCAACTCTTTTTTAGGGAGGTGCTATTATTATCCCCATTTTACAAATGAGTAAAAAATGCTCAGGAAAATGAACTTGTCCAAAGTCACACAGTAAGGCTCTAGGCAAGATAGGTTCTCAATCTAAGATCTCCTGAATGCAGGCCCTACATTCTATTCACAATATTGAGCTGCCATATGGTACCCAAGCAATAGACATTTATTAAGTCCTTACTATGTGTCAGCTCTGTACTAAATACTGGGGCTACAAAGAAGGACAAAAACAGTCTCTGCCCTCAAGAACTTCACATTCCAATTAGGTCTACCATGGTTATTTCTAGATTGTCCATTCTCTGATTTTATAACTCTATGATGCTTGTCTTACTTTTTTTTATTAGCATCTGCATTTGTTGTTACAGATTCTGTGGATTTGAAAACCAGATAAAAGTCGATCAGTAAGTATTTTACTGGACTAAGTTACTGAGGCAAAAATGAAATAATTCCTGCTCTCAATGAGCTACAGTTGGAGCTGTCATTTTCAATTTTTTGATACCCTTCACTTTCAGTACAAACTATACTACACCACAGTGAAGAAATGCCAAGTCAAAACACCTCCATAGAGCTCCTTCTGTCCTTTAATTTAAATATCAAACTTTTTATACTGATTTGGAAATATTGCAACCATAATGAAATCCCATCCTCTTGTCCTCTTTGAGACTGAAGGAAAAAGAAATGTCAAATTCTTTAAAGAGGAAGCATGGTGAACTCGGAACCAGGAAGACTTGGGTTTGCATCCTGCCTCTGACACATATGGCTGATTGACCTTGGGCAAAGTCACTTAACCTCACAGTTTGGCTGAGTCACCTCTCAGTGCTATGGGCAACTCTTTGAGACAATAGCATGAAGGACCTGTGTTGGTAAAGGGAGTTCCCTGTCAATGCTATGCCATGAGGAATTTTGGTAAGGCTTAAAAATAATATTAAGTGCTATAAAAATGGTACTCTCATCTTCTGCTACATTATAAAGGTTGAGATTTGGTCAGGGCTTGTTTTGAGTAGGCGACGTACCCCCATGTGCATTATTATTACCTGCTAGATCTTAAAGCCTTATGTGATCCGTCTCCCAAGTGTCTGGAGTCATAGAATGGAAAGGCACTTTAGAGATTATGATTAGTGACCACCCCCTTTATTTTAGAGAGATTGAAAGCTGAAGGAGGTTAAAAGACTTTCCCACAGACAGACCTCTTTAGTCAGAGAACTTAAGGTCTCCTGACTCAGTTGAATACTCTTTCTAGGCACTGATATTTTAAAATGCATATTTGAGCTTGCCTATACTAATTAGTTAGTGCTCTGTCTCTATTCATCTAACCTGAATAGGCTGTTTCTGGATATGACCAATAATAATATAATGATAATAATAGCTAACATTCATACAGTGTTTTAAAGTTTGCAAAGCACTTGACATACGTTCTTTCAATTGTTCCTCACAAGAATCCAATGAGGCAGGTACTATTTTTATTTCCATTTTATAGATGAGGAAACTGAGGATTAAAGGTTATATAGCTTGTCCAGAAGTCACACAATTGGTCAACAACTGAAAGAGGACTCCATTAGCAAAAGTTTTTCAATTTTTTTTCACTTTAAAGTAGGATTCAAACTCAAGTCTTCCTGATTTCAACCTCAGAGCTCCACTCATTATACTACTAGGCTCATACTGTATGCTCTATAAAATTTCCATAGTGTTGAGTTCCATTCATTTAAGTGTTCAACATACTTCTGGATACTGTCCTCAATCCTTCTTTTCAGCTCAACTCCAGATATGTAGTAACTTTCATCAGAATATATGACTTCTTCGATTCTATCTCATGATCATCTTGTTATATTTATACTTTTCCAATGGGCCATCACTGTCAGGGCACTAGCCCCACGACAGTCTCCTGGCCCTGTTCCAGGGAGGAGGAATCATCTATTAATAATGAAAAGGGGGTCCCTTGATCTGCCTGATGGACATGTAATTTAGTGCTATTTTTTCTGACTCCACAAGATTTTTTCCTTTTAATATGTCAGGGAAAAATCAGTCAAAATTTCACATACATTTCAATATCCATATTTGGTTGCAAATGTTTCTCCAAATGAATGATTTTTGTGACCAATCAACATCTCTGTGAAACAATATGTGGGCTTGGAGATTTGGGGGTTAGTAGGAAAACCCGCTACTCCCTCTTGGATGTCCTCTACCTTCATAAGAGTAGAGATTCTCTTTTCCAATTCACTCTATCTTCTGCCCCAGAGGCTTGAACTTCTAATACTCAGTGACTTCACTAAATCCCTTGCTAAGGAGCATTATGAGCCCATATTAACTTGTAGGGGTGAAAAATGAAAAAGTAAACTTCCCAAGGCTGTGAAGCTAGGTACCCAAGAGAAGATATTCATTCCTACTCCTTATTCACCACATTTCTTTCATTCACTTAAATCTGCTTGCTCAAGGCCTGGGCTTTTGCCAAGGAAAAACTTGGATTCAGCTGGGACAAGATCCTGACAATATTCACGATGTCCCTTCTTCTCATTTTAGCCCTTCTCTTTGACTCTCTATTCACAGGAGACATAGATGAATCAGGAGTTGTAATGCTTGTTCCACCTTTGTCTTAAGCTCGTGTTGAGTACTAATTAAACAGAAATGGAGGCAAACTTAAAATAACAGAGATAGCTTTGGAATAGGAACTCACTCTCCCTGGCAGAGGGAGAAAAGATGAAGAAATAAGTATCACTATCGTTTTTCTTGTCATCTACTGGTGCCCTCCCCTTGGAAAAAATGTAGCTCATATTTATTTGGTATATACTGGACTTGCATGTATAAGTTTTACTTCTTACTTACTTCTTACTTACTTCTCCATGGGGTTGAGACAGGCAAAAATTGTACATCCCCTAAATCCCCTCAAGCCTCAGTGAGAGTCAGTTGAGGCAAACACAGATTTCCCCTAAGCCTTGATGGGGCCAGTCAAGGCACACACAGCATTTCACCCTGTGAATTCAACCCTAAAGGGTTCCCCAACTTACTAACCAATGCCCACCTGCTTTATAGGGCAACAGACAAAGAAGGCCTATTGTCAGCAATAGCCTCACAAGTTTACATCACCTCATCCCTATACCTTGCTGCACAGTCACAGTGGATGTTTACAATTTTAGCACACTGTATTATTTATCATTATATAAAGCTACAGAAGTGTGGTGGAGATGTTTTGAATCATGAGCCTGGGAAACTGAGGTTGTTATGGCCAAGGATCCTGGGAAACTGAACTTTAAGAAATAATAATAAAAACCTACTTTACACACACTAAATATCCACCGTACACTAAAATTCACCTTACATATATATATATATACTGTTTACCTACCTACACAAGATGGGGGAGTAAGGTGGCACACTAGATAGAATGCTGAGCCTGGAGTCAAGAATACTCTTCTTTGTAAGTTCAAATCCAGCCTCAGACACTTACTAATTGCATGACCCTGGGCAAGTCACTTAACCCTGTTTGCTTCAGTCCCTCATGTGTAAAATGAGCTGGAGAAGGCAATAGCAAGCCACTCCAGTATCTTTGCCACGAAAAACCCAAATGAGGTCATGAAAAATCGGGCATGACTGAAAAATGACTCAGCAACAACTCTGTCTGTCTCTCTCTCTCTACTCACACACACACACACACACACACACACACACACACACACACATACACACACACACACACACACACACACACACACTTGTATATGTGCTCTCTTTCCTGACAGACTATAAGGTCCTAAAAGGTTGAGACTGCTTCACTTTTGTCTCTGTATCCCCAACTCCTAGCACAGAGCCTGACACATAGTAGGTACTTAATTAAAATACTCATCAGTTGATTTCCTAGCTTCAAAAATACCAAAAAGCAAACAAACCCAATCTAAGTGGGGGGGGGGGGTCACAGCAGCCTCAAATAAGGCATTAAAAAAACTTGTGGCCATCACAGCTTATTTGTTTTTGACATAACCCACCCAGCAACAAAGAAGCCCTTTTAGACTTTGGACGCAGGCCAGAAGATGTGGCATCCCATTTTGATGAGAGTGCCAAAAGCTCTCAGGTGGAAATTAAGATGATCAGTAGGGAGTGAGGCCTGGCAAGATCCCTTTAACAATCAGACAGCTCTACACAGAGGTCAGTAGCAACTGGATGCACCTGGGGTCTGTGAAAATTAAAAGTCTGAGGTGGCTGTTAGAATGATTTCTCTTCCAAAAAGTTTTCTTAAGTACTGGACTTGAATCTTCCACCTGGAGGACCAGAGCACTCCATCTCAGCATCTGACATATGGCCTGTGTTCTGACTATCTCAAGCCTTGCTCTCCTGACTTGAACTGACACCAACAATTTTTCCTGACTCTGGCCCAGCCTGACTTTGATCATTCCCTTTGCTTCTTATCTGCCTCAATCAGTACCTGGTCGATCTTGACTTCCATCTGTTCCTGTGACCTTCCACATCCGTGCCCTAGACAGGCCATCTGGTTTCCTGGCTGAATTCTTTTAGCTACGTTTTCCTCTATTCCTGTCCTCAGAATAATAATAATAGTAATAATAGGTAAGATTTATATAGGACTTACAATGTACAATGGGCAGCTAGGTGACACCTTAGATAGAGCCCAGAGTCAGAACGACTCCTCTTCCTGAGTTCAAATCCAGCCTCAGACATTTTACTAGCTGTGTGACCCTGGGCAAGTCATTGCACCCTGTTTGCCTCAATTTCCTCATCTGTAAAGTGAGCTGGAGAAGTAATGGCCAAGTACTCCAGTATCTTTGCCAAGAAAACCCCAAAGGGGTCACTAAGACTCAGTCATGACTGAAAATGCCTGAACAACATAATACAAAGTACCAGGCTCTGTGTTAAGCACCTGACAGTTATTATCTCATCTGATCCTCACAACAGCCCTGGGGGGTGGGTGCTATTATCGTTCATTTTAGGAGAAAACTGAGGCAGGAACAAGATTAGTGACTTGCCTAAGGTAACAAAACTAGTAAGCGTCTAAGGCCAAATTTGAACTCAGGTCTCCATGACACGAGCCTAGGTGCTCTATCCACTGAGCCACCTAGTTGCCGAAGAGTGGTTGTACACAAACTGATGGTTTTAGCTGCTAAAACCATAGGATTTAGATGCGGAAGGGCCTTTAGGCATCATCTAGTCCAATTGATTCCTTTTTCCAGTAAGGAAGCTAAGGCCCAGAAGGGTGAATTTCATAGAGGTGAAGATGAGATATGAAACCAGGTCTTCCAACTCCAAATCCAGTGTGTTTGCCTCTATTTCACACTGAATCCTTTGTTAGGACATGGCTGTCACTCTTGGCAATCTTCAAGATTTTACTGAATGCTATTTCTGTCTGATGTTTCAGCCTATTCCAACACTCCTGTCAATGATTAAAAGTCATATTATATGTAAGAAGTTACATCACTGTAACCTGTTGGTATATTAGTGGCTAGCAGTAAAGGCTCAGTTTGGGGTCAAAGAAGAGCCAAGTTTGAGTCTTGCCTCAGACACATACTATCTATGTGACCTGGAACAAGTCATTTAACCTATCTATGAATCAGTTTCTTTCTTTATAAAATGAGAGCAGGATTGAATAGCCCTAGGGTCTCTTCTAGCTCTAAATGAATGATCCTAAAATCCAGTCATTTGAACAACACCATTCTCCCTTTTGTGTTATTGTTTGTCCTTCATTGTTTTTTGAAGAGGACCAATGCCATCACAAGGTGATGTATTGACCTGCTTGTGAATTAGATTTAAGGGAGGCAGACCTGCACAAAGTTATCAGCCTCATTCTCTCTTCCAGAATCATTGAAGTCCAGTGGCAGGACAAAAGTCAAGACAGCTAGTGATGGTCTGGGATGCCGTGGATGACCTTGGCGTCTTCGATGCCTGACTAAGCCCTCAGTGTTCCACAGAGCCTGCTTTAGCTACCTTCATGGCCACTGGAACATATTGTTCTCATCTGCCCATTCCTCTGGAGGAAGTCTTTACATGCTTGGGGTAGACACCCTCCAACTCACCAACTGGTTTGAGGCCTGTTGGTCACTCTCAACCTGGATTAGCCTGTCTGCCAAGATGGTTTTACTGTTTTGTGGCTGCTGTGTATGCAACAGCTTCTTAGAGCCACAGGTAAGAGTTGAGTGAAGGTAGAAACCAAAGGTGGATGAGCAGCCCTGAAATGGGCTTACAAGCCCTCACACTAGAGGCGCTAGCCCTCCATGAACGCTTTGTAGCATGTAAGTAGAAGAGTTATTTTAGAATGAATTACTAAAATGAATAAGCCATCCTAGAAAATAATATTTTACCTCTGTAGATTTAAGACGAAACTATGTCCAAAGGTAATTTATTTTACTGTGGTGGTATTTACTTTTCTGTAGCAGCTAATGTCAGGGAATGGCACACTAGAAACAAAGAAACAATGACAAACTACAAAAGCAACAACCTAGTAAATGAAGGTCTTACCAACCAAATGAGATGGTATTTTGTGAAACCTTTAGCACAGTGTTTTGCATACAGTGGGCACTTATTATTAAATGCTTATTCTCTCCCTTTCTCACCATATAAATCACTCTATGATTGCCTGGTTCTGTCACATGAAGCACATGGTCTTTATGCTAGAGTTTGTGCCAGTGCAATGCAGCATGACAACATGCCATTTACAAGTCAGTTCTTGTCAACTTGATTTTTTTTTTAATGCATTACAGCAAATATAAGTCAAAGCGAAGTGATTGGTCTCACTCAAATTTTCAGGTAGCATTTCTTTTCCCCTGAGTTATAATCACTCAGTGACTACTGAAACAGGGTCAGGCACATTTGTGTTTCAATTAATCACCCGTTGCAAAATAAACTTCTATAATTACCCACACTTCAAAAACAAAGTGGATGAAAAATGCATGTCTTTCATATGTATATATATAGATACATACATATATACAAACAAACATGTGTGTGTAGGGATGTGCTAATAAATGTTTAGCAACTGACTGTAAAAAAGATGTACATGAGACGCACTTTTGAGTTTAATTTACATTATTAACATTTTCCCTTCGCTCTCTTAAGTCTGGATACTCAACAAAATGATGACACATGTCCTGATTTGTAGAGTTTGATTACTTCTAAAGTTTAAAAGCTCACACTGAAAATTTTAATGATTGTTCTTTCATAAGCTAGTAAAAGCTTCAGCACAACCCTGTAAATGTACACACACACACACACACACACACACACACACACACACACACACACTATCCCAAAAGTCTGAGTGCAGTCTCAACTGCAGTCCCCAAAGGCTTTAAACTGCACTGAGACTTTTGGGACACCACATGTGTGCCTGTGCCTGTGTTTTCGGGCATCCTGCAAATTCTTGCATTGAGGAATCTAGGACAAATGCTATAGCTAGATCTGGAACTAAATAAAAGGACCAAATCAGACTGGATTGTATTCAGCAAATTGCCAGTGCTTTTGATGGTTTCAGACTACAAAATGTGTTCCTGCAAAACCATTTTACAGTTTTATAGCTGTGGATCATGGAACACAATGACCTCAGAAAAATTATTACCAACAATTCAAGGAGAAATGGAAGTCTCATTGTGGATATAAATAGGCTGTGGCATATGGCCTATGGTACTTTGCATGTGAGGAACAGAGTGAAAGGTGTCATCAAGGTGAGCACAATAAAGGGAGGTGGGCCAGTTATACAGCACGAAGGAAGAAATAGGATAAGAGGGAAAAAGCATTTGTTTTTCCTCTGTCTACAAGTTCAGAGCTCCCGGTACTGTGTTTTCCTAATGGTGTGTACTGGGTAAACTGTGTTCACCGATACCTTCAAAAATCCCAAATTCAGTGACAAATTTGTTCAACCTTATCCAAACTACTGCAATAGGTAAAATTATCCACCATCTTCTCTTCCTGCAACTCTTCCACATATATCCAGTGTTATTTAAATAAAAATATATTTTAATTTTACACTGCCTTCCTTTGTGTAGCCTTCCCTTTCCCCATCCAGCAAACTATCTTGTATAACAAAGATTAAAAAAAAAAGTTTAGCATGAACAAAAACACAATTGAGTTTGACAGTACATGAAACGTTCCACATCCATGATCTCTCACATTTTCACCGAAGGGAAGGTAGTATGGTTTCTCAGCTTTACTCTGAGGCCATGCTTGGTCATTACAATGACATAGTATTAGGTTACAGTTTTTCTTTTGTTATTTCAATTTGCATTGCTGTAGTCAAGGCTTATGGATGTTTTCCTGGTTCTGTAGCAGTGCATATAAGTTTTCTGATATTCCTCTAATTTATTCATATTCACTTTTACTCATATTCATTGTTTCTTATTGCATGGTACTATTTCATTACATTCACATACCACCATTGATTCAGCTACATCAAAGTTGGTGGACAACTACTTTGTTTTCAATTTTGTGGTACCACTGAAAGTCATTATGGATATTTTGTTATATGTGAGATATTTCTTCCTGGTTTTGATATCCTTGTGCTATATGTGCAGCAGTAAACATTTCTTCAATAAGCATTCATTAAGTACCTATCGAGAATAATTGACTGGGTATACAAAGGCAGGGAATAGTCCCTGCCCTCAAGGAGCTTATATTTTACTAGAGGGAAATAATATATACACAGATGAGATAACACAAAATATATACAAAGTAATTTCATAGGGTAAGGGCACTAATACCCTAAATAGATTAGTAGAGATATTACGAATGATGTAGCAATATAGCAATTGAAATGTGCTAAGGAGCTCAAGAAGGGTGAGGTTCTAAGAATTCCAAGAGGTGGACATTCCAGACATGAGAAATATCCAGGGTGAACCTGCTTTTTTGAAATAGATTTTATGAATATATTTACATTAAAGTGTAAATGATTGCTAATATCTTAAAATATTACTCATAGAGGATTATTTTCATTTTAAGAAGGGAAAACACTTTCAGCCAAAAGAATGGAACTATAAGGTGCTATCTCAGGCATAAGTGAAAAAAACAGGGGAGGTATTATTGATCGGGGAGTTTCTGATGGTTCATTTATAATTGATATGAAGGCATCTTCCAATCCTGCCAGCACCATTAGAATTTGGCCAACATTTTCATCTTGGGGGCCCATTGGGGGTTTTTCAATGGTCTAACACAGTGGTCTTCAATTTTTGCTCTGTAAAAACAAATTTGAGCTCGTATCTCCAATATGTGCATATTTATTTATTGATTTTATACTGTATAGTGCCCCAAGTCTCAATACAATAATAGTATTAATATTAATAATAATAGCTAGCACCTACATGGCACTCTAAGGTTTTCAAAACCCTTTACAAATATGATCTCATTATATCTTCACAACAACCTGGAAGGAAATTTTTCAGAGAACAAAACTGAGGCAGATTGAAATTAAGTGACTTACCCAGGATGACACAGGTAGTGTCTCAGGCTGGATTTGAACTCAGATATTCTTGAGTCCAAATCTCTATTAATTGTACCACCTTCTTGTCACAATAATAATTATCAAATAAAATAATAATAATTATTATAATCATTATAATTCATGCTTATATTAAATTTCACCATTTACAAGATGCTTCCTTCATAGTAAACTTATGTGGCCAGTGGGGAATATATTATTGATATTTTATAGATGAGGAAACAGAGTGATGGAGATTAAAGCCCAAGGCCATGCACTTAAAGCATTTTTTGTTTTGTTTCTGGTGAGATTTCTTGTTTTTTTTTAAATGCTAATTTTATTGATATATATTGCTTTTATATCACATTCATTTCTTTTTTAAAATAAATCATTATTTATTTATTTAATATTTTTAGTTTTTAGCATTAATTTTCACAAGAGTTTGAATTACAAATTTTCTCCCCATTTCTACCCTTCCTCCCACTCCAAGATGGCATATATTCTGATTGCCCTGTTCCCCAGTCAGCCCTCTCTTCTGTCACCCCACTCCCCCCCCCACCCCCTTTTCCCTTGCTTTCTTGTAGGGCAAGACAGATGTTTATGCCCCACTGCCTGTATATCTTATTTCCTAGTTGCATGCAAAAACTTTTTTTTGGACATCTTCATTTAAAACTTTGAGTTGCAAATTCTCTCCCCTCTTCCCTCCCCATCCACCCTCCGTAAGAAGGCAAGCAATTCAACATAGGTCACATGTGTATCATTATGCAAAACCCTTCCACAATCCTCATGTTGTGAAAGACTAACTAAATTTTGCTCCTTCTTATCCTATCCCCCTTTATCCAATTGTCTCCCTTGACCCTGTCCCTTTTCAAAAGTGTTTGCTTTTGAT
>CM053622.1:476922280-476939642 GCA_028646595.1 Phalanger gymnotis | reverse complement strand
TGAAGGGAAAATACATTGATAGATAGATAGATAGATGGCACATGATGAGTTGAGTATGAAGGGATGATAGCTAAAAAAATAAAATTAAGGGGTGAGAGAGGAATATATTGGGAGAAGTAGAAAGGGAGAGATAGAATAGGGTAAATTATCTCACATAAAAGTGGCAAGAAAAAGCAGTCCTGTTGGAAGGGAAGAGGGGGCAGGTGAGGAGGAATGAGTGAGTCTTGCTCTTATCAGATTTGACTTGAGGGAATAACATACACACTCAATTGGGTATCTTACCCCACAGGAAAGAAAGGGGAAGGGTGGGATGATACAAGGGAGGGCAGATAGGGGGAGGAGGTAATCAAAAGCATGCACTTTTGAGAAGAGACAATGTCAAAGGAGAAAATTGAATAAAGGGGGACAGGATAGGATGGAGGGAAATGTAGTTAGTCTTTCACAACACAACTGTTATTGAAGTGTTTTGTATAATGATACATGTATAACTATATTGAATTGTTTACCTTCTCAAGGAGAATGGATGGGGAGGGAAGAAGGGAGAGAATTTGGAACTCAAAGTTCTAAAAATAAATGTTAGAAACATTGTTTTTACATGCAACTGGTAAATAAGATATACAGGCAATGGGATATAGAAATCTATCTTGCCCTACAAGAAAGTAAGGGGAAAGGGGATGAGGGGGAGGGGAGTGATAGAAGGGAGGGCAGACTTGGGAAATCATAATACATGGGCAATCATAATACATGCCATCTTGGGGTGGGGGAGGGCAGAGATGGGGAGAAAATTTGTAACTCAAAATCTTGTGGAAATGAATGTTGAAAACTAAAAATAAATTTTAAAAAATAAATTATATTAAATGATAAAAAGTGATTTTTCTTTTTTTCATCATGCAAAACACTGCACACTTCTCTCACTCAGATCCAGAAGTTTTCCCATTGACCTCCATTTTCCCACTGCTCTGTTGTCTTTGGTGTTGGTAGGTTGAGAAGTCTGGAAACTGCCACAGCTCAGTGATTTAGGGCCCTGAGGCCTGCTCTGCCTGATCCACCCTGGCCTGGTCTCTCCCTGGTGCTGGGCTGTGCTTCTCTCCCAGCACAGTGCAATAGCCCCTTCCCAGCAACCATCCAGGCCATCCTGGGCTGGAGACATGCTTCCCTCTGTTATTTCATGGGTTCTGTAGCTTTATAATTTGTTCAGAGCCATTTTTTACAAGTGTTTGGAGGGATTTGGGTGAGAGCTTTAGAGTCTCTGTTTCCACTCACCATCTTGTCTCTGTCCCCCAAAAGGTGATTTTTCTAAAGCTTAGGTTAGTCCATGTTGCCACCACCACCACCTCCCCTCATCCTGCTCTATAAGCTCTAGGGGCTCCCAAACGTCACTGACAAGCAAGTAATTATGTCTGCTAGTTCTTTCAGGACCTGAGAACCATCCAGGTGACTTAATGTTATCACAAGTGGCAAGATTTTCTCTTACTAGCTCTTTACTTATCTTGGGTATCAGTTCTCTGGTCTCTACCCAACAGTGGAATCTCTGAATCAAAGGGTATGGAGTTTTTTCCAGTGTTAATTCAGTTGGATTTTAGCTTTCTGAGCACTCTCTTCTTTGTGCTGTGTATCCATCTCTAATTGTTCTGTATCTGACATATAATTTTACTTGGGAGATTAGAGATTTAAAGGGATCTAAAGAAAGTGACTTAATCCAGTATATTGCTAGACACATGACTTCTTTTGCTGACTTTTAAAATTGGATTTTCCATGGAAAAGAGACAGAAATAAAACTGTCTAGAGAGAGAGTCAGAATGAAATTTGGACCCAATATTCCTCTTATGCAGTCTTCATGTTTCCACTTCACTGAACAGTTGAAGCCTTATGGTGAAAAAAAATTGTATGTTAAGCTGAGTTGTTTTGATACAAATTGTCCTAATTTTCTTACTCAGGGTAGAATAAAAGATGATCATCTCTCAGAGGTGATTAGGTCACCCTAATTGTTCACCTTAGCAGGGAAAAATCTCAAAACTGATTTCATCCCGTTGCTTTTCTCATTAAGAAATGACATTGACTTGAATTTTGTGTGATTTATATAAGTAATATTTTTTTTAAACCAGAACTGAGTTACTAATAAGGGAACTCCCTTTATCAGGGCAGAGTAGCTGCTATTCTGTAATTTATAGTTGTAGAGGGTTGTATGGGGACACTGGGAGAGATTAAAATACTTGCCCAGGGTCATACGACCAGTTAATGTCAGAGGCAGTACTTCAATCAAGTCCCCTTGACTCTGAGGACAGCTCTCAAATGATTATACAGGGAAATATGTGTGTGTATGTACACATATATACATACATATATATGTGTGTGTGCATATATATACACTTATACACACACATACACACATACATGTATATATACATAACATATACATATACACATACATATACAATACACATACATGTTCAAGTGGTTTCCAACATCAAGTAGTCATCTCTGTGTGTCCACGCATGACTAGAAAGCGTATTTCCGCTTTCTACTCAAAGTTGGTGTGGGGTTGCTGGGAAGCCTGAGATGCCAGGGGCAATATCTGCCCAGAAAGAATTCATGCATTCTAACCTTCTTCCAATCAAAGTGGCAAGGGAAGGAGTATTAAGTAATCTGGGGTGAGTCAAAAGCAGCTCTGAAAGGAGTATTAAGTGGTCTGAGTTGGGCCAGATGTCTTGGGTGATCTGGGATGCTGAAATATATGGGAAAATTCAGGGACTGGCTTGCTTTCAAAGACATGGTCTTTTCCTTTTAGGGGTCCATGTCCTATCACCCCATCACTACCACATATGTAGCCCTAGGGCAAAATATCATGATAAATGAGGGAATGGAGAGGGAAGGAAAAAGTCTCCTCCTTCCATTCACCCCCAAAGAGTTGAAGAGTTTGAGCTCCTCTTAGGAGCTAGTTTCTTACTTGACTGTTGGACTAGACTTTCTCGGAGCTGCTGAACTTGGTCTTTTGAAGTGTGGGCAATCTTCATTTAGTATTTCTACTTCAAATTCAATCAAGGAGAACTCTCTCATTATAAAGAGTTCAAAGGATGTTAACATGTCTTTATCCTTCATAAACATTAGCCCCATAACCTTTGCTATCTGTCTCCTTGCTTTTTGTAATTACGTCAACTTGCAGAGACTGAAGTTGGATGAAGAAAATAGATGGTCAGAGACCACTTACTCTCTTTATATGTATTACATTAAATACCAACCCCAAGAATACACAGGGACCCACCTCATCTTATTGTCACATTACCTTTCTCCCTGTGGGCAGTTGGATCCAGGAAGATCTTAGATTACCTACATGAATATGCTACTTCTAGTCAGTAAGTGAATACTGCTTATGTACATAATAAGCTTCCAAACTTCCTTTGGGAGGCCTTGAGATCAAGCTTCACTAAAAACATACATTTTATATAGAGTTGCAGCAATTGCAATGAACTGCTTATCAGTTGACTCCACTTAATAATGATAGCTAACATTGATAAAGTACTTTGAAGTTTGTAAAGAACTTTATGAATATTAACTCAGTTGAGCCTCCCAACAACTCTGAGAAGTAGGGGCTATTGTTATCCACATTTAAAGTTAAGGTTAATGAAAGTAAGACAGACAGAAGTTGACTTGTCCAGGGTCCTGAAGCTATTAAGTGTATGAGACAGGACAGCCAGGTTCAGGGCCCTATCTACTTCACTACCTAGCTACCTTTAAAGACTTGATAAATTTCCAACTGAAAACTTCCTGTGTGACCCTGGAATGCCAGGTCAATCCCAACTCAACACAGCCAAAGAAAATATTTTACATATATCGATATTTGCGTATATATATATATATATGTATATATATATATATATACATATATGTTATAATATGGCTCCATTACATAATATGTATATGTATGCATTTAAAACATACATATATATAATATTTTATCTATGAGTATTATATACATGTAACATATAACCTATAATATTGTTAAAGTATGTGGAGAAAGAGAGTGAAAGAGGGAGGGAGAGAGATGGAGAGAGAAAGGGGAGGGGCGGGGGGGTAGGAAAGAAGGAAGGGAAGGAGGGAGAGATATGAGAGAGAGAGAGAGAGAGAGAGAGAGAGAGAGAGAGAGAGAGAGAGGACATGAGAGGGAGAGGGAGAAGAGAAAGGGAGGGAAAAGAAGGGAGGGTGGGAGAGAAGAGAAAGGGAAGGAGAGACAGTGGGGGATGGAGGGAGAGAGGAGGGTAAGAAGAGAGGGGATGAAGAGAAAGGGTTAGGAAGAGGAGGGAGGGAAAGAGAGAAGGAGAGATTTAGAAAGAGAGGGGGAGCAAAAAGAAAGAAAGGAGGGAGGAGAGGAAGGTTAGAGAGAGGTGGGGGAAGTTAGAGAAAAGGAGAAAGAATATATCAAAAAAAATATGGCAAAAATATATAAGTTGTTTTCGGATATCACCAAGGGGAAGAAAGAGGGTTAATAACTGATAGTAGAGAACAAAATAAGCTTTGTAAGGCCTGGCATTTAGAAAAGTGTGTCTCCCCATAGTGCCCATGAATCATTTCCATTTAACTTTAAGTCAATGTTTAATCTTTACCAAAGCACAGATTTTTTTTTAAATTCATGATGGCTTTTATTATTTCTTGGGAATATTTGATTTCACGGTGAGATGCAGTTCTCTCTTGTTCACATGGAGCCCTGGAGAGCTACCTGCCAAGCTTTTTAGAGTCCTTCAAAAACAGAACCTTCATTTTTTTGTTTTTTTAAATATTATTTATTTTATTCTGAACTTAAGAAATAAAGCAAGCATTTCCATAACATAGTAGAATGGGTGGGGGAGATGATTACATATGAAACTGCAAATCTCATATGTACTACTTACTATTCTTTTCTAAATATAAGATAAAGTTATCAAGTAACTTTCTTTTTTCCCTTTTTTCCTTCTCTCCCTCCCTCTCTACCACACTAGAGATGCATACCATTAATCATCTTATACATACTTCTATTTTCAGTTCTTTCTCTGGATCCAGAAAGTAATGTACAATACAATACAGAGGTATGAGGATGAGGTAAAATTTTAATCTACATGTAATCTACTTCTACATGTAATAAGTGCTTCAAAGACCAAGGATCAAATCGAATGAGATAACAAATGTAAAGCACTTCACAAACCTTAATGCATAAATTCCAGTTATTATTATTTTATTAATGTTAAAATAACATATGCAAAGTGCTTTGAAAATCTTAAAACACTCTACACATGAGGTATCATCATCATTATCATTACCACCTCCTCATCTTGTTCAATGAAGTTCAGACAGAAATAGTCAAGAGAGAAGTGATTGTTAGCATGCTCTGTATTCTATAGTGTTCTATGGACCATTTCACGGATGAGTGAAATGATTAATTTTATATTCCAATAAAAGAATTCAGATATAAATGTATCTTCTATATATATTATATGCATATATGATACATATATATGTATATGAATGTATCTTCTATATATCTTCTATGAACATTGGCCTGCTATAACTATAGTAGCAGATGGCCAAATGGGGATATGTTATTCTACTCTCATATGGTTTTTATTTCTTTTACTAAGTCTCTGTATTTGAAAGCTTTTCATTCCATGTAGTTTAGGAAGCACAGTAACATTTAATGCTATAGCGACATCTATTATAATATTTTTCTTAAGTTTTTGAGAATCAATGTTACACTCAGACTATTACAAGCAACAATTCAGTCTGTAATAATGCTCTGATTCTAGTGCAGTTTATGGTTTAGTTTTCAAAGATATTCCTGAAGTCTTTATTTTTAGTATGGGGATTTGGTTTTCGTCGGTCCATGAAAAATATCATTTTTCTGACATATAATTTTAGCCACCAGGTCACATCTTCCTAGGTTCTTGGTCAGTGCCAGGTGTTTACAATGTGCAGTATTGTCTTGAAAAATCCTTATCATTTCTTTGCATAATCCCTTTGACCCAAATTCTGGGCTCCTTAAGGAAAAACCTTTCTGTAATTTCTGGTGGTGATCACTTGGTGACTGGATTTCCATTATAAAACCCTGTTTCCATAAACAAATCCATGACTCAACCAGTTAGTTTAATGCTTCTTTGTCACATATTTTTTTTAATCTCATTCTTCTCATCTAGTTAAATGGAATTTGAAGAAACATTGTCCTGAGACAAGTCAGTATCCTGGTATTAGGATATGGATAGGGATAGAGAGTGGACATGTGAATTCACTGATATAAGGAATTTATGGATGAAGCTATTCTCCCTAATATCAGTGGGCACCTTTTCTGCAACTTAAAGTGTTGTTGTTGTGGTTGTGGTTGGTCCTTTGTTCTCAAAAAGGACCATAGACATCAGAAGGGTGATGTCTTAACTTGCACGTGAACTGGATTTAAGTGAAGCAGACCTGCACAAAGTTGTCAGCCTCACTTTCATCCAGAGTGATCAGAGTCCAGTGGCAAGACAAAGGTCAAAGAATTGCCTACAGTGCTGAAATAGTGTGACTTGTCCATGATCCCACAAACAGTATATATCAAAGGTAGGACTTGAACCCAGGCCTTCCTGGCTCTAAAGCAGCCCTCAGAGCTCTTGTTACTATTATTTTCTATTTAACATTCTACAGACTACAGTCATTGTTTTGTTGTTACTGAAAGGCTACAGTCTCCATTAAGAAACTGTTTCATATTTAGATAGCTATTGCCTAAGCTGTAAGAGGAATATGATGAAATCAAAGGTGACAGTAAGGTCCAAAATTAAATTAATTACTGTAAATGAACCTGCTATATATAGAGGGTTTATGTACCATGGGGGTAGTTGGATGAAATAATCTCTAACATTCCTTCTGACTCTAAATTATATGATATTACATGACTGTCCTTTGGTGTTTTCCATTTTGATTTTATCAGGTTTTTCAAGAGAGAAAACTTTCATTTTTGGTTCTGAATAAAAAATAAAAGCTATATTATGAGGCCTGATTTCTAGTGGCTGCATGACTCCCTAAGGAAGACTTAGCAGCATGATGACTTAGAAATACCATTTGCCTGATCCGTTTCTTGTGATCACACAGGGGTCTCATTACAAACAAGATGACATAGCCCCCTCCCACAGACTGATAAAAGCTCACCAAAGCCAGATTGGAAGGAAATCTCAGCACTAGAATGCTTGATGACAAAGAATGATCCATTTCTGAGTCAAATTCATGTTTGTTTTTTCTATTACTGTGGGAGATGTCTCAGGCCCTTGATAAAACTGTTTCCTGTGGCTAACAGGTTCTTAATTTCAGAGAGCAAGGCTTCCACAGTTTAAAAAAAAAAGTCAGTATTAGAGTGCCAGAAATGAAATTTTCTCATAAAATGATTTTTTTGGATTCATCTATTCTTTTCTCTCTCCCATTACTCCTATCCTTGCTATAAATGAACATCTCATGTTATAAGGGTATTGTGCTGCAATTTTTGCCACATGTACTTCTACAGGGCATCAATAAACCCTGAAAACAACTGTGTCAGCTCTAGTTCAGATAAAGATAGCCTTGTCCTTTCTCTTCCCATCTTCACATGATTTATGCTATTCCAGCAAAATTATAGTGAAGAACTACAGGGGGAAAAAGTTATATGCTAAAAATATAAGAATATGCCATAGTCACAATCAAAAACTACATAAAGGTTGTAAAAAAAAATCTGTTAGATACAAAAGTATGAGCCTGCCTTCAAAATCACTCTTTTCACCCATCCCTTCCTACTACATCGCTTTAATTCAGGTCTTTATCACTCTACACCTGGATTACTGAAACAACTTCCTAATTGATCCTCCTAATTCCAATAACTACCTCCCCAAACCATTCTATAAAACTCAACTGGATTAATCTTCCTAAATACCAATTTAATCATGTAATTCATCTATTTGAGACCTGCCAAAAATTCTCTATCACCTACTAAATAAAATACAATTTCCTTAATCCGGCAATCATGACTATCCATTTATCTTTCAAAATTTACATCCTATTCTCTCTTACCTGTGCTATCTTCTCACTATCACCAAATGTTCCACATTCATCTGTAAGTTAAATGTTCTTCCTTTATGAACTCTGACCAACTAAACCCTTCAGGTACCAGCTTAAGTCCACTCCCACCTCCACCCCAATAAAGTCTTCTCCAACAGCTTCATCACACAAATCCTTGTTCATTAAAAAAATTGGAATAAAGAATTGTGAAGTAACATTTGAAGTCACTGCTCTGCTGTCATAGGGATAGAAATCGGGAGCTAGGACCATAAAAGTTCTGGGGAGAAACCCAGATCTAGGGCTAGAAAGATGAGGGCTAGGGCTCCTTCAAGTGCCAGAGTTCAGAATCTAGTGAAGGATTCAAAAGCCAGAAGGCCTTCATCAAGATCTGGACCAACACTACATCCGTGGTCAGAAGCAGACCAAAAGTCTGAGAACCAAGTACAGAGGTCAAAACAGCCAAAGATCTTGAATCTAGCAGGCCAGATAAAGCCAGAAACATGAACCTTCCTTATTAATCACTGCAATGGACAGAAGAGGCAAGTATATTTTGGTCATAGTCATAGTGAAAACAAAGGTAGGAAAACCAGAGCTAGAAGTTACCATTTTATTTTCCTCCCTGTTACTAAAAACTAAAAAAGAAATATAAATATTATTAATATATTATACAGGAAAACAACTTTGAAAAAATTTTAATCAGCACAATGCCCAATCACAATTCCAGGGTATCTCCCTCCCTTCTTTCCCTCTACCTTAATAAGTTTTTGTTCCTTTTCATGTGGTATAATTTACCCTTCTCTGCCTCCTCTTTCACTACTTAATTAGATTTTTTATCATCACATCAGTCAACTTACACCCACACCCTCTGTCTATGTATACTCCTTTTAAATGTTGTAACAACAATACAGTTCTTGAGAGTTACAAATATCATCTTCCCTTGTAGGAATGTAAACAGTTTGCCCTTATTGAATAATATGAATAATAATTGAATAATAATAATAATGTTGTGATTGGTTTTTTTTTCTTTCCTGTTTACCCTTTTATGCTTCTCTTGAGTCTTGCATTTGAAGATCAATTTTCTATTCAGCTCTGGTCTTTTCATCAGGAAGGTTTAGAAGTCTCCTATTTCATTGAATATCCATTTCCTCACCTGAAAGATTATGCTCAGTTTTGCTGGATAGTTGATCCTTGGTTGTAATCCAAGCTCCTTTGCCTTGTGGAATATCATATTCCATGCCCTCCAATCTTTTAATGTAGAAGCTGCAAGGTCCTGCAAAATCCTGAGTGTGGTTCCATGATATTTAAATTGTTTCTTTCTGGCTGCTTGTAGTGTTTTTTCTTTGATCTAGTAATTTTAGAATTTGGCTACAATATTCCTTGGTGTTTTCAATTTGGGATCTCTTTCAGGAGAAGATGAGTAGATTCTTTCAATGACGAATTTACCTTTTGGTTCTAGAACTTCAGAGCATTACTCTCCACAATGGTTGGATCGGTTCACAACTCTACCAACAATGCATTAATGTTCCAGTTTTCTGTGGGAGGCATTTCCCCTAGGACTGGAAGAGAACAGTAGATTCTGAAATACTCTCCAACATAACCTTGTTCCCGGGTTTGACTCCTGCTTAAAAAATGAAGTGATAACTCCTTTCAGATTAAAGGCTATAATTCCGAGAGACTACTGGTCAGCAAAACTGAAAAGCATGGTGGAAATCTAGAGGAAGAGAGGGGAGATTCCATTGTTTGGCAATATATCAGACTTACATGCAAGGAGATCAAATGTCTCTGGCAAAGACTATGAGACAGCACTCTTAACTAATACAACTGGAGAAAGGACGTGTGGTTTATCTCACGGGTGCTAGGGAGATCAACAAAAGTAGCAACGAATGCTCCCATCTGAGCTATGGAAGAGAGGGTTTGCGGCATCGTCTTCTAAGAGTTATGAAAACCTACGAAAGGAGTGGCAGTGGACACTGATGACTCAAAGTTATGGAAGATGACTAGAAATGTACAAGAAAAATAGATTAACACTAACATTGGACTCTGCATTTTTATTTTTTCACTCCAGTTGGTTCTATACAAATGACTAAATCCTCTAATCATGAACATTCTTGTGTGTGTGTGTATACACACATACATATACATATATAATATGATATTTGCAGTGTATATAATGTATACCATATGACAAATTGTAATTTATCTTATTGCTAAAGTTCACTGCAAAGCAGTTACAAGAGTAATGACTTTTGTAACCAGATTACTGTTAACCCCCAAATAGCTCCTGAGAGTTAGTTCATTCCTAACGCACTAGCATGAATGACTTTTGTTTCTGGGATTTGAGGCAAAAAGACAAAAAAAAAAGATGATGCCACTTTAGAAGAAAGAGACTGTCTCTTGTGGTAGAGTATCTGCCATCTATAGGACAAAAGACTTTACATTAATTCCTGATGAATGCTTTCTGGAAAGACTTGGGAAAGATTTAGCTGGGAATGTGAGCTGTATTGTTACTTTGGAGCAGCCAGCAGCATTTACCATTCTGGACCTTTACTTGCCACTTTCTACATTAATGGCTGATTTTTTTAAAAGACTTTGGTCTCCCTGTCTTGCCCAGGCTGGAAGTCCAGTGGCTAATTATGGAACTGAAACCAGCTGAGCCAGTTTGCCTCTCTTTAGGGAACCTAAAAAGGTACCTTGAGAGAGAGAGAGAGAGAGAGAGAGAGAGAGAGAGAGAGAGAGAGAGAGGAGAAGAGGAGAGGGGAGGGGAGGAGGGGAGAAAAAGAGAAGGAGGGAAAAATGAGGAGGAGGAAGAGGAGGAGGAAAGAGAGGAGGAGGAGAAAGGAAAGAGAGAGAAAGAAAATGGAGGAAGAAGGAGAGGGAAGGATAGAGAGGGAAAAGAAAAGGCAAAGAGAAAAAAGGATGGAAAGAAGAGAGACAAAGGGAGAGAAAGGGGAGAGACTGTTGAGGAGGAAGGAAGGAAGGAAGAAAAGAGAGAGAAGTGAATCACTATTGTCATTCGATGTTATATTTACTATATTATTATAACAATAGCAGCTACAAAGAACTATCTGGCTGAATTCCTTTGATAATCAATCAATCAACAATTCAAGTCAATAAACAGTTATTGAACACCTATTATATGCAAAACACTATGCTGCCCAGCAGAAATTCAAAAATAAAAAAGTAAAAGTCTTTGCCCTGGAGCTTAAGCTCTATTGGCAGACATAAAATATAAACAGGTAAATGAAGATTATTTGAAGCAGGAGAGAATGCCTAACTAGGGAATCAAGAAAGTTTTCAAGTAGAAACCACACTTGAGCTGAGCCTTGAAGGAAGCAAAGGATTGTAAGAAGCTGACTCGAAGAAGGGGTACATTCCATGTCTCAGAGGCATCCTGTGCAAAGATGCAAATACAGGCGATGAAATGTTAAGTTTGAGGAACAGAAAGTCTGAAAAGGGAGAGCATATGAAGGGGAGTAATTTGAAATACGACTAGTAGGCAACATCAGATTCTAGGAGCTTTCAATGCCAGTCTGGAGAGTTTTTTTTTTCCCTGAAGTGCTTACCATATGCTAAACCTTCTTAATACTAGACAGTCCTGAAATACTGCGTTCCTTTGAGTTGTACTAATTGAGCAATAGGTTGTTATGTGCCTTCCTGTGAAAGAATAAATGTTGAAGCTTCAGAGTCTGTCACCTTCCCTTGAGGCACTGAGTTGGTTCAGAATTTGAACATGGGAACAGATAACATAACTGTCCCTAACAGAAAGAAGACATTTGTATGATGCCAAAATAGGTTGATTTAAAAAAAAAAACATGAGATTTTTATGATAAGCCTGGCAACAAAGGATTGTCTCAGTATGTTAACAGTACCTGGGGGGAAAACAAACAAACAAACAAACTCTCACTGACAAAGAGTCCTGTCCTCAGAACACAAAAGACAAGTATCATGGAATACAATGGAGACACCATAAGTATCCTGAGAGCTTTAAGAAGTGTTTTTCAGAGCCAGTGAGATTTGTAGGAGATTACAATTGTTTCACTTTTAACAGATTATGAACACCAAGTACTGATTTCTTTGGATATCTCGGAATCCAGCTAATACCAATAACAGCTATGGGCTGACTGATGAGTGGGGCTTGCTAACATAAGGAAAGGGGTCTTTGAAAGTACTTTATCTTCTTCTTATGGTTCCTTTTAAATTTTATAACACCTTTATTTCCGAATATACCTCTTCCCTATCTAGTCTGAGCTATCATTTCTGAAAAGAGTGAAAAAAACAATTCTGCAAAACTAACTGTGAGAGATGATTTTCAGCGACATACCCTCATTACTAATGAACTACACCCTGCTAGACCAGTTTAGTCTTGTTCCTCCAGGCAGTAACTGAAAACAACACGGGTCCTCTCCTGATTGGGTGCCCCCAATTGAGTAAAAGGATATGGAGGATTGAAATATCACTCTCTGATAGGTTAAGGCTCATTTGATAATTAAGATTGAAGCCCTGCTTTCTGATAGGTTAGAGTTCTCAAGCTATGAATAATTATGCTAATAAAGGATTGTAGGCTGCAACTTTTCAATAGGACAAAACTCAGTTGGCATTGAAATGCTTTGCGCTGATTAGCTAATGCTAGAAAGAAGACTGTGAGTTCATTCTACTAACCAATGGTAGAGTGAGACAAGGATAAAAGAAGCCTGTGAGCTTCCACAATTTGCACTCCCTGCTTTGGCTTCTTAAGCGACTAGGGCTGTGCCCTTTCTCATGAGAAAGAATAACCTTTTCTGATCTCCAACTCAAACTCTGAGCTCTTGAATTCGACTCCAATGATTGCTGTAACACACAGTTTTGGGGCTGTAACACACATAACCAACATATTGATCATGCCTCATGGTAAATGCAACATTCCATATCCATAGTATCCTCCATTCCTAGTCTCCAACAAAGTGAGAGAAGTGTATTTTTCTCAACTCTCTTCTGGGCCAAACTTGATCATTATAATGTGGGACATTTGGTCTCTTTTCTCTTTCTTTTTTGTTCTCTCCAGTTGCATTATTGTAGTAATCATTTGTATAGTGTTTTCTTGGTTCTGCTTATTTCATTCAGCATTAGTTCACATAGGAAAAAGACTCCCTTTCCCCAAAAAACCATTTTTTCCAGGTCTGGTCCTGGAATTGGTCAAGGGAACAATGTATGTGGTTGGTGGCACAGGAGTAAACTGAAATAAGGAGACAGGAAGAGGCAAAGGAGCTATGGTCAGAGGGAGCTTATGGAAGAAGTCTGATACTCCATATAAATCTCAATAAGACAGATGGCTCTGATTTGTTCTTCTGACTCATTTGTTCATTTGTTGGCTCCACATTCTCAGATAACTTCTCTTTGTGAGAGAGGTTTCATACTTTTCTCCAAATTTAAAGCTTGTGGAGCTAGGGAATAATCTTCATCGCCTCATGATAATGATAATAATAATATTTATATAGTGCTTACTGTGTGCCAGGCACTGTGCTAAGCCCTTTGCAATCATTATTTCATTTGATCCTCACAATAACCCCATGAGGTAGGTGCTATGACTATCCCTATTTTATAAATGAAGAGATCGAAACAAATAAAGGTTAAATGATTTTCCCAGGATCACACAGCTAGGAAGTGTCCAAGGCCAGATTTGAACTCAGGTTTACCTGACTCCAAGCCCAGCACTCTACCCAATGCACTACCCAGCTGCCTGCCCCTGGATGAGAGGCATTCATTAGCATTCTGTGTATGTCGAGAGAAAGAACTACATTTTCCAGCTTCAAGGAGATGTTAATGACTTCCGAGGGTCCAAAGGGTCAGTTAAAGGGTGTCCTCATCATACTGTTCATGCACTGGCACATGCTCTAGAGACTCTTCCTCTCTAGAACCAGGATCAGGAGCCCAATAAAGGCAAAGAAGCCCCAGGGAAGTTCAAAACCCCTGAGTTACCTTGTCAAAGGAAGGCCAGCAGTAACAGCTTAAAGCCCCTTTCCCCAGGGATATTGAAAATCAACTAGCCCCCAATGGCCTTCCCCCTCCCCACCATAAGTCAGCACCAGTCCTGAACTTTGACTTATACTCCTGGTTGTTAAGAGCTGTTAAGGGGTCCCCTGAACTTGTCTTTTTGAGTTGCCGTATTTTCCAGAAATATTGGATTCAGAGCATACTGGAGGCCTCAAATGTGTCAAGGATGAAGCTCCACTGAGCTGACATAATTTGTTGTTCCACCCCAAGCTGGACACCCTGTGTGTCCTTGGTAGGCAAAATAGGTACCAGCCAGTCCGTGCCAGGCTGGGATAATGCTTGTGTAGCTGAGGTCCTTTGCAGATAACCAGACCTTCCTATTTTCACAGTCTAGCAGTTCCTAAGAAAAGAATGTGGCTTTTGCTATCACCCTGCTCCTCCCTGTGGAAGTGGTCTTGTCTTTTTTTCCATCTTTGCTACACCATTCCTCCTCCCATATCATGCCCTTTCCTAGTATTCTCTCCTCCCTTTTTTCTTCTATTATAAAAATATAAACTTCTGTAAAGACTCAAAACCCTTTGGGTTCCACATGCATGTTCATTTCTCTTATAATAAACCTGGTTTTCACATAAGTCTCATGACATTGTGATTGCCTTTTGACAAGGTCCAAGTTCCACTACTCTGTGCCACCAATACATGGTCCTATTTGACCCAGGTAAAAATTTTTTAAAAAACCTTTAAAAAATCCAGGGAATGGCTAAACAAGTTGTGGTAGATGAATGTAATGGAATACTATTGCGCTATAAGAAATGGAGAAGATACGGACTTCATAATAACCTAGAAACACCTACATGATATGATGCTGAGTGAGCGGAGCAGAACCAGGAGAACATTGTACACAACCACAGATATATTGATTCTGTGATGACTAACTTAGATAGACTTGGCTCTTCTCAGCCATACAAGGTTCAAAGACAACTCCAACGACTCATGATGGAAAGAGCTATCTACATCCAGAGAAAGAACTGTGGAGTCTGAATGCAGATTGAGGCAAACTATTTGCTCTTTTTTTATTTTTGTCTCTTCTTTCTCATGATTCAGTCCATTGGTGATAATTCTTCTTTACAACTTGACTATTGTGTGAATAAGTTTAATGCAAAGTTATATGTAGAAGATATATTAGATTGCATGCTGTCTTGGGGGGATAGGGGAGGGGAAGGAGGGGAAGAAAATCTGGAACTCAAAAACATGCAGAACTGAGTGTTGTAAACTAAAAATAAAAAAGTCTTAACTTTAAAAAAAAACACTCACGAGAAAAAAAAATCACCCTGCTTCACCCTTTTAGGGTTTTAGGTTTAGTGATAGCATTAATATTTACCAGCAGTTTTCCTGACACAACTTCTTTCCCTTCCCCTCCTCCATTCAGGCCCCTCTTCCTTCCCTAATCCTTAAATAACTTCTCTAAAAGGAGATACAGTTGGCCCCAGCTTCCTTGAAACAGGTTCCTGGTCACCAAAAGCAAAAGTATCAAATTTAAATAGAAACAGAAAGCTCACTAGACCTTACGTGAGGATCCCTGTGGGCCACATATTGACTTAGAAAACCACATTATGTTTCACTATATTTTTACTCATTTTATTAAATATTTCCCAATTACATTTTAGGCTGGTCCAGGTTGCACTTGGGAGTGTTGTGGACTTCATGCTGCAGGCCCAAGTTGGACACCTTTGACCTAAAGGCATAAAAAGTTCTAGCTATGAGCAGTAGGACTGAACACCGAGTCACTATGTCCTTCACTACATCCTTCTCTGATGACCAGATGCATTTCCATACAGGAAGGGAGGCATCCAGATACAGTAAGAGCTCCCTTATCCTTGATGCACATTTTTGTTGTGTTAGGACAAAGTAAACCTCCTTTTGTTAACTGTTCAATGACTTTCAAGTGCTTCATTCATCCCAATATGAAACTTGAGCTAAGAGAGTGCTGGCCTTGGAGCAGTTTCCAGCACAGGACTCCGGAGGACTGTTTTTGCCTCCATCCTCTCCAAAACCCATTTGTATTGTGATAATCTTCCCTTAATAAAACTATCTCACTTCACTTTCTCTCTTCCCACTTGCCTTTAGGGCTGTTTGCCATGTTCTGCCTTCCAAACATACTGGTTTTCTCCTAGAAGGATCAGCCATTGTCCTGGGCTGGAACCAATGGTATGAGGAGCCGTACCTATTACTCAGGCTTCTGCTTATGTAAGACAGCAGTAAAATGCTGTGAAAGAGCTATGGTAGGGCCTGCTTCATTCTTCCCAATGCCAGAGTTGTGACCAAGGATGCTGTCCCAACCAGGTGCCCATAAGTAGCAACTAAAGGAGATTTACTTTTTTCCTTCTTCTGTCCTTTAGGGTCCAGAGACTTACTAAACTTGTAATAATAGGTCATAGGGTCTCTCACTAAGTAACGTGTTCCCCTCTGTTAAGTAGTGTGCTTCTTACATCTGAAAATATTCAAATAGAGAATGAATGACAAACTATTAGCTATGCCATAATAATAATCATAGCTAACATTTAGTGCTTACTATGTGCCAGGCACTGTGCTAAATGCTTTAGAATTATCATCTCATTTGATCCTGTGATGAATGAAAACTCTAAGAGAAAGAGTTTCTGGGTAATCAATAATCAATTTATTAATTAGGCTAGGCAGCAATCAATAAATTCATGGTCAGTGGTTTCTTTTGGTAATGAAAAACCCCAAGGTAAACCCTGAAAGGCCTTAAATCCCTTCTAGCAAGAATTCCATTTATAACATTTCCAACAAGTGGTCAATTTGGCCTTTGAAATCCCTTCCAAAGCTGACATGCTTTGATTCTGTGAAATACTTTTTACCTTCCCACCCAAAGTTAATGAACATGTGCATTGAGAGCTAGTAGCACTCTTATCAGTCAACCATGTCCTTCAGAGACTGACTGACTAGTACAGGATTTGGGCCTTAACAGAAATAAAAAGAAAAGGGTGGGGTACAAATTAATAATTAGTTATTAATATAATAGTATAATATTAACTTCTCTCACCACCTAACTGCCTCAATATAGAGAGAAGATCCTTACTTTGGGCCAGAGGGCATACTAGATATCTCCTTTGGTCCCCTACGTCTTTACAATGCTGTGATTCAATGAGTAATTAGTGATATAGATAAAGTTTACCTGAACTGTTATCTCCACCTATGCTCCTTTGGATGCTTCACCTTGGTGCAGAGGTGACTCTGGGTTAAAGCTTATTTTAATGTGACACACACTCTTTTTTTTTCTCAAGTTATGGAGAAGAATTGTGATCAATGAAATGAATCATGAGAAAGAAGAAACAGGACCAAAAAAAAAAAA
>CM053622.1:476898764-476922180 GCA_028646595.1 Phalanger gymnotis | reverse complement strand
AGAACAAAGTCTGTCAGGGTTGGTCCTCACAGAATCCATGTATCTGTGCTTGTGTATAATGTTCTCCTGGCTCTGCTCCACTCACTCAGCATTATGTCGTGTAGGTTTTTCCAGATTGTTATGAAGTCCATATCATCCCCATTTCTTATAGCACAATAGTATTCGGAACACACGTTCTAAGCAGTTCTTATCCTTCTAGAAAGGCTTCAAGTATGAGACAAAGACAAGCATCAAATTAGAGGAGGGTTGGACTTCAAATGATGAATCTTCTATGGCTGTAGGAATCCATGAATTCTATCTCCAAAGGCATCTTCAATCTGGAACAATGAAAATAATAGACACATGGACAAAAGCATGGATCTTTTGAAGAATAGTTGGCCCATATTTACCACTCTGCCCCTGACCTCTCTCTCGACAGGGAAATATATTGCTTCACAAAATGGTGGAGAGTCAGGGGCAAGGTGGTCACAGAAAGCTGTACTAGAGTATAGATTTTCCTGGGGGAAATTATGTTTAAGTCTATGGCTAGAGAATATGAGCAGGGTCACTTTGTAAGGGAGTCTCCTTCCACTCCTCACCCTCAACAAAATAGACTTCTAAGTACAGGGTCAGGGTAAGAAAAGGTGGTTAAAGCTTAAAAGGTCCCTCTTGGCTATAACTTTAGGGTCCTCTTCAAGGGAGGTACCTTTTAATTCAGCACCTGAAAAAGAGAACACTACATACCAGAATGACTTAAGACATCTGCC
Source organism: Phalanger gymnotis (assembly GCA_028646595.1). Taxonomy (NCBI): domain Eukaryota; kingdom Metazoa; phylum Chordata; class Mammalia; order Diprotodontia; family Phalangeridae; genus Phalanger; species Phalanger gymnotis. The sequence continues at coordinate 476,921,434 of CM053622.1, read as the reverse complement.
TTCTGTCCTTCCTACTTAGTTAACAGAAAGGTATTGTAATCAAAAGGAATTCTATTCCATTCCATGGAGCTATAAGGAAGATATAGACATGCTTTGATAATTTGATGTATGTATGATCTCCTTAACATGGGTCCCTCCAACAGGGCATGTTCCCAAGCCATCTATGCCCTCTAATCTGCAACTCTTGTGTATGCCCTCCTATATATCTCCTAGAAGAGGTCCTCCTAATGTCCTAGGGGCCTTCCACTGGATAGCTTGATATTGCGTACAATGAAGCTTGTGAGTTGATTTTCAGTTATTCTTTGCTCTCACATTACACATGGCCCACTTCCTTTGACATATGACTGACAAGTCATACATCTCTTGCATCAGCAAGGCAATAATCACAACATTGACAATAATTGTGAATATGCCTGTGTAGTTCTGTATTGCAAAATATAAGAGGCTCTCCATATAGAATGTAGAAGAAGTAAAGCATTTATTCAGACATCCCAAAACCAGTAAGCCCACTTCATCATAGCAGCAAAGAACTTAAGACACAATATCACAGCATGAAGCCTCGCCATCCCATTGGCCTTCCCCCCTGCTTGGGCCTTCCCACAAACACCCACAAATCCTATCTCACTCCTTGCCTGTGTCCTTCTCCTCCCATGACTCTAACTTGCTCTGAGCATTTCCTGTTCTACCCTTCCAGTTCCACTCATTCAGCAAGCTGCTCACACCACATGTGACTTAGGCTTCCTGTGACATAAGCAGGTCACATGGGCCTATCAATGGATGCAAAAATCTTCCCATTTAAATTACAATTACAGTCTCTCAGATGATATTCTCTATGTTGCTTCTTTTGTATACTGTTGTACCATACACACGGCCACCATGCACCCACTCCACTGCCCTTTGGGTAAGCATCTACTTGAACTCTTCAGAATCTGTGGTAGTCTATGATTTGTATCCACAGAATATCAGTAGGAGAATATTGTTGCTTAAAAAACTCTAAGTGAAAAAAGAACGGGCTGAGAATTAAAGAGATGAGACCAGAGTAAGAGGGACGTAGCATGTGGTATTTCTTTAGGAAATTGGGCAGTGCCTTTAATGATCCAAAGATTCTCCCTGAAACATACATATATACCTATAGTAGTTAACAATAGTATAATAAGTGCAATTGAAAGGAGGCCAAAAAAGTGCTTTCTGAAATCTTGGGAAAAAGTCATTTTTTGGTGCTAATAGGAGAAGGAGATTGGTAGTATCCAGGAAGCCTTTCCAATGTCACTGAAAGTGCAGCAGGTAGAGATCCCTTCTTACCCCTGCATTTTTCTTCATAGGGGTGCTAATTTGAAATTATATGATAATCAGATTGTGTCCATCATCCAAGTAACTGATGTAAAAAGGACAGTGTTTTAACTAGTCCATGCTCAAAATGTTTATACCAGAAATTTTACTGTTCAAAATTTGTAGGAATGAAGAAACCTGCCAGAAAAAGTGTTTTTCAAATAAGAATCACTATATGTGTGTGTTGTTGTTGTCCAGTTGTTTCAGTTGTATCTGACTCTTTGATCCTATTTGGGGTTTTCTTGGCAAAGATACTGGAGCAGTTCGCCATTTCTTTCTCCAGCAAATTTTACAGATGAGGAAACTGAGGCAAAAAGGGACATTACTTGCCCAGGGGCACTTACAGCTACTAAGTGTCTGAAGCCAGATTTGAATTCAAGAAGATGACTTTAGGCCTGGAGCTCCATCCACTACAGCACTTAGACACTTAACTGCCAAATGTGTGTGTATGTGTGACACACATACATACATACATATATATGTATATATTTGTACATCTTTATAACATAGGATGGCTCTAGTTAAATCTGGGTATTTTTAAATTAAGAAATTATCTGTAATGGAATCTTAAATTGCTAGCCCAGAAATCTTCCTAATTTTAGATTCAAAGCTCTTCACAATAATTCTTCAAGCATTTCTTTTTGAATCTCCCCCTTCTGACCTGTTGGAATTTATCACATGATAAATTCACATCTCTCCTTTGAATAAGAATAAATACAATTCACTTAGAATATAAAGCATAATTGTATCAAGAAAATCATTCATGCTTCAGAGTGGAGACAAGGAAATGGACCTCCTTACATTGAAGAGGTGAGGGACTATGGCTCTGGAATGCTGCCTTCAACTGTGTAAAAAACAGTCAATGTGTTATTAATTGTTCTTGTTGCAAGTAAAGGCTCATTGGAGTTGTAGGGTTTATCTGAAATTAATTGCAATGTAAAAACACCAGACATCAATAAAGATTAATTTTTCTAAAAAACAGCAACAAACAAATAGATATTAACTCCAAACACTCCTTACTTCCTCCAGACTTCCTAGGGACAGAACGTTAGTAGTCCAGCACCAGTCCCATGGTCTAACAGTAGAGAAGCCATCCACAGTAGATTAAAAATTTATACCTGAAGCAAACATTTTTGAAAAGAGACAGGGTCAAGGGAGAAAATTGAATAAAAGAGGACGGGATAGAATGGAGGGAAATATAGTCTTTCACAACATGACTATTATGGCAGTGTTTTGCATAACAATATATGTGTGGCCTATGTTAAATTGCTTGCCTTCTCAAGGAGGGTGGGTGAGGAGGAAAGAAGGGAGAGAATTTGGAACTCAAAGTTCTAAAAACAAAAGCTCAAAAAAAAAGTTGTTTTTACAAGCAACTGGGAAATAAGATATACAGACAATGGAGTATAGAAATCTATCTTGCCCTACAAGAAAGTAAGGGGAAAAGGAATGGGGAGGGGAGGGGGGTGAAAGAAGAGAGGGCAAACTGGGGAACAGGGCAATCAGAATATTTGCCATCTTGGAGTAGGGGGGAGGATAGAAATGGGGAGAAAATTTGTAACTCAAAATCTTGTGGAAATCAATGTTGAAAACTAAAAATATTAAATAATAAAAACATGAAGAATAAAAGAAAATTATACCTGAGATTACCCCAAAAAGCAATATTTCAGTTTCTAGATTGCTGCTTTCGTTCACCAAGAAGGCTAGAGAGAGATCAGGAACCTGGTACTGTTTCACCTGTTGTGTATGTAAGGTGAGGTGAGGTCTCTCTAGAGGCTAAGGAAGATACAACCTTATCATGACCCAAGGGACATTACATGTAGGAGGTCAGAAAGAAAGACCCTATAAGGGGATCCAACAAGCCTCTCTAATTGCAAAGCTTTGTGAGATTTTGCATTACAACTAGAGTCTCCTTTGTCTCAATTTCTGCTGAAAGCTGGATGAGATCAGAATACCCCTAAGCCATATTAAAACTAAACAAGACACTCCTAGTATCTCAAAAGAGAAACTAATGAAGCAAGGATTTTAATTTGGACAGCAGTGTCCAAATGCACCACACTGTGCATTATTCTACCCTTTAATAAAAACACATGTATTTTCTTGAAAACATGAATTACACACTTAGTCTACTTGAAAATATCCTTAAATTCCACTTAGATGGCTTAATTTAAATAGTTAAGATGCGAATTTGCCTGAACAAGAAGATTATTTACGTCAGAAATAAATTGCCTTTGGCTGTGATTGCAGTTCAGAGGATTTTTTAAAAACATGTATCTATTTTGAGGAGCAGTGAAGATTCGTCTTTAGGAACCATTACTCCTAAGAGTTTCCAAGATAGACTGGACAAGTTCTAATTTCTTGAAAGGAGAAAATGAGGCACCAAGTGTTAAGTGATTATTCTATGGTCACTCTGATAATAACTGACTGAGGTGGATGGGAACTAAAATTCAAACTTTTATGTGTTGGAAGGCCTTGCTTAAATGATAAATGAGATGATAAGCAATAGGAATTATTCAATTATTCAGCTAATTTTCATGGCTATTTCCATTTCCTTTTTTAATGCAGATTTGATGTATAAAAAGATCCTGGGTAATGTTTTCCACTCCCTTGTTCCCATTTTGTCTTGAAATTGAAAAGAATCTGATTCAAATGTATAAAGCCTAATATGGCTGTCAGGAGGGACTTCTGAAAGTTGGGAAGGAGGAAACAAAGAGTTAAGATAATGAGGGTTTTGCCATTTTTCTTGCTCTGATAAAATGAAGTTGAATCTCAAAATTAGTGCCAGAAAAATAATAAACATTTGACAAAAACTCATATGTGCATTTTTTTTCTATAAACCAAGCACATACTTAACATTTACTATTATGTCAATTAAAAAGTTCGAGGGACCTAATTTCTGAGTAATTAAAAAATTTTATTAATAATGCCAGCATTTTTATTAATAAAAGGATGGTCATTTGGCCATCTCTCTCTTACAACAAAGACAATCACAGCAGCTGGTTCAGGCATAGATGTCCATTGGAAGAGGAGTGCTCCCTAGGGTGGCAATCAACTCTTATTAGTTAACAATCAAGGACAGAATAAATATCACAATGAGGCACTGAACCTGAACTTCAACTATGTCATTTACTTCTCAGTTGCCCCCAGCCTTGGGCGATCTATTCAAAGAATTTATCCCTACCCAAACTTCAATAGAGCACAATGGCTTCCCCATCTGGGTAGGGTCTGGATAGCAAAAGGTTAACTCAAACTTTAGAGACTGAGGTCTTGAAATAAGGATAAAAGAAAAAGGGGGAGGGGGAACCCGAGTCTCCCTCAAATCATTGGTTATCAATAATCATTTCTTTCACTATTTGAATATTCAATCAGTTAACAAGTAACAACCTCCCAGGATTCAGAAACTTATTAGCTATGTGACCCTGGACAAGTTACTTAACTTCTTTCTGTCTCAGGTTCCTCAAATGTAAAAATGATAATAAAAGCACCTACCTCCCAGAGTTGTTGTGTAGATCAAATAAGTTTCTCCAGATTCTTCATATTCATAATTTCTTATAATGCAAAAACATTTTTATGCCTTCATATACCACAATTTATTCAGCCATTTCCTACCCAATAAGCATTCATTTTCTTTCCATTTTTTTTCTGGAAAAAAATGGACTTTTAAATATTTTTGCACACTCTGTCTTTGACTATCTAGGGAATATGCCTAGCAAATAGCATCATTAGTGCCAAAGGATATATATATAATTTAATGACTCTTCTGGTATTACGGCCATGGATCCTTGTAGACTGTCAGGGAATGACAAAAAGATCTTGCCAATTGAAAAAGGCTATCAGTAGCAATATCAGTGGCAGACTGCATGACTATTACACCTACTTGGCAAAGGTCCTATCAGCAAACTGGCTACAAAGATATGAATTTTTGGCCAGAGTATGTTTTATTTCCACTTTGCAAATCATTACGGGGTTCCAATTTGTGTCCATGGAGTGAGTGCCTATACTGGTGTAGAGAGTTTATCAGGAAAATCTGCTCAATAATCTGCAATTATGTCCTCTTGATGGGTACAAGCACCTCAATCAATCAAATCATCTTTTAGGGATAAGTCAATGTTGGGTACACATCCAAGTTCATTTAATTTCCTAGGGAGTCTAATACCTTATTATAATGATCAAAGCCTGCATCAGTCCTTAAATGGATAAAAAGATTCTGGAGGGAAAAGAAAAGGTTCCTGGAGGATGATAACAGATTGATTAAACCCCAAGTGTTTATTCTTTACTAGGGGGAATCCATTCAACAGCATAAAATTATAAGTCAAAAGATTGCATAGGTCACTGAAAAAGAGGTGGGACTCTGTGGAGAAGGAAGGATTATATCCACTATTTATGGACAACCATTGGTCCTTTAGATAATTTCTATTCTTTCTCTGTATTGAGTGTTGGAATTAAAGTTGTTCTGTTTGGCAGCAGCTGTATTCTGAGTTCCCCAAGTATGAACCAGTGAAAATTGGCTTGCCTTTTATGACCCCAACCTCTCAGGATGCATGTATGCCAAGGCCAGAGACTGGGTATTGCCCCCTCCTTCGCGCTCTTGCTGGATTGGCACATTTAAAACTAAATTCCCTATGCTCTTACCCCTCATTTCTCATTAGGCAGTTTAGAAAATGCCCTCATTTCATTGGTCCCAGATATAATATTCTCTTCCCTTATGGATGACAGGGCAGTCTCCTATTGGTGTCTAGCTCTTTGTATAAAATTCAGTATAAGTTTGAGCCCTGAGGGGCTCTAGGCTTTCAATTATAGTTCAAAACCCTCTACAATCTTTCTGACTCACAAAGCTGTACTGTTGTGTGGATTCCCCCAGAAAAGAATAAAGCACTTGGGGCTGAATCAATCCCTTACCATGTTCTTTTTTCTCTCCAGGGACCTTCCTGCTCTCCTATGGACTGATACAGGCTTTAATCATCATAACACTACCCTGAGGTACTGGACTCCCTAGGAAGTTAAATGACTTTGGTTGTGTACCAAACATTGGCCCACATCCGGGAGCCACCACACTGTGTGCTGCCTTTGGCAAGGGCCCAGGGATGATAGGGGCTATACAACAAGAAACTGTTCCTTGTTGGCATGTTTTCCCCTCTTCCTTTTATGAGCAGTAATAAAGTTTTTTGGCGTGTTTGTTTGGTTTCTAATGGCTATCCCTGTGTGGTTCTGCTCATCTCTTCACCTGAATGCTCCTGCAGTGCAGCAAGGAAAACCTGAGTGAGGGCAAAATGAGCCAGAGATATGCTGTGTGGGGAGGTGGAGAAGGAGAAGGGGAGAGCAGGGCTCCAATATTGAACCCCATTTGTGGAAATCCAGAACTTTAGGGCATTGGACCATGGGTTACACTGATAAAATGCAGGCTTTGATGTATTGAAGTTAGGGGACCCTTCCTGAAGTTTTTGAGTCAGAGTTGATTTTTAATTTGACCAATGCCCCAAAAGTATCTGTTTGCTTAATGCAATTTAACTCAATTCACAGTCTGAACACCTCCTATATACCAGGCACTATGATCTTTCAGAGTTTACAGTTCAATAGGTGTTGACCTTGTGATCACACATAGTCATTGCTTAGTTCATAGATCCGAAGCAACCAGGGACCTTAAGGTCATTGAGTTCAAACCCCTCATTTTACTGATCAGGACACTGATCTTCAAATCAGATACCTTGCCCACGGTCACACAGTTATTACCTAAGTGCAGGGATGTTGTAAGGCTCCAATAAGATAATGGATGTCAAGCACTTTGCAACCTTTAAAACGCTATCTAAATGCCTTGTGAGAATCAAGAGAACATTGTATATGGTAATAGCAATATTGTTTTAAGAATGACTTTAAGTGAAGAAGCCATTTTGACTATTACAAATGCCCAAATTAACTACAAAAGACATATGAAGAAAAACCCTATCTGCATCTAAAGAAATAACTGACAAATAGAAGTATGTATAGAATAATTTTATATACATATACCTGTTTGTGTCTAATGGTAGCCATTTTGGAGTGGAAGAGAAAAAAAAGAAATTTATTATATATAAAAATTTATTATATATGTGAATGGAATAGCAAGTTATACATAATAGAGTTTCAGTTTCATGCACAATCATTTTTATTATACTATGCTATGGAAATTCTTGTTTTAGCCCATAAATTAAGAATAAAATAAAATTAGTTAATTAATTAAATGCCTGTTGTGGTGTTGTCACTATTATTAGCCCTACAGCCTGATGACAACCTCCTTCCCCAAGCCTTCTACTGCACATCTGCTGAGCTTAAGCAACGTTTATATAGAAATATAAGTGTGCTGGTCATGTTTAACAACTGGGCTCACCAGGGGAAAATACAATGTATACTCACATACTTTTAAAATTAATCTGCATTATTCACATTTTCTTAAGTTTAGAAAATCAACAAAACAATAAATCAAGCCCTGATTTGTCACCATCGTTGATTTCTGAAATGCCGATGCTCACACAGAAAATTTAACAATGGGCTCTCTAGAGTTGGTTCCAGCACCCATCTGCCCAAATACCTGAGGAGGGATTTAAAACTGGGTCTCCTTGACTCTAAATCTGACACTCTGTTCATAATTGAACCCCTGAATTGATACATAATATAATTTACCCTTACCTAGAGGGAGATATCAATTGTAATTAGTAGTATAGCTTTGTTTCTTAATGGTAACAGCTGACTTAGAACCTTAAAGTTTACAACTTCACAAGGATCATGCTCATTTAATCTGTCTTGTTCATTCATTCACTCATACAAGGCAAGAGCTCACGTGGAAGTCAGAAGAAGAGATAAAAGGGCACTCTCGAGGTCTCTCTGAAGAACTTGGGAATTGATTGCATGACATAGGAGATTCTGGCAAAGGACTTCCCAGCATGGCGTGCCTGCATCAAAGAAGGTGCTGTGCTCTATGGTCAAAGCAGAATTGAAGTAGCTCAAAAGAAATGCAAAATGCTCAAATTTAGAGAATCCACTCCAAATGTCCACATGGACTATTTGTGCCTGACCGAGTTTGTATTGGTCTGATCAGTCACAACTGAATACACTGTAACTTGACTCTAACATAGTGATGTCATTTTGGTCCTCTTTGAGAACAAAAGACAACAGCCATTCATTCAACAAGAATTTATTAAACCTTATAACATGCTCCAAGTGTTGGGTTTGTTACTAGGAAGACAAAGACAAAAAAAAACAGTCCCTGCCTTCAAGGAGTTTACATTCTACAAGAGGAAAATAACATGTAAATAAACACAAAATAAAGAGAAAGCAATTTGGATTAGAGAGAGGTCACTAGCACCTGAGGGACCTGAAAAGTCCTGGTGTAGAAAGCAGCACTTGAACTGAGCCTTGAAAGAAGTTATGTCAAAGTCTTGCTTCTCCAGAACACACAAAGCTTTACTCTGCTGATTAGGTGAATCAGCTCCCTGCCTATCTCTGTCCCACAGGAGGACAAGCATAAGACTGAATTGTACCTGCCCTTCATCCAATTATCTCTTTGCAAAAATTGAATCTCTACCCACTGGGCAGTAAATGAGATCTGCAAGTTCCTCTCACCAGGAATCCCAGAAACCTTTAACACAGAACTACTACTGCCATGTCCAAAGACCTTAGTTATTCTTTCCTCTCTGCCTATAGGTAATTATAAGAATTAAAAATCACAGTGGAGCTCTCTAACACCTATAAAATAGGATTATTCCTATTCTCTGGCTGTCCTCACTTCTTGAATGAAGCCTTTTGGGAAGGGCCAGGATCTAGTGAGCATGAGCATACATAGGTAGGAAAAACCCTGGGCATTCCCAAGGAGGGTGAGGCTACTGATTCTGGGATGGCATGAGAGTCTGATAGATTGAGTCACATCCCTGCTGACCAATGGGACTGGTATCAGGCAAAATTGTGAAATAAGTGAAGTTTCTCTTCAGCACCCCAGATCTGCCTTTCTAGTCCCTTGTCCATCTTTCCAGATAGGCTCTTCTCACTTCATTCAGGCCCCCTCCACTCCTTCCCCTATCAAAACTTCTCAGGCAATACAATCCTATCCAACAAGGATTTGTTAAACACCATGTGTTAAGGATACAAAGAGAAATGCAAAAGAACATTTCTGTCCTCAAGCAGCTTGCATGGTACTGGTTTTGGGGAGGGGGGCACGGTTATAGAATTCAATTCAATTTAATAAGCATTTTCCCATATGTGACAGTATAAGGTAGGAGAAACCCCTAACAACTGAGATCAGAAAGACTCGGGAAAAAACTAGGGAATTTTAAAGGTAGGGATGAGGAAATATATAATATAATAGATATAATATATAATTAATTGTGCAATCATTTCAGTCATGTCTAACTCTTTGTGACCCCATTTGGGGTTTTCTTGGCAAAGATACTGGAATGATTTGCCATTTCTTTCACACACATATACATATACATATATGCATATACACATGCATGTATATGCATACATATATACATGCACAAACATACATACACACACACACAAATATATTCCAGGCAAAGGATACAGTCAGTGTAGAGAGGCACAGCAAAGAGTGATGGGATACAGAGTCCCAGGAACAGCAAGTAGATAGTTTTGTCTGGGAGACAGAATGCGTGAATAGTCATCACCATCCATCATCAACTAGGATTTATGTAGTGCTTCAAGGACTGGAAAATACTTTATATGTCTTACGTTATCTGGTCCTCACAACCACCCTATGGTAAGCTATTATCTCCATATTATAGAGGGGGGAGGCTAATGCTCAAAGATAAAGGGACTTGCCCAGCTGGAAAGTGCCAGAGATAGATTCAAACCTAGGAATTCTTGACTCAAATTTCGGCCCTCTATCTGCCTATATCATGCTGCTTCTCTAGAGGGTAAAATAAAGGAGCATAATGTACAAAAAGGCTGGAAGCGAATAAGCATTTATTAAGTACTAACTGTGTGCCAAATACTATGTTAAATGTTTTAGAAATATTATTTCATTTGATCCCCACAACAACCCTGGAAGGTAGGTGCTATTATTATACCCATTGTACAGTTGAACAGATTGAGGCAGACAGAAGTTGAGTCATGTAGCTAGTAAGAATCTGAGGCCAAATTTGAACTCAGATCTTCCTGATTCCAAGCCCTGGACTTCATTCACTGCACCACCTAGATGCCAATAGAAAAAGAGATGTTTGGAGGAGTAGTGACTTTAAGATGATGAATGAGTCGGAGGGGGAGTAGGCTAGATAATGAGTACCCTTTCAGACATTTGAGTTGTAGATGTTAATGGAACATCGATAGTTGGAGATGTCCAAAAGGCAGTTAGATGTACAATGGAGTTCAGGAGAAAGTACCAAACTTCATTTATATTCAGATGTAAATGCCTGAGAAGGCTGCTACTATTATTGCATTGTTATTGTTTTATTAACAAAGCACAAAGATACTGCTTTTTTTTTCAAAAGTTCAGAAACCAAAGTTTAAAGATAAACACTACACCAAAGCTGCCTCTTTGTTTAATTCAATTTTTACAATTAACAAACATTTATCAAGCATCTATGGACTGGGTGTTGAGATGAATAAAACATGATTCCTATCCTCATGACTCTTACAGTTCAATGAACTATTTTAACAATAGCTTACCATTATAAAATATTTTACTTTTTTTAATGAACCATATATGCATTATCTCATTGGATTCTCTCAAATAGCCTTGTGAGGTAGGTAGCATAAGTATTATCAACCCATTTTACAGATAAAGACACTGAGGTTCAGAGACCATAAGTGACCTGCCCACAAGCAAGAGTTAGTAACAAAAAAAAAAAAAAAAAAAAAGCTGTAACTTTTATCCTGAGTGCTGAGAAACATTCCAAAACAAAAAAGATCACACTTTACCTGCCCCTTTCAAACAAAGGCCAGACTTGTTAAAGGCACTTAAGAGAAGAACAGCAAAAAATCCTGACCTGATTACCATTACAGGGGGTTACCTAAAGATGTAGGGTGTGATAAGGGAGATAAGCCAGCAAAAGAAATTGAGAAGGACTGGTCAGATAAGTAGGAAGAGAACCAGGAGTCACACCATAAACACACAGAGAAGAGAGAGAAGTATCCTGGAGGAGAGAGTTCCATAGTGCCAAATGCAACAGAAATGTCAAGAATGCAGACAGAAAAGAACCTTAGAATTGACCATGAAGAGATCATTGGATTGCAAATGGTTTGAATTGCAAAAGGTTGAAGATTTGAGTGAGAGCAGAGGATTTGCAAGGGACAAATATAGGCAGCTTTTCCCCAGAGAAATGGCTGGAAAGGGGAGAAGAGATATAGTATAATAGTCTGATGGGATGGTAAATTCTAATGAAGGATGTTTTTTTTTTAAGGATGTAGAAGATGGATGGGTTTGATGGTGTTAGATTAAAACTGTAGGAAGCTGGGGGCAATGATTGAGGAGATAATCTGCTGGGGAAGATTAGTATAGATAGGACCGAAGGAGCATATAGAAGAGATTGCTTTGGAAAGGAATAAGGCCACTTCATTATCATAGACTTTAAGAAAGAAGAAAGTGGGAATGGTGTCAAGAGACCAGTCAAGGGATATCAAATTGAAGAGAAGAGAAGAGGGACGACATGGCAAATGGTCTAAATTTTCTCAATAAAGTAAAAGGCCAGTTCCTCAGGTTTAAAGGATGAGAGGGGAGGTGTGGAAAGCTTGAAGAGAAAAGAGAAGATTTGGAATAGCTTCATGAGAAGTGAAACAAAGAATGAATCATAATCATAATTGTTAACATTTATGTAGTACTTACTATGTGCCAGGCACCGTGCTAAGCACTTCACGGTTATTATCTCATTTGAACCTCACAATCACCCTAGGAGGGTAGGTATTGTTATTATCCCCATTTTTCAGATGAGGAAACTAAATCATGCAGCCATTAAGTAACTTGCCAAGGTTACATAGCCAGTAAGTAGATATCTAGCTGACAGGCTGCATTGATGGAGGAGAGAACCTTCACTGGGCATTTCCTACACCCCTGAAATCACAAATCTAAACCAAACTCTCGCCACCCTAGATATCTCAGTTTCCTCTACTGTACTCCTCCTTTAGGGAATTGCCCTCCCCGCTTGATTAAATCAATCAACCAACAACCATTTCATAAGTGTCTACTAGGCACCAAGCACTATGCTAGGGGTCAGGGATATAAAACCAAAGCAAAGTGATCTCTACCCTCAAAAAAATCACATTCTCTCTGGTGAGACTACAGACCAGAATGAGGATTCATCTTGTTTGAGTCACCCATCTTCATCTATCATCTTCAACAAGGAGAGGACAACAAGGCTCCTCAGAACATACAGTCCTCAGAGTAAAAAGTTCTAAGTCTCCCCACTAAACCAGACAACCTTTTCCTTCCTGCTATGCACAGAGAGGGTCATCCCTGAACTTCCCAGAGACCACTTCAGTTGGGGACATCTTTGTTCAGTGTGGCAGCTCCAGAGAAATCTGTTTATTGGTATTAAATAAGGAAGCTGAGGTTTTGTTTGGATAAAGGGATCCTTTGATGGCCTCCATTCAGAGATTCTATTTTTGCTGACACTGCTGGGCAGAGATCTCCCAGAGTGAATAAACCTTACAGGCCTACGTTTTCATGGGTTTCAGAGAAAGGCAGAGCTTGGGACGAGAGCTTTCTACATGTAGAACATTCCACATCCCAGGAACCTTGAAAGGTTATCGTGCATTGTGAGGCATTGTATGAAGAAGAACATTTAATAAAAGGAGAATATCCCTAGAATGTATAGAATAGACAATAAAAACAAAGCCTGAATTAAAATGCCAAGTTGAGTATACACTAAGTATTTCTCTCATGGATACCCACAACTTTATCCCAATAATCTTCCATCACTTATCCAAGCCTTTCTGTGGCAGACTGAAGAGGAGTTGGCTTTTTAAATACACTGGTTCTAACTGGGCAAGTTATTTCACTTTGCTGGCCTTCAATGACTTTGGGCAAATTATTGTACCTTGACAGGACTCAGTTTCCCCATCAGTAAAATTGCTACTTTCAAGTTCCTCACAATTCTATCAGTATACAATTCTGGATTTGGGTCCCAAATTAGAATGGAATCACATTTGGCTATTATCCATCCTCTTTCAATGACACATAAAAGAATGAATAACACAAATATTAATCTATATACATTCTGGCTGTAGACTTCTCTCTTCCAAGTGCCACTTTAAAATAGCTGTTACATCCTTCGCCTCTTAATCTTCTCCTCTTCTAAGTTATGAGTGCCCAGTTTCTAAAAGCTATTTTCATATTCTGTGGCTTCATGTTCTGTCAGCATTCCAATCACCTTGATCTAGATGAATTCCAATTTGTCAGTCTTAAAATATGGTGCCCAGAACTAGACTCCTCTAGGTGTGCTGTGACTAGTTCAGCATAAGTGTCCAGTTGAAGAGAGACTTAGAAAGCCAATTTCAAGTGGAACAGGCATCAACTGTACTATTCATATAAGTCAATAATGCTATAATCTATCCAGAGACTATTTGTGCTATCTGAAAATCATCCTTCTATTCATATACCCCAGAACTGTGACATCATGTTGAGCTCGTGATCAACTAAAGTTCCTAGATCTCCCTTCTCATTTGTGTCATCAATTTCCAAAAGGTTTGAAACCCAGGACTTTACATTTACACTTAGCTAACATTCATATAGCACTTTAATGTTCCAACATGTTCATTTCATATCATTTCATCCTACCCTGGGTACACTAATACCCCCATTTTATAGATGAGTGAAATAAGGCTTAAAGGGGTGAAGAAATCTGTCTAGGCTCATACAGCTAGTAAGTGAGAGACCTAGGATCTGAATTCAGCCAAGTCTTCAGATTCTAGAGGCTTTTGCCAGCAGTGTCCAAGGAAATGTTTAAGAACTGGCTCTCCAGGGAAAAAAGGTATGCACAGCAAACATTTAAGTTTAATCTGCCTCATTTTCGCCATCACCTTCTTAAATCTGGACAGCTGACAAAACAATAAATCAAGACCTGGTTTGTAGTATTTGCTGATATCCAAGGTATAAATGCTCATACTAAAAATTTAGCAATTGCATCTAGCAAGTTGAAACTAGGTCCAGAACATGCCTGGCTTCCTCCAACCCCCATACCATGCTATTATTATCATCATTATATTTATTAATACATTATTAATTAATAAAATTATTATATATTATGTGTACATGTTAAACAAGATTGGCAGATACTTGCAGAACATTACCGAAGACCTACCTCTAGGATAATATAAATTCATTAATTGATATTGAATTGTGCTATCTTCCAGGCCACATTTCTAACATCTTAACTAAAAAGAGTTTCCACTCAGACTCAGACTCTCAAACTGAGATCCTGGGTTATGATAAGTGAGTTTCACCTTATTGAGCTAGGAACCAGCCCACTTCAAATATGTCACACCATGTCAACCTTTATGATCACCTTCCCAACTCTAGATTTGCTACATATGTTATCATTCCCTATCAGAATGTAAGCTCCTTCATATTGATCCCATGATGACTAACTTTGATAGACTTGGCACTCCTCAGCAATACGAGGCTCAAAGACAGCCCCAGAGGACTCATGATGGAAAAAGCGAGCTACATCCAGAGAAAGAACTGTGGAGTCTGAATGCAGATTGAGGCAAACTATTTGCTCTTCTTTTTTCCCTCTTTTTTTTGGTTTAGTTTCTTCTCTCTCATGATTCATTCTATTGGTCATAATTCTTCTTTGCAACTTGACTATTGTGTAAATAAGGTTAATGCGAAGGTTTATGTAGAATCTATATCAGACTGCATGCCGTCTTGGGGGACAAGAGGGAGGGGAGGGAAGGGAAGAAAATTTGAAACTCAAGAACATGTAAAACTAAGTGTTGTAAATTAAAAATAAAAATCTAATTAAAAAAAAAAGAATGTAAACTCCTTGAGGGCAAGGATTGTCTTCCTTCCTTGATTTTTGTCACCAGTGCCTAGCATCCATTCATTCAAGGACACCATGAAAAATATGAACTATATTGCTAAAATCAAGAGTCACCATCCTTACAGTATTTATTCAATATGCTACCATAGTAAATCTGCAAATAAAAAGAAATAAGTTATGTCTCAGAAGTTGTAAGAAAAAAGATCTCCAGGAACAAAAGATATTTAGTATTTAGACTGGTATTTAGACTTACAACTTTTACTAGGTCTCTGCCTAAGCCTTCTTCAAGAGAGATAGAGTCTCCAGAAGATGTATTATACGTTGAAAACTGTGATGGGATGTCCTTTGACCAACTTACTAGATTCTTAGAAGACCTTCCTCCTATCCCGCAATGCAGCCAAATTCCTGGAAGACCTAAGTCTGTCTTTTGACACAGACTGGGGCTTCTGGATGGGGATGGGAGGGTAGGACTGAAGATGATGATATTCTGATTCCATAGGTACTAAATTTGAGGAAAAAATAGGAGACTCATCTGAAAAGCAGAAATTAGCATAGAAAGTGGAGTCAACTGAACTATTCCCAGAGCAATTTTTCTAAGGATCTGTCCAGGGTACTAGATGTCTCCTGCCTATTTCCATTCATCTGTGGCACTCTCTCTCTACTTGTCTACTAATTTCTACACTCCCAATTTGATATGTGCCCTGCCTGACTTTGGTCAACTCCCAAACCAGCTGTTTTCCCTGATCCATATCAATCTTGCCCTTACCTAACCTAAAAGCCATCTGCCTTTCTGCATGACTTGACTATTACTTTTCCTCAGTTCTGTTGGGGATAGGCAGCCTGGGGAAAAAAAAAATGGTGTCTTTAAAAAAAGACTTTCCCATAATATCAACAAGTCCTACTTGCTCAGCTCCTCAAACTCTGTGTCACCCTCAGCTTTCATCTCTCACTCACTCCACAAATCTAATCAGTTGCCAAATCTTAGAATTTCTTTCTCTATACCTATCATTTATGTTCCCTTTTCTCCTATTTCACAGCCACCACACTAGCCTAGGACCTAGTTTTTCCTGGACTATTACAATAGCCTTATAATTGGACTCTAGGTCTCAAGTTTCTCATTACCCTAGTCTGCCTTCCACACAGCTGCCAAAGTGATTACCCTAGAGCTATAACCATGTCACAGCACCTCTCTCAATAAGCTCAAATGACTCCATATTACCTCTAGGATAAAATATAAAATTCTCTGGCACTTAAAGTTCTCAATCTGGTTCCTTCCTATATTCCTAGTCTTTTAACACATTATTCCTCTCCATATACTCAATAGTGCAGTTATATAGGCCTACTTGCTGAGCCACACACACACTCCAGCTACTGTCTCTATACTTTGGCACCGACTATTCTCCGTACTTGTAATATATTCCATCCTTACCTCAGTGTTTTAGAATCTCTCTTCCTTCAAGACTTAGATGGTAGGGAAATGTAAAGTGTAGAAGAAACATGATTGGTCATCCTACAAATGTGAATAATTTCAGGGATACCCACCCCATTCATTGATCCCTTTTTATTCAACTTAATATCACAGGATTGAGAACTATTAAGGACCTTAGGAATCATCTAATCCAAGCACTTCATTTTACGATGAATTAAGCAAGGACTGGAGGAAGACATACAAATGGCAAAGTGGCAGAGATGTGATTCAAGTTCATCTACCTCCAAATCCAGTGGTCTTTTGTCTATACTATACTTCTCTACTGAGGAAATAATCTCACTTACTTAAAACTCACTGTAACCTGATGCCGGAGTCAAATGAAATTTGCTCACAAGGTTGAGTAAATTTCCATTCTAGGTTTTGGGTGTCTCAAAAGTCTTAGTTCAATTTTCTATTTTTAAAGGCTTACAACTACCCTGAGACTATGGGATGTCCTGTATATTAAGGAGACTTTGCTGGTGTGGGATTTTCTCCCACTAACACAAAATTTAACTTATCTTTATACTATAGTCTTAGAAGCTCCAAGAGTTCACACATGGTTACAGCACCAGATTCAATTCTATCTTCTGAAACTCATAGCTATGTGACCATGAGCCAGTAACTTAACCTCTTAGAGCTTCTAAGATTATAAGATATGGATTCTGAATTAGTTGAATGATGGGATCCCAAAAAGCCAAATTGTATAAACCCCTCATTCAAAAGGTCAAGGTCTCTCATAAAACCAGAAAAACTGAGAAATTCTTGGTTTGTCTTGCTAGGAATTTTAGCTTAGTGTCATAATAGAAAGAATGCCAGACCTGGAATCAGGAAGACCTGAGTTCAAATGCAGCCTCAGACACTTACTAGCTGCGTGACCCTGGGGAAGTCACTTAACCTGTTTTTATCAACTTCTTCAAGTGTAAAATGGTGATACTAATAGCATCTGTGTCTCAGAATTCTTGTAAGGATCAAATGAGATAGATAGCAAAGCACTTAGTACAATGCCTTGTGCATTGTAGGTGCTGTATGAATGCTTACTCTCCCTTCCCTTCAAAAGGTACAGGAAGAGACAGGGGGGTTGCTGAATTCATTCCAGACCAGTTTTGGACCAATAAGAAACAATTAGGTCCTGAAGTAGAAATAACAGGATGCTTTGGAGGAAGTGACCTCTCCATCTTAGCACTGGTGATAGGAAAGGAGTGAGACTCTAAGCATAGGCTAACAACTGCTTTAAGGTTTCAGAGATTAAGCTTTAAAGATTTTTTTAAAAGAAGTACCTATTTTGTATTATCTCCCAAGGAGAGGAGAATGATGACTTTGAGTCAGGAACTATAGAGCAAAACTAGTTAACAGGGAAGTAAAACTCAAGCTGTGAGGAAATGATAAAAGGAGACCTTGATTAAGTTCACAACACCAATCCTAAACAGATTTCAATCCAGAATACTGCAAGTATTTGTGTAGATGTGTAGATTACAAGGCTACCTTCATTTTGGATTTCTCAGCTACTGAAACTCTAGGTGTTTCATGGGTCAGAATCCTCTCCAAACCAGAGCGTACAAGTCGCGCTGCTGTGTTTTACTTTAATCGTTCAACTCTAAAGCACACTTAGTTAATAAGAAAGGTATTTTTAATTAAGTATCTATCTAAAGAAAGTAATGAGACTCATTGCTCCCCCCAACCTTAAACTCACTCTTTCACAAATGTTCACACTCAAAACAAAATACTCACTTGGAGGAGTGGGCCTTCACAGAATTTATGTGCGAGCCATCCACACTTTGAGAATGCATGTGCCAGGGCACCTATGTGAAGAGATGTATGTACAAGGACTAAGTGGGCTAGTGTACGTGCATAAAGATACAATTCAGGTCTCCAAAGCTGCAAAATCGTCCATATCTTCTACTCAGGTTATCATACTTATCTGCTAGATCTGCATGGTGCCAGGCATTACTGTCCACTCTCCCCATCTAAGACTAACTTTCTGCTGCCCCCCTACCATGAGGTGTTCTATATTAATTATCACTAGGCTCTTCTCCCTGATCCAGCTGATCATCATATCTGGCAATTTTCAAGGGGGTATAATAAGTCCTAAAAACTTAAGATACACTATGTAAATAAATTGGTTTAACCTCATACCAGTAGCCCTTCTGTTCTGTGCAAAATAGCAATTATGGTCCTAGCTAGAGAATTCTGATAGATGATGTGACTTTTGTCCCATATTAGCTAGCACCATATCACATCCTGGTCTCTCTGATTTCCCTATAGATATAAATTGCCTATCTACCATAAGTAATCTTTGAAAATTTTCGGATGAAAGAAAAGGTTCAGGAAGGCTGAAGATGGATAAATGTTTCAGTTTTCAAAACAAGGGAAGGTAGATTCTTTAATCATAACTCATTGGGCTTAAATTTAACTCCTGGCAAAATTGTAGAATGTATTATTAAAGAAATAATTTGGGAGCACTCAGAAAGAGGCAGTGAACACAGTGAGCCAGTTTGGGTTCATTAGGGCAGAAGTTATACCAGACTAAACTCGTTTCCAGACTATTAGTCATTATGCCAAGGAATACTGTGGATGTAGCATGCCAGAATTTCAGCAATATGTTTGGCAAGGTCCCTCATGATATCCTTTTGTACAAAATTGTGAGACACAGGCTAGATGAAGACAGAGTAAAGTAGATTCAGAACCGATTGAAAGACTAGATCCAGAGTAATGATTACTGCTGATGTCAACTTAAAAGGAAGTCTTTAGTGGAGAGTCACAGAGCTCTCTTCTTGGATCTGTTTTGTTTGACATATACTCACAGAGGATAATATGAGCCAAGATGCTAGATTAGGAGGAAGCAATACAAGCAGAGTATGACCAAGGGGCCAGTCTGCAGCTATGTTGTTTAAATACAAACTAGGGTTTGGAACCTGGAAAGCCCAAGTGGGTAGTAATCAAAACATCCTTTTGATTAGACCAGAAAAAGCTAATTGAAATTTTTCAGTTCACTGGCCTGAGCTACTGGACTGAGCTCACTGGCCTGAGCTTGTAAAGAAAACAACACTCAGTATCTTGGGCATGTAGCAACAGGAACCCAGATAAAATAGTCTGTGCCCTTACAAGGTCATGAAAGTACCAAGAGAAATGGACAAAGCCTGGTTCTAGCACAAACTCCCAGTCCAGGTAATAAAACTAAAAGCCTGTGTAAGCAACAACAATAAAAAGTTAAAGATCTGTTATAATGCCAGTGATACTCAAAACACAAACTCAGAAGAAAAGAACAACTCCAAAATACCTATAAGCAAAGCTACAAAAAAAAAAAACACAGCTTGAGCACAAAATCAATTGAAATTCCTTAAAGAAATTAAGCAATTAAAAAAAACCTTTAAATGATTGTAAATGAAATGAGAGTGCTATAATAAAGAATTGGAAAAGAAATGAGAGCTTTGGAGTAAAAATTTGGAAAGACAATTTATAGCTTGGCACAAGAAGTACAAAACATTAGCCAAGTGACAAATTCCTTGATAATTAGAGTAACTTCATGAGGGAACAAAACATATTAAATATCAAAATAGTGAAAAATAAAAGAAAATTTAAGATATCTCATATAAAAACTGACCTGGAAACAAAAACAAATCAAGAAAAAATAAGAATCCTTCAATTATCTGAAAGCCATGGACTTCAATCTTTCTCTCTCTCTCCCTCCCTCCCTCTCTCTCTTTCACACACACACACACACACACACACAGATACATACACACAGAGAGACACACACGGACACAGACACAGACAGACAGACACACACACACACACACACACACACGCCCACACACACACACACTCACACACATACACACAGCCTGGATACCATGTTTCAAGATATCATAGAATAAAACTGCCCAGGAAGAGGACCATAAAATTTTCATACCTATAGGTAGAAGATATATTCTTAACCAAACAAGGGGTAGAGGCAATTACAAAAGATAAAATAGATAACTTTGATTATGTGAAACTAAAAAGCTTCTGCACAAACAAAATTAATGTGTCTAGGATAAGAAGGGAAGCATGGAAACAGGAAGGATGAGGGAGGGGAAATAAGAAAGACAGCAGGTTCAGGAAGGAAAAAGATTGTAGAAAAGGGAAAGATGGTAGGGAGCAAGGGAAAAGAATTAGTCACAAGCAAAAACAAAATCAAATCTTGGAAGAAGTAATATAAAGATGGATCCAAAAGGAAAGAAAGAGTAAAAACTTGTTATTGGGGCCTAAGTGAAAAGAAAAGTTCAGAAGCAGAAATTTATTTCGTCAAGCATAGAACACTGATGCTGAGCACACTCCTGTCTCACCACCCTCTTCTTCTTTGTAAAGAGGGATCAAAGAGAAAAGGTAGGGGAAAAAATTAAGAGAATAGGATTGAGGGGAATATACACTTAACAATCATAATTGAATTTGAATGGGATGGAATCACCTATAAAACAGGAAAAAATAGCAGTATACATTAGAAAACAGAATCTAGCATGCTGTTTACAAGAAATGCACTTAAAACATAGACCCAGAATTAAAATAAGAGACTGGATGAAAATATATTATTTTTCACCTGAACTTGAAATAGCAATCATAATATTTAGAAAATTGTAATATTTTAGAAAACAATAGCTCCCTTGTGATTCCTTAATGGGAATGGGAAGGGAAAAATGTATATATCTCAGCTATGCATGCAGTATTTACAGAAATTGGCCATGTAGTAGGCCATAAAAACAAAGATGAAGAAAAGTGAACAAATCTCTTACATTACAATGCAATAAAAATTACACTTAATAAAGGTCCACTAAATAAATAATTTTATATACTAGGCAACTCATGTAGCTTCTTTTTTCCTCAGTTTCCTCATCCCTAACATAAAAATAGTAATAGCACCTACTTTACAGTCTTTTGTGAGGATGAAATGCTAGCTATTATTAATTTTAATCAATGATTAATTTTTAACGCTATTAATAATTAATATCATGTGTTTATATTTAATAATTATTTACAATAGTTATTCCAATTCAAATATCAATTCTACTAAGAGAATTCTGAAATCTTTTTCATTCTAGGAGGCTATGATTCCATAAGTAGATTAATATAATCTTCTAGAAATCTTAGAGGGGCAGGGCCAAGATGGCAGATGGAAAGCAAAGACTTGCTTAATCTCTTCCCCAGGTCCCTGCAAACATGTATAAAAAATGGCTCTGAACAAATTCTAGAGCTGCAGAACCCACAAAATAAGAGAGAGAAGCAGGGCTCCAGCCCACGACAGCCTGGATGGTTGCTGGGAAGGGTCTATCACATGGAGCTGAGAGCAGAATGGAACAGAGCACAACATGGACTGCGCCAGGACCAACTAGACCAGGAGCCGGGTAGAACAGGTCCTAGAGCCCTGAATCAGTGCGCTGTGGCAGTTACCAGACTTCTCAAACCACAAATGCCAAAGACAACAGAGCAGGTTACTGGGAAAAGCTTCTGGGACAGAGTGAAAGGAGTTCATGGTTGATGACCACCCCAGGGGTGGCAGAGGTGGTGTAGCTCTGAGGCTCCTTCCATAGCTACAGCTGCAGTTTCTTCCAGCCCCAGGCCCACCTGGTGGGAGGAATTAAGCAGCAGATTAGAGCACCAGTGCAAAGCTGGCTTTGTCTTGCCTGGATCTGTGCCACAATCCAGGTTGGTGGTTTTTGGGGGAGAAGGAGAGCTGGTGTGGCAGAGCTTGCTGTGTAGAAGTAGTTCTGAAAATGGCAGTGCATCCCTTCCAGCTTGGGACAAAGTACTCTGTACTCTACAAGCACTCATACCCTGATGAAAAACTCAAGGGTCAAGTAGTCGGCTGGGAACATGGCCAGGCAGCAAAAATGGTCTCGGATTCAGATTCAGACTTTGGAATCTTTTTTTGGTGA
>CM053622.1:476877897-476898264 GCA_028646595.1 Phalanger gymnotis | reverse complement strand
GCTGTGGGTGGATCTTACACCCCCACAGAAGCTGCTAGCCAAATTGTTGAAACAGGAGTAAAGGAACAGAGGAAGAGTACTTGGAACTCAAAATTAAAAAAAAACTGTTAAAAATTGTTTTTACATGTAATTGGGAATAAATATAATTCAAAAATTAAAATAAAATATTTGTTATAAGGTATGACTCATTGCAGGGGGTGAGGAAAGATCTATTAAGAAATAGCTGTTACATAAAAAATGAGTCATCAATAAAAATAAAATAGGGCTTTTTTTTAAAAAAAGAATTACATTATTGCATGGATCTAAGACAAACACAGGCAGCTAGGTAGCATAGTGGATAGAGCTGCAGACCTAGAGTCAAGAAGACTCATCTTTCTGCGCTCAAATCTAGCCTCAGACACTTACTAGCTACGTGATTCTGGGTAGCTGGGCCATTGCCAGTCTTAATGACTTATGTCTTGCCACCAGATTCTGATGGATCTGGAGGAGAGAATAAGGCCAGTGACTTTGTGCAATACTGCCTCATTTAAATCTAATTCACTCACAAGTCAAGACATCACCCTCTTGAGGTCATTGGTCCTACTCAAGGACAAACAACAACAGTCGTGTGACCTTGGTCAAGTCATTTAACCCCGTTTGCCTCAGCTCCTCATCTGTAAGATGAGCCGAAGAAGGAAATAGCAAACTACTCCAGTATCTCTGCCAAGAAAACCCCAAATGGAGTCACAAAGATTTGGATGTGACTGAATAACAAATACCACTAAGACAAATACATAAGCATAAAGCAAAATTAAGGAAAGAAATTGGACTCTCTATATAATATTATGTTCAACACTCATAGACATCATTTTTACTCTTAAAGCCCCAACAATATGTTTGGGTGGGATGAAACTA
Organism: Phalanger gymnotis; assembly: GCA_028646595.1. NCBI lineage: Eukaryota > Metazoa > Chordata > Mammalia > Diprotodontia > Phalangeridae > Phalanger > Phalanger gymnotis. Next base: position 476,897,370 of record CM053622.1, on the reverse strand, counting down.
TATATGGAGGTGGAGGATGAAAACAGTTGGAGTAGTTAGCTGAAGGTAAATGGGTTACCCATCACTGGAGTTTTTCAGGTTGAAGATAGAAGATTACTTTTTAGCAATGTCATAGAGGGGGTTTTCTGTTCAGGTATGAGTCAGAAAAACGAGCTGAAAGCCCTTCAAATTCTGAGATTCTGTGATTGTGAACATTGCTGAGAACAGAACATTTGGAAGTAGGCTTCATTGCTAGTACAATTTGACTTTGTAAAATGAAAACTAAGCCCAATTATTTCTTTGAACCATAATTTAAGCATCATTCTTCATGATAATTGGGCATTAGTGCTAAACAATTCATTAAATGGTAAGCGGTTGATTTGTTCAAAAATATTTATTGAGCACTTACCCATGTGATACATCAGACATACACTACTTGCAACCTTATAATGTGAAAAGAAAATGAGAAATACCAATAATAATAATGAAACTGTAGTTGTTGTTTAGTTATCTCAGTCATATCCCGACTCTTAGTGACCTTGTTTGGGGTTTTCTCGGCAAAGCTAGTGGAATGGTTTGCCTTTTCCTTCTCCAGCTCATTTTACAAATAAGAAAACTGAGGCAAACAGGGTTGCCCATGAGGTCATACAGATGGTAAGGGTCTGAGGCTAGATTTGACCTCGGATCTTCGTGATTCCTGGTCCAGCACTCTATCCATTGTGCCACCTAGCTGCCCCATAATTATGAATAACTAACATTTTATATCACTTAAAGAATTGCAAAACAATTTACATACGTTTGACCCTCACAGCAACCCAGCAGGTAGGTGCTATTATTATCCCCATTTTATAGATTAGGAAATTGAGTCTATGAGTGTGACTTTTCCATGATCACAGAACTAGCAAGTGTATGAGGCTAGATTTGAATTCGGGCTTTCCTGACTTGAAGTTCAGCATGCTGAACTACTTGGGCTGCCTAAGAGCTAGAAAGTCCTCACTATTCTGAGTGAAGGAGATGGACAGGAGGGGATAGACAGGCACTCTGGATCATTGGTGAGAATATCCCACATTACTTAGATCAAAGATTCAATGGAGCATTTGAATGTGTTCATGACACTGTGCTGGGGATACAAATATTAAAAGTGACACAGTACCTGATACAATATTAGGCACTGACAATACAAAACACTCACAATGAAACCTCCACTCATTCATCTAAAACTTGAAGGGGAAAAAAATTCTTATCCTTCCATATCCCAGGAAACATCTAATTTCCATTGCATATACTACACACGCAGAATGCGAGTATGCAGCATATACTCTGTACAGGTATATATTTGGTGTCTCTCTTGACTGGAAAGTAATTCAAGAAGCTGAGCGGTGCCATGGATAGAGAGCAGGCCTGGAGTCAGGAAGACTCATCTTCCTGAGTTCAAATCTGGCCTTACACACGTACTAACTGTGTGACCCTGGGCAAGTCACTTGCCCCTGTTTGCCTCAGTTTCCTCATCTGTAAAATGGGCTGGAGAAGGAAATAGCAAACCACTCCAGCATCTCTGCCAAGAAAACTCTAATGGCATAATGAAGACTTGGATGTGACTGAAACAACTGGATGTCAACTACAACAAGCTCCTTTAGGACAGGCATTGTTTTATGTTCGTCCATATGCCCAGTGCCTGGTATATAGCAGGTACTTAATAAATGCCTACTGATGGACAATTAAAATGGTATGCTAGTCACTTGTAAAATGGTATGAAGTATCCACAAGCAGGGAAGATGCATTTTCTCTATCTTCTATCCTCCAACTAAAGAATAGTTCTACCTCTGAGCCTCTCTTATTAAAGGGAGTGAGGTGTACAAATGCTCATTGGCCATTATTAAAAGCCATTGATCATATATTCAACTCAATCAAAAATAGCATTAAGAAGCTCGCAAACCTTATAAAACTACAACAGAATTTAGTCACATCAAGGGGAACATACATTAAGCTCAGGGTCAATTCTCCTTTCTTTCTTCCATATTTCTCCATTGGAACTTTTATTTCCCTTTTTTTATGACTGCGAATATTTTTTCCACCTATACTGTCTGTGACCATCCAGGACAGTTGGCTAGAACATTGTGTTAAAAAGGCCATAGAGTCAATGCTCTTGAGGGCCATTGCTTGTGCTCTATTCCATGGTCTCTACCTGTACCCTTGACCCCCAATGGCCATCTCATAAATACATATGGTAGATGGTGCAGCAATTGAGCCTTGGGAGGGTGGATGGATCAATACAAACTCATCCCTGCAACCAGAAAAAAATATCTGTGAGTTGAATCAATTCTCCCTAACCTGAGTCAATAATGCCATATTTGTATACAAAAGAGAAACAGCCATTTTTTTAATCTCATATGCCATCACTGCCACTTTTCTCTAAAGTTTGAAAAACATCATTGTAAATAAAGTACTCCAAATGAAGAAAACTTAAATACTAGATGGGGATAAAAAATGAGTACAGTATGTAGTTTTAGATTTTCTTTTTTCCTCTGCTCTCAACATTGTGGGCCTTTTGATAAAAACAGAAGTGGCTGTTCACAGCCTTTATTATGATAGATAATAGCTCGTGTTTTAGCCTGGAATTGCAGCCTATTTTTCATTACTCATTTCACAGTAACTAAATGCTTCCTGCTATAACCTTTTTGAACATTACTCCATATGATTTTCACAATCCACATAAGCTTCTTGCGTTTGTTAACATTTCATGTTTTGTATTTTAAGGCTGGTCCTGTTCATTCAACAGTGTTCTTTTTCTCTCTTAAATGTCATACTCAATTAGAATAGAAAACAAGTGAGTGGCTTAAAAGCATTAGCTTTTAATGCATTGCTATTTTGGACTCTTTTCTCTTCCATTCTGGTACCTTTACCAGACCTGAATTACTTCTCAGACAGCAGCCAACATAGTCTACCATATACAGCAACCTTTTTCCACCCAGCCTCCCCCTCCATTCTCCCTCCTGTGGGAACTGTGAGAATTGAATGAATCACATTGACTCCATCTCGTGACTTAATTCTGGATGTAGCTCAGTTCCCTTTCTATTCAATTATGGGCCTTGTCCAATTTCTGTCTTGTGAGAAAACTTTATTCAATTATGGGAATTATGAGAAAACATTACTGCGTCATTTATTTATTATTTGTAAGGAGCTTTCTCACAATTATCTCAAGCAACCCATAGGTCTTATCTGAAAACTGATGCTGCACTGGTCAATCAGTCACTGTTTCCTTGTTCCTTTGATGAATACAGACACTTGGGGGGGGGAGGGGATAAAACACATCTTTTTTCTGATTTCAGGAAATTGTACCTATTCGATCTCTCCCCTCCCAACTCTCAAAACTCATTCGGAAAGCCCCTAAGCTTTCCCTCAATTAGAAATCAGATTACCTTATCTTGTATCCTGGCTTATATCCTGTTAATTGTTTGCTTTTAATACATAAAAATCTGTCTTCCCCTGTATTCAGGGTCCAGTGCCAAGCTGAGGAGGCCCAGTCCCAACTTGTTTTGCAATTGACATGTGTTGCTTAATAAATCAATATGCTCAGAAACTCGAACCTTTGTTTCCTCAGCTATTTCAGATTTTACCCATCATATTCATCTCCCTCTAGCTCCCCTTACCTAATATCCCAAAGCCGAGCCAAATTATAAGTCATTGGCAGATGGCTCACGACAAAGAAAGGCCCCATCTGTACTCAATCAAGAGGCTTTTATCAAGTGTTTACTACATGCCAGCAGCTGTGCTAGGCAATGGGAATAGAAAGATAAAAGGGAAATAGTTCTTACCCTCAAGGAGTTTATATTCTAATGGGAGAGAAAATGTATATATATAAAAATAAGTGCAGAATATACTAAAAATTAATACAAGGTAGTTCCAGGAAGGCAGACACTAGGAGGTGGAAGACAATGAAAGGCTTTAAAAAGTAGATGGTGCTTGAGCTATCTTAAAGGAAGCAAAGGATTTCAAGAGGGCTAGATGAGGTGGGAGACCAAGAAGTGGAGAATAGAACCTGCAAAAAAAAAGAGAGAGAGAGATTATGAAGTGTGTGTGCAGAACAGTAAGTGGGCTACTATGGCTGAATCATAAGGAGGAAAATAAAGTTTGAAAAGACGGGAAAGGTAGGAAGCGCCCAAGTTCTATTGTCAAATAGATGAATGTGTATGTATATTGACCCTTCTGAGGCAATAAAAAGACAGTGGAATTAGTTGGGGGCTGGCAGGATGAGAGCTACATTTTAGCAAAGCACTGGGTCTAGACTCAGGAAGATTCATCTTCTTGAGTTCAAATCTGGCCTCAGACATTAGCTAGCTGTGTGACCCTGAGCCGGTCATTTAACCCTGTTTGTTTTGTTCAATAGTTGGGAAGCTGGGTGGCATAGTGGACAATGCTGGGCCTGGAGTCAGGAAGACCTGAGTCTGAATCCAGTCTCAGACCCTTACTAGCTGTGTGATCCTAGGCAGATAGCTTAACTGTATTTGCCTCAGCTCCCTCATCAATAAAATGAGCTGGAGAAGGAAATGGCAAACCACTCCAGTATCTTTGCTAAGAAAACCCCAACTGATGTCACAAAGACTCAGAAATGACTGAAAGGACTGAACACAATAAAAAAAGACATGTGACAACGGCCTGAACAAGTATGAGTGATGAGAACGTACGCAAGACATGTTGAGAAGACAGAAATTACAAGATTTGGCAACCAATTGGTTATGTAAGGGAAGGAGGAGTTGAAGAAGGAGTTGAGCCTGACACTAAGGTCATGAACCTGGGTGACTAGAAAGGTACCCTTGATAGTAACAGGGAAGCTTAGAAGAGGGGTGGGTTTATGTGGGGAAGTAATGAATTTTGCCTTGGATATCATTCAATTTTAGATACCTATGTATCAGGAAAAAGGCGAAAGATGGATGTACAGATCTGGAAATAATCTACATGGAGATCATTGAATCCATGGGAATTAATGAAGCCATTCCAATGAGAAATAGAGAAAAGAGAAGAGTACCTAGGACAGCGCCCACAATTCAGATGATGAGTCAGCAAAGGCTATTGAGGAGTAGTCAGACAAGTGGAAAGAGGAGCAGCAGAGACCATGGCTTCAAAATCTTGGGGAAGTACGAGCATACTGAAAGGAGATATGTTCCAAAGGGTCAAATGAAGCCGAGGGCTGATGGGGGAAGGGTATTGAGAAGAGGCCATTAGAACTGGCAATTAGGAGATCACTGGTAGTGTTGAAAGGAGCTATTTAAATTGACTGATTGACTGATTAAATCAGAAGCCAGATTGGAGGGGGTTAAGAAAAGACTAAGCAGAGATGAAGTAAAAGCAAATGTAGACAAATTATTCAAGGTGTTTGGCTATAAAAGGGAGAAGAAATATAGGACGTTGGTTGGCAAGAACACTAAGACTCATCCTATCATTAGTACTAGAGTCAACGCAATATTTCAAGTAGGGGATCTGGAAGGCCCAAATGGGCCTAATGAACAACTTGCTGTTTAGCCATTTTCAGCCTCTGGGGTTTTCTAGGCAAAGATACTGGAGGAATTTGCCATTTCCTTCTCCGGCTCATTTTACAGATGAGGGAACTGAGGCAAACAGGGTAAAGTGACTTGCCCAGGGTCACACAGCTAATGTCTGAGGCCAAATTTGAACTTAGGTCTTCCTTACTCCAGGCCTGGCACTCTATCTACTGTGACACTTAGCTTCCCAGCTATTGAACAACTATGTATGTATTAATTTGAGAAAGCCTACCCTTTAGACAAGTGCTCCTTTTAATGAAATAGGGTTTATTTGTAACACAGTGAAAGCTAAAAGGCACTTTCTGGTTATCACATATCTTTGGTTTCATTTCCCAGGCTGAAGTTAACTTTTTGTGATAGGGGAAGATAGAAGATAGAAGATAGAAGAAACACAGGAGTTGAGTAGTCCTTCCTTCTCTCTTGCCTATAATCACCTTCCTGTTCCCTCCAAGCAGGTACCCTGTCCCTCCATTACCCTTTCTCTTTTTAGCAAGATAGGTTTTTTTGATGTCTTTAGTATTTATTAGAAGCCTCAACTCCTATTGGCCCTCTCCTTCTAGACATTGTTCTTATGGTATCTTACCAAGCTTTCATATTTTCATCTTCAACAATCAGAATTCATATCAACCAAGGCAGATAGGTGGCACAATAGATATAACATAGGACCCAGGGTCAGAAAGACCTGAGTTCAAATCTAGCCTCAGATATTGACCCCAAGCAAGTTATTTAGCCCCTGTCTACCTCACCTTTCTCATCTATAAAATGGGGATAACAATAGCACCTACTTCCTAGTGTTGTTAGAGGGATAAAATGAGACCAAAATTCCAAGGCACTCTTTCATTCTGTAAGGCGCAATGGAAGTGCTGGTTATCATATCCATCTCTTACATTTGTCCTTTTTAAAGGTAAGCTTGTAAATGAGCTTCCCATAGACTCCCACTCATATATTACCTTATATCATACTTTAAAACTTTCCTGGTAGAAAATGAACTCCTTGGAGACAGGGAACTTGTTAGTTTGGTTTGGTTTTTAACCAAAACCCAGCCCCTAACAAGGTATTTTAAATGTAATAATTGCTTAATTAATGACTGCTGAACTGTGATCTCCACTGGCACACACTTCTTCATCCTCATTGGAACCATCTTCAACTACTGAAATGATCTTCCAGATTCTTGTTTTGGAGGCCTTTCCACCACTCTTGAGTTGTTCTCCTTTTCAGAAACCCAGAACATGTGTAACAACAATGCTGCTTCCAATTGCTGTGGAAGTGTAAGACCAACAACACCAGCACACAGGAGGGCTGCTAGCACAAGTTCTTTGATCTGCTTTTCTAAGGAAAGCAACTTTAAGGGGTTTACAATCTCACTTTAATTAAACATACATACATCATTCACTTAGTTCAGGGGAAAAAGTCAGCAACCTGAACATCAGAGAAAAAAACAAACAGAAATTACAACCAGAAATTATATAAACAGAGCAAATAACGCAAATAAGCAGACAAGGCTTCTAAATGTCTGTCCATAGCAATACATACATAGTTAGCAAAGAGAGAAGCACCAACATCTGGATTTACAAAGCCGGGGTGGGGGGGAGCTACCCAGGGTCTCCTCTAGCCAAATCACACAAACACTCTTCCAATGAGTGAGCCCCAAAAGCAAAATGCTAACCTCAGAGTATATGTACACTTCCTCAGGATCAGAGGGCATCACAACCATGTGACTCAAACTCAAGTGATTTAGGTTTTCTTGTGACCCAAGAGGTCATCAAAGACTCTTGATTGAAACAAAGGCAAGACTCAATCAAAGTTACTTGATTGCCCCAGTGCTGAGAAGCACTCCAAAAGAAAAAACAGCAAAAAGTTACACCCTGCTTGCCACCACAACATGGGAAATAATCTATCCACTTTCTAAAAGTCAGTGGAAAGAAAACTGAATTTGGAGTCATAAGACTTGAGGTAGAGCCTGACTCTGCTACTTATACAGAATATAACCTTAGTCAAATCACATCACCTCTGTGGGTCTCAGTTTCCTCATCTGTAAAATGGGGATGATTGTAATCCTCAGAATACCCATTTCGACAGGTTGCTTTTCTGCCTTGCAAAGTGAAAAACACTAGATAAATGGTAGTTATGATTATCCTCTTGCCCTCATTACTTGGAAATATGAATGATTCATGCAAAAACCGGAAACTAAGGGGGTGTCTATCCAGTGGGGAATGGCTAAACAAATTATGGTATGTAAATGTAATGAAATATTATTGTGCCATTAAAAATGACAGGAGGGACAGCCTTACAGGAGACTGGGAAGACCACACTATGAGCTAATGGAGTGTAAAGTGAGCAGAATCAGAACAATTTACACAATGACAACATTATAAAGGAGAGCAACTTGGAAAGACTGTAGAACTCTGATTAGCATATTGATAAACCACGGCATCAGAGAGCTGAAGACGGAGCATGCTACCTACCTCATGTCACAGAGATGATGGGCTTCAAATGTAGAATAAGGCATACATTTTTGGACATGGACAATGTGGGAATTTGCTTTGATGTACTGTGGATATTCGTTATAAGGGTTTTATTTTTTATTTTACTTTTATTGTTCCATGAGGAAAGAGGAGAAATGTGTATTTAAAATAAACAGATGAAAGAACGAATGAAATATAAATGCATACAGAACTTTAAAAAAAGATCTCGTTTCACTTTCTATTTGGTATTTCCTAATCTTCTTTGTTTTATGGACACCATTGGCAGTCTGGTGAATCTATGGACCCCTTCTCAGAATCATGTCATTAAATAGAATTATGTAAGAAGTCAGTCATATTGAAATATGGTTATCAAAATTTTTGAAAAAAGAAGTTTATGATCCCAAGTTAAGATTCCCTGGGACCAGAGGATGGTCCTCTCCTTGTCCCTAAATTGGAATGATTAATCTTATTTCTCCAAATAGGATGCTTTTAATTTTAAGATTTATGAATTGAAACTTTCACATCAATAACTTGCAGGTCAAACTTTTGTCTAATGAAATTCAAAGAAACTGCATCACTGATGAAGAAAGTTTTGGAATGCTAGAAAATGGATAAGGTTTTGCTCTTCAAGAAAATTCTTTTCTTGCTGAAGAATGCAGCTGTCAGTCACCAGGAATATTTCTCCAAAGCCTGCCATTTCTTACACACACACACACACACACACACACACACACACGCATACATACACATGCCACAAACCTCCTCATCTGTACATACAATGAAAAAACGTTAAAGCTGTCTATTTATTTCATAAGCATGTCTGGGCATTCATTTAATAAAACCAAAATGGTAAGTCTGCTTAAATGTATTGAAGTCAAGTTAAGGGAAGAGCATCTAGGTGGCACAGTGGATAGAATGCCAGGCTTGGAGACATGAAGATTCATCTTCCTGAGTTCAAACCTGGCCTCAGATACTTAATAGCTGTGACCTTGGGCAAGTCACTTGACCCTGTTTGCCTCAGTGTCCTCATCTGTAAAATGAGCTGGAGTATGAAATGACAAACCACTCCACTATCTTTGCAAGAAAACCCCAAATAGGGCCACAGAGAGTTGAATGCAACTGAAAATGGCTAAACAATAACAAGGGAAGGGAGGGTTTTTCAGAGATACAGAACTGCATAATTTTAGAGTTGGAAGGGTCTTCAGTGGCCATATAATTCAACTCATACCTGAAAAAAATCCCCAGTATAACATGTCTGATAAGAGAACATTCAGTTTCTACTTAAGGACTTCCAAGGAGGGGAAACTGATCACCCATCAAGGCAACCTGTTCAACTTTTGAAATTTCTAATATGATGCCAAATTCGGCCCCTGATAACTTTTACCCATCATTCCTGGTTTTATCTTTCATGATCAAGAACATGTCTTTTCTTTCACATGACAGCCTTTAAAATACTTGAACCCAATTATCATCCCCCTCCCCCCAACCAAAGTTTTGGCGTTTTGGGTTTTTTTTTTCCTCCAAGCTAAATATTTCCCCTCTTCAACTGATTCTTGTTTGACAAAGTCAAGGTCATTCTCTGTATCATTATCTCGACTCATATTGAGATTATAGTACACTAACACCCCCAGATCTTTTTCAGGACAACTGCTTTCTAACCATCCTTATCCACACTGGATTTTTATTTTTGAAATGAAATATGAGATCTCACATTTATCTCTCTTGAATTATCAGATTCAGCTTGATATTCCAGCTTCTCAAAATATTTTTTTGGCTCTAGGCTCTCTCTCCCAGTTAAGCATCATTTGTGAATACGATAAGCACTCCAAATATACCCTTAACCAATGACAGATATAAATGTTAAATGGTCCTGGGGCAAGCTGAGGTCCATAGGGCAGTCTATAGGAGACCTCCTGCCCATTTGACATTGAACCGTTAATGAGGATAGCGACTGGACCTGTGATTTCATTGATCATGGTCATTCACACGTTTCCATCTCTTACAAAACAATGGCCTATAATGCTTTTTCAAATGTTCTGTTAAAATCAGGCTAAGATATATCTAGGCATGCTCTGATCTACCAGTTTAGTAATCTTGGTGGGGAGGGAGGAAGAAAGTTAATCTGGTATGACCTGTTTTTTATATGCTTCCTTTTCTTGGTATTCACTAACCTACCCTCTTTAACTATCCATTCAAGAGTTCAGTTTTTATCCTTGTAACTTTACTAATTTTGCATAGTGTTGTGCACTTAATAAACAAAATTTTTTGTTGAATTAGATTGGAGGTTTCCTTTATAATGACTTGGATGGTGGACTATCATGAACTATATTTGGATCATTAAAAATCATTATAAGCAAATTTTCTATTCAAAATACAATCAATAGTCATAAAATTGCCAGAAATTAAAGTCCTTCCACTCTGCTGCCACCTCACAGAACAAAATATAGGGGTGAGTGCTGTTTTTTTCAGTGAAATCCCAAGCCATTTTTAGAATGAAAAAATGCTGAAGTAGGTATCATTTCTAATTTTTCATATGTAACTCTTGACTCAGGCTCTCTCCTGATATGAAAGACTATACTATAAGGAACTCCATTTCTCTGACTTGTAGGTCTCACTAATATGGAATTTGGGGACTTTAGTATCTGTCACTACCCCCAAGAGTGGCCTCAGCTACTCTTACAAGCAGGCTCTCAAGCTTCAAAACTTAGAAAAGTTTTGTTTACATAGTTAAAGACTCATACCTGATCTATGAGAGAAATTGAGACACCCCTCCCTCTCTCAGTAGAATAGTCTTCATCAGAGATCTATAAAGTGCTTTGCAATCCTTAAAGCAGTATATGAATAAGCTATTATCAGATATTATTATAGTCACTATGACTTATAATATTAGCTTGAATGGGATCCTCGCAAAGGGAGAAGACTCCGGTTTACTTTCCTGTGGCGGTTTTCCATACCACAGAAGCTGTCCCCTTGTGGTTCTCCACTATTGCCACTGTTGCTAACCTCTTTGTTGTTGTTGTTGAGTTGTATCTGACTCTTCAGGACCCCATTTGGGGTTTTCTTGGCAAAGATACTCGAATGGTTTGCCATTTCATACTCTAGTTCATTTTACAAATGAGGAAACTGAGGCAAACAGAGCTAACTGACTTGCCCAGGTCACACAGCTAGTAAATGTCTGAGGCCAGATTTGAACTCGGGAAGATGAGACTTCCTAACTCCAGGTCTGGCAGTCCATACACTGAACCACCTAGCTGCCCCTTGCTAACCTCTATTCTCAGCAAAGATCATGGGTTTTTCTTACTGCTGCACACTGACATCCAACCTCAGAAGCTGTCAGCTTCACTATTCTGTACTCCATTTTTTCCCGTTGTTCCATCTTGCTCATCTCTATTCTAGCAGATTGTGTTGGTGACCAGCTTTCAGGCAGCTGGCCCCTGACAGGTTCACTCTGGAGCTTAATCAGCGTTACAATTCTTCATTTATTAAGGTTCAGATAATATCTACCTTTTATGGAACTGTTGTTTGGCACTCAGGTCCCACAGCCCAGCACCACTAAATGCAAAGGACTTCTCCAGATGGTTCAGAGAATTCCTCTTTCTTTATCTAATCAAACAGGTTCCTGTTTTATGTTCCAGTTTCACATATGCTGAGTCTGTAGCCATTTGCCTCTCTTGGGCCATGTGTCTCTCACTCCTGTCAACACCTCCCACTAAGTTTTTTAGGGATCACTAGATCTTTTCCCATTTATCCGTCCTTCTCCAGGAAGTTGGACCAGATTTTTACAAATTACTGCAGGCTGTTTCTTGGAGCTCTCCAAAAGAAAAAAGGAGAGGCTGAATCATGATCCTTAGCAGCTATTCCTAGGAAAGGAATCTGCAATTGAGGGCAGAACTTAGCTATATTCAATACCCCTAAACCCCCCAGTATAGTGACTTTTTTTGCTAATTGTTGTAATTGAAGCATTTAGTATTTTTAATTACTCATTTTCATAATGTTTTTCATTGACTACAGCAAGATCAAAATATATAATCCAGCTGCCATGGTTTTAGGACATTTGTGAACAAGCAAAGAGTAATTTGGCAAAAATGTATTAAACATCTCCACAAGAAAAATTCTATTTTAAAAATTACACATACTGAGTTTAGGAAAATAATTGGCATGGATACCTTGATTTGCAGTTTATAAAGCACTTTATATACATTATTTCACTTGATCCTTATAGTAAATCTATGACAAAAGTAGGCAATCATGTTATTCCCATTTCACAGATGCAGAAACCAAGGTTCTGAAATTTTGAGTAATTTGCCCAAAATCCTTATAGCTCATAAACCCGGAGTGTACAGGAAAATTCATATCCTCTGATTCCATATCTCTTCATACTTTTCTACAATTAGGGCAGTTAGGTGGTGCAGTAGATAGAGCGTTGAGCCTAAAGACTCCTCTTAGTGAGTTCAAATCTGCCCTCAGACAGATTTAAGGTACAGCTCCTTAAACTTTGCCTTTTCCATCAAGCCTTCCCTAACTATTCTTGTCCACATTGATTTCTTCCTTCTCTGATGTCCTTAAGTGTTAATTGTCTGTCTGCTACCATGAATTGTTGTTTTTGTTTTTGCATTGTTCAGTTGTCTCAGTTATATCTGACTCTTCACGACCCCATTTGTGATTTTCTCAGAAAAGATACTGGGGCGGCTTATCATTTGTTTCTCCAGCTCATTTTACAAATGAGGAAAGTGAAGTAAATGGGGTTAAGTGACTTCACCAGGGTCACCCAGATAGTATTTGAGGCCAGATTTGAACCCAGGTCTTCCTGATTGCAAGCCACATGCTCTATCCACTACTCCACTTCATGGCCCTATTATTGTTTTATATATATATATATATATATGTGTATATACATATATATATATACATATATATATATACATACGTGTGTGTGTGTGTGTGTGTGTGTGTGTATGACTCATTTAGTCATAGAGTTTACAATCTAAGTGGCGGGGGGAGAGGGAGAGACAAAGAGAGAGAGAGAGAGAGAGAGAGAGAGAGAGAGAGAGATATCTGTCTCTCCCCAAGTAGACTGTAAGATCTATGACTAAATAAAGGATTTAGATTCAGAGGACCTGGGTTCAAATCCCACTTCTGCTATTAACAATCCAGGGGACCTTGGGCAAGTCACTTAACCTTAATCATGCCATAAAGGGAGTAGTAGAGTAGCTAGAAATATTTAGCCTGGAGAAGAGAAGACAAGAACACAGTGCTATAATGTGGACCTAACCTGCAGATAAGAAATCCAGAGATCTCTAGGACTACAGGGAGTCAAGTTTCAAGTCAATAATGGCTTTTATTTAAATGGGGTTTCTTGATTCAAAGGAAGTACTAGAGGTCATTCCACAAAAGCTCTAGGTCCTCTGGATCTGTCTTTGAAGGTAGACAGTAGTGACAGAACAGAGATTCAAACCCAGGTTCTCTGATTAAGTCACCAAAGCATCTTCTGACACTTTCCAATATATTTTCCTGTTGCATTTGCTTGTGTTCAATTAATCAGCAGATTACATACACATTCAGTTGGGTAATGCCAGCATTACCAAGCTAATATTGAACATGAATGATTAGAAGGACAACAAAAGTAGGGGCTTTGGGAGAAGGAGTTGATTTTGGGGAGGCGTGCTTACCATTAGCCATGTTGAGTTTTAAGTACCATTGGGATATCAAGTCAAGACAAGTCAATAAGTCAAGTCAATAAGCATTTATTATGTTCCAGGAACAGAGCTAAACACTGAGGGTAAAAGAGAAAGGAAATAAATGCTCCTTGATCTCAAGTAGATCAGAGTCTAATGAGAAAGCGAAAACATGCACACTACTTTGTTGAATAATCATGGAAGGAAAGCACTGGATTAAGGAGGATTGGGAAAGGCTGTTTGCAAAAAGTGGAATTTTATCTGAGGCTTTGAAGGAATCCAGGGAAGCTAGGAGGCAAGGGTAAGGAGGGAGAGAGTGATCTCCAGTGAAAAGGCCAGAGATGTGAGATGGAATGACCTGTGTGAGGAGCAGCGAAGAGGCCATTGTCACTGGATCACATAGCAAGTACCTGGATGAGAGAACTCACACAAGTCAAGCTCTCACATGGAGGTCAAAAGAAGCAATACAAGGACACTCTCAAGGTCTCTCTGAAAAACTTGGGAATCAACTGTGAAACATGGGAAATGCTGGCACAGGACTGCCCAGCATGGTGTGCCTACATTAAAAAAAGGCTCTGTGCTCCATGAGCAAAGAAAAATTGTAGTAGCTCAAAAGAAATGTGAGATGCACAAATTTAGAGACAGTTCCATTCCAAATATTCGTATGAACTATTTGTGCCCAACCTGTGATAGAGCCTTCCTAGCTTCTGTTAATCTGATCAGCCACAACTAGAAACACTGTACCTTGACCCCAACATAGTGATGTCATTTTGGTCCTCTCTGAGAACAAAGAACAACAACCAACCAACATGGAATAGAGTAGGGTGTTAGAAGACTTACACCTGGAAAGTAGAGAGGGGCCAAGTTAGGAAAAGCCAAAGCAGAGAATTTTATATTTGCTCCTGGAAGTAATAGGGAGCCACTGAAGTTGATTGAATAGAGGGTGGCATGATCACACCTGCACTTTAGGAAGATCAATCCGTTAGCTGAGAGTAAGATGGATTGGAGTAGGGAGAACACTGAGGCAGGCAGACCCACCAGCTGGCTATTATAATAGTCCAGTTGTAAGGTGATGATGGCCCCCACCAGGGGGCCAGGGTGGTGGCAGTGTCAGAGAAGTAAATTGTGCAGAATGGAGAGATGATGTAAGGGTAGAAATTGAACGATTTGACATCCTATTGGATATGAGGGGTGAGAGAAATTGAGGAATTGAGTATGACACCCAAGTTTTAAACCTAGGTGGCAGTACCCTTGATAGTAATGGGGAAGTTAGGAATAGGAAAGATTTGGGGGAGGAAGAGAATAATGAATTTAGATTTGGGTATGTTGAGTTTAAGCTGCCCATGAAATATCCAGTTCAAGATGTCTAATAGTCAGTTGGAGATGCTAGGTTAGGAGGTCAGGAGAGAAGTTAGGGCTGGACAAATATATCTAAGAATCATTTGCATGGAGATGATAATTAAATCCATAACAGCTGATGAGATTATCAAGCAAAATAATATGGAGGGAGAAGAGAAGAGAGCCCAGGACAGAGCCTTAGGGGACACTCACATTTATCAGACTTGACTTGAATGAAGATCCAACAAGAAAGATTGACAAAGATTGGTCATAGAGGTAGGAGGTGAACCAAGAGAGAACAGTGTCATGAAAACCTAAAGAATAGAGAACATACCCAAAAAGAGGTAAAGAAGAATGAGGACTGAGGAAAGGCTATTACATGTGGAAATGAAGTGATTGTTAGTCATTTTGGAGAAAGCAGCTTCAGTTGAATAATGATGAGGTTGGAAGCCAGACTGCAGAGACTTAAAAGGAAGAGGAGGCATCTATCATAGATGGTTTTCTCAAGGAGTTTACCATACAAAGATGGAGATAGAGGATGATAGCTAGTGGAGATGGATGAATCAAGTGAATTTTTTTTGGAGAGGGGACAGGGAGAAAATGGATATGTTTATAGGCAGTAACAAAGCAACCAATAGACAGGGAGAGGTTGAACATAATTGATAAGGTAGGGATGATAGAAGGGGCAATCTGATGGAGAAGACAGATTGAAATGGAATCACTTGTGTATGTATAGAGAGGTTTGTCTTGACAAAGAAAAGGACCACCTCTTCATGTGAGATGAGGGTAGGTAGTGGTGAAAGGTATCTGAGAGTTGTGAGAAAAGGGAGCTCTCTAAAAATGTCCAGGTTGAGACGTAACAAATGGTTAGAGATGTATATGTGTAACTCTGGAGAGAGAGTCACATAGGAGATATACATTTTAGAGTCATCCAACAAGGTGCCTTATGTTTATATATAAATGACTTTATATTTATTTATATTATATATATATATATCACAATTATTTTTGTAAGCAATTGGGAATTATGCAAATAAAATGATTAAAATGTCCATACACTTTAACCTAGAGATTCCACTACCAGACTTATAACCCAAGGAGACCATTAACAAGAAGAAAGCCTTTGTATACACCAAAACACTTAGAGCAGCACTTTATGGGATAGCAAAGAATTTGAAACAAACTATATGCTCTTCAACTAGGGAATGGCTAAATAAATTGCATTATTTTAATATAATGGAATATTATTATGCTGGAAGAAATTATGATAAATACAGGGAAGCATGGAAAGAACTACATGAACTGATGCAGATTGAAGTAAGTAGAACTAAGAAGACAGTATACATAATTATTGCAACAATGTAAATGGCAGGAACAAACCACAAAAAAATCAAAAGTGAATTTTATAAAATTATAAAGAACAAACATGGCTCAAAATAAGAGATATGAAAAAACACACCTACCCATGCCTTTGTAGAGGTGGAAGGGCCATAGTTGTGGTACATTGCACATATTTTCAGATGTGTTTAATGTATTAATCACTTGTGCTGATTCTTTCTTATTTTTTTCTTTTATGTATTTGAAAAAAAACTTTGTTGTATATGATGGTTCTCTGGGAAGGGGATAGAGAAGGGGAAGGGAAAAACTATGGTGATGTTTTAAAAAGACATCAATAAACACTTACTTTAAAAAAAAAGAATAAATAAGTTCACTGAGGAAGACAACCAAGGATATCATCAACTTAAATAATGCCTAAAGTTCAGAAATTAAAGATAAATGATAATTCGTCAAAGAGAATTCGCCAGATATTCATTCACGGAAAATGAAACTTGTATTTGTTATGCTACTCTATCCACATGTATGACTATCCTGTACTCTTTTGAATGATTCCACAAAAATAAATTCTTTTACCAAGTGCTAAGCATATGTTGCACAAAAAGCCTGTATATACAGAGAATACTGAGCCAATGAGTGGCATGCCAGGTTCTCACTGCACAATGAATTATTCCTGTTGAAATGGCTGAATGGGATAGCATTAAAAAGGAATTTCTTGGGAATACAAAAATTATCTTTGATTTTGAATTGGATACATTTTCCATCACTTTAATTTCTCTCTATGGGATAGAGATAGTGTTTAGAGTGAGAAGGGACCTTGGTCAAAAATGTCTCATTGTCAGATTTGAATATAGTAATGTTCCCTTCCTTGATCTGTTCTACTGTTCTTCATTAAAGATGGCCTTATATTGGCTAGAGCATTTTCAGTAATCGATGATGAACAAGACGCCAATATTTCCCTATACTGTTCCTGCTCTCAAGGAGTATTCAATCTCATTGGCGAAATACTCCAATAAGTCTATCACTTCATTAATGAGGGTATTCACTCTAATGATAGAAGCCTTCTACTCTTCCCTATTCTTTGCAAATCTTTCCCATGTCTTCCCATAAGTTTGCCACACAGAACATGATGTGAATCTTCCCCAGTTCTCTTGACAGAAGAGGATAGAAGTGAAGCCCAAGGATTGCCTTCATTCTGTCCACATAGTTAACCTACTTTCTTTTTAGACCATGTGTTTCTTTGATAACATCTTTTACACCAGTGGTCAAACTCAAAAAAAAAAAACAGCAGCAAATTGACTTAGAAAACCACAAATCAATGTTATCTGTGTTGTACTGTGGGGCAGCTAGGTGGCACAGTGGATAGAAAGCTGGTCCTGGAGTCAGGAAGACTCATCTTCCCAAGTCCAAATCTAACCTCAGACACTTACTAGCTGTGAGACCTTGGGAAAGTCACTTGACGCTGTTTGCCTCAGTTCTTCATCTATAAAATGAGCTAGAGAGGTGAACGACAAACCTCTCTAGTATCAGTGGCAAGAAAACCCCAAACGGGGTCACAATGAGTTGGATATGACTGAAACAACTGAACAACAACAATATATTGTAACATACTTTTATTTACTTTATTAAACATTAACCTATTACATTTTAACCTCGTTCTGGCATGGAGAATGACAATGAGCTAAGTTTGGTTCCTCTGCTTTATATCTCTTCTGCATAATTGCTTCTCATTCATGTGTTGCAACTGGTTCATGACCTTATCATTTCACTTTTAGTGATCCTCAACTTCAATTCTTTTTATTATTATTATTTTTAGTTATTTATTTTTAGTTTTAATATTCACTTCTACAAGATTTTTGAATTCCAATTTTTCTCCCCATCTCTCCCCTCCCTCCACCCCAAGATGGCATGCATTGTGATTAACCCTTCCCCAATCTGCCCTCCCTTCTATCACCACTCCCCTTCTCTTATCCCCTTCCCTTCTATTTTCCTGTAGGGCAAGATAGATTTCTATACCCCATTTCCTGTATATCTTATTTCCCACATAATTTCAATTCTTAGGAGAATATTGTGTCCCATGGCTCACAGTTCTACTTCACTGAAAGACTTCTGCTAGAAAAAAAAACCATATCCATTAGTTTAAGGGAGATGTGTAGGGGCATTGAAATAACTTTGCAATTTCCTAAAGATGATCAAAGTCATAAAATTTGATCTGGAAGGGACATTAAGAGTCATTTATTCCAACCTTCTGATTTTACAAAAGAGGAAACTCACAACCAGAGAAGTCAAATATCTTGCCCAAGGCCACATGGGTAGTAAGTGGCATAGCCTAAATTTTAACAGAGTCTAAATCCCATGTCTCCTCCCTTGTACTGCATGGCCTCTCATCCAACCCACTCTCCTTCTGCTGTTCAATAACGAATCCAAATTATGATCCATTTGCAGCGTCTTTCCAAGATACCTATCCATCTACCAGTGGATGAGTTGTACAGATTTCCTATCCAACTGTACATCATAGTCCAAAGAGGAGCTCTTAATCTTTTTGTTTGTCTTGGGCCCCTTTAGTAGCCTGGTGAAGTCTAAAGATGCCTTCTCAGAATAATGTTTTTAAACGTATAAGAAAAAAATACATAGGATTGCCAAGCAAACCAATTGTACTGAAATAGTTAGCAAAATATTAAATAAATTCACATACATCAGATTAAGAAACTCTGGACTAGACAAACTTAATGTAGTCATCTGCTTGTTTTTTTTCCCTGTTATACCTCATAGAGAGGCTAAATAGATTTCCTGATAGGACAAAATTTTTGAAGTGATTATGGACAGTCAGTATTCTGAGGCTTGATTCAGTCAACCCAGTGATGTCCACAAAGAATATCTACAAGGTCTTGAGGGAATCTCTATGCCTCGTATTAAAGATCAGAGGGTCATCAAATAAGGTTATAACTGTTACATCTCTCATGGAATCTTGTATAATTATGACCTATGAAGGATATATACTTTGTTAGGGAAAAGACTTAAAAGCAATGGTATGCACTACCTAATCAAATATTGTGTGTGTGTGTGTGTGTGTGTGTGTGTAGATGTGTATATGGGGGGGGCAGTAAATGTGGATGTGGGTATAGGTATGGGTATAGATGT
>CM053622.1:476851569-476870641 GCA_028646595.1 Phalanger gymnotis | reverse complement strand
GCCCCCCTCAATAGGCCATTTTCAAGGGAAGGAATTGAAACTATCAGTAATTATATTAAAAATATCCTAGACTGAATATGTAAACCCTTCATTTTCTGTAGCAAACTGCCATTGTTCTATGAGGAACAAAAGGGAAATCAAAAATAGTTTAATTTCCATACATGATATATATTTATGTTTGTAATTTATATTTATAATGCTACATAAAAGGGTATCTCCATCGTGCAGTATGCACAGTAATATGCCACCAAACTGTAAGTTTCCTCCATTCATAGGGAAGCCTGAAAGTTTCTTTAGAATAATTTAATAGAAATGATTACGTATTTAAGATTCTATTTCAAGTGCAAAAAGAAGCTGTAAACAATGAACATACTCCATAAAGAAATGACATTTCAATAACAAGTCTTGGAAATTTCCTTAGGCTAAATGGTTTTCAACTTAACAACCTCTGACTTCATTTTACAACAAGTCAATGGCTCTCTGGGCCTTAACAGTAATTAGAAATCACAGGGCATCTTAAGCCTGGTCTAAGAGGGATGCCAAGGTTTTTATATACTGTTGCTAGACTTGTAAGTCATACTGTACAAGGAACTGTAAAAGAAATGGAAAAGGAGAAATCATTTGTACTACATTTCCTGGTCTTAGAGAATTCTAGAGTTGGAAGGAGCCATCGTAGACACCCAATACACAAATCCTATTGTAAATATCTTGGATGAATGACTATCTATCCAGTACTTGAAGACCTCCACATATGCAATATTCACCACCTTTCCATGCAATCAATTGCATTTTTCATAGCTCTAATTGCTATAATGAGTTGAAATTTACTTTCCGAAATTTCTACCCGCTCACCCAAGAAGAAATCTAAACCCTCAGCTGTTTCAGACCAAGAGCTAAAAAAGCCCTTCCTTCTGTGGAATTCTGACCAAGGGGAGCAAATAAGTTGGATGCATCTGGCTGTGTTCTATTGGGGCCCTTAGGAAGTTTGCCAGCAAAGCATAGGATGGGCAGCAGGTGGTGCTGCAATACTGCTTAACAACCACCAGGTGGATGAGAGCCCTTGAATTGCACCCAAGACAGGTGTGGAAGAATACCATCATGAGGGTAATCTAGTAAAGGGGCAAGGTGAGATGAAAGAAGCAAGATGTATCCCAGTAAATCCAGTGGTTTGAGATATTTGGTGCACCCTTAAAGGGGGCTCTTCTGAGTCACAAGGCAATAACTCAGCCTCCCAGTAAATGAGGATGGTTCCAAAATAATGTTGTTTATTCATAAAAGATAGTTCAAGGGAAGTTGTATGAGCCACCCAAGGCTTCAAGGGAGTACTTGGGATTTGGATTTAGCATTAAGGATGGGAGGAGGAAGATATCCCCTAGGCTAATAGTTTTTAGAGATCTAGTGCCCCTATTGAGGAAGGATGTTGGATTAAAGGAATGAGCAATTGTCTTTGACCCTAACAGTTTTAAGTGGGGAGTGTGGAAGGGTGGGCATGAGAGAAGTCTTTACCTAGCACACTCCTGAAATCTGACATTCATTTAGTCTCTGTGTAGCAAATACAGCATGGCATTTGCTCCACTATTAGTGAATACTCTCATTTTCTGTGTACCACTGATGGAGAATTCATCCCCTTCTGGACAAGCAGTAATGGTTATGTTCCTCCTTAAATTGAAGTCAAATTTTAGTTCCATGTAATTTCCATTCATTAGCTCTAGGTCTGCTATCTGTAGTCAAACAGGGGGAACAAACCTGATATTCCCCTAGCACTTTAAGACCTAAAGAGTGCTTTGCATTCATTATTTCATTGGAGCCTCAAGACAGTCCTGTAAGGTAGGCAGTCCAGGTATCATCTCTATTCTGTTGTTTAGTCATTCCCATCATGTCTGAATCTTTATAACCCCATATGGGGTTTTTGGCAAAGATACTGGAGTGGTTTGCCATTTCCTTCTCCAGCTCATTTTACATAAGAGGAAACTGAGGCAAACGAGGTTCAGAAACATGTCCATGGTCACACAGCTAGTAAGTGTCCGAAGCCAGATTTTAACTCAGGAAGATGAGTGTTCCTAATTCCAGGTCTGGCACCATGCCACCTAGCTACCCATCTCTATTCTACAGAAGAAGAAACTGAGGCCAAGAAAATTCAAATCATTTGTCCATAGTCACACAACTAATAAGTGTCCAGGCTGGGATTCAACCACATGGTGCAGCAATTAAAGTTAAGAAGGTTGGGAAGTCCTGGAGATGTAGGGAATTTCTGGACGTTGTATGAATCTGACTTCTCTAATAGGACTAGATATTATACAACTCAATACTTGTTTCTGAATCAAAAGGTAAAATGAAACACTGATGTTATGGAAAATAATGAATCTCTTTGCATTTTGTCAAAAGATGAATTGACTGATGATTTTGCAGGAATTATAAAAGACTGAGCCTGACTGGCCAAAATGTAATCATTTTAGAAATAGTCTGCGAATAAGATAGAGACTTGTTTTCATTTCCAGCTTGGAGTGCTAAAATCTAGCAGGGGAACTTCAATACTTTGATGGATCTGTTCTCTGGTTACTGTAGGCACTCCCTCCCGCGATGCAGATTACAATCCATCCCTGCCTTCTTAGTCTCAGTTTTCTTGTCCCATAAATCCACCTCAGGGAATCCACCCAATATTCGGGGTTAGCGGTGGAACTTTTCACCAGATCTCTTAAAATAGTGTATTAATGGAGTACATAGACTGTCCATTGACTATCCTTTACTCTCATGACATGATCAATCAACTTCCTTTTTCAGTCATACATCTCTTTGATGACAGCACTCAACACAGTGTCCAGCACATCTGTTGTTGTTCACTTGTTTCCATTTTGTCTAACTTTTTGTGACCCCATTTGTTATTTTGTTGGCAAAGATACTGAAGTGGTTTACCATTTCCTTCTCCAGCTCATTTTATAGATTATGAAACTGAGGCAAAAAGAGTGAAGTGACTTACCCAGGATCACACAGGTAGTAAGTGTCTGAGTCCAGATTTGAGACTTCAGACCCTACGCTCTATCCACTGCATCACGTAGCCACTGCCTGGCACTTAATAAATGCTAGTTGACTGGCATATGACTTTGAAGGTCCCTTCCAACTCTGGGATTCTATGACAGACTTTAAAACCTTAACATTCCATTTATTCATTATCAAGATAGATCTTCTTTACCTTTCGGATATTGAAACTTGAAGTAAAATGCCAATCCCTAAATGTTGACATCCTTTATCCTGCTTTTCTTGAATGAATTGGGGTTAATTGCAGCCTACCAGAACCTAATGGGCACTTCTCCATCGTCCTTTGAATAACTTGCAAGTTTTATTCTTCAGAGACAGAAAGTGTATGACACAGCCATACATAGCATCACTAGAAGACTATTGATGCCTAAAAGGTGAGCTTTTGTTTTATTGGGCAGCTTGGGGTCATTAAAAACCAATGCACAATTTCCCAAAAGAAATACAGAGAGAACTGGTCAACAATGGGGTTAAGATTATAAAGAGTGATAGTGGGGCATGGTGAACAGAATATCATCCTTGATGTCAGGAAGATCCGAGTTCCCTAGGATCCCACATCAGATGCCACCTTCATGTCCTTGGCCAAGTTGCTTCACTTCTGAGGGAGTCAGTTTCCTCATCTTCAAAAGGAGGGGGCTCGGTGATGTCTAAGATTCAGGTCTATACTTAAGATCCCTTTAACTGTATGTGTATGCGCATGTGTTTGTATTTGTGTGCGTGTGTGTGTGTGTGTGTGTGTGTGTGTGCACACGAAAGGAAAATGAGGCTAGAGCAAGTGTGACGAATAGAGAGAACAGAAAAGAGACCTTGAAGGTCATAATGAGGAAAAAAAACAGTTTTAGGAGGAGGGAGGCAGAAGGAGATACCAGAATGGGAAAAGTCAAAAGTGTTCAAGGGAGTTACGGGTGATGGTGAAATCATAAGTGTGACCAGCCCTGTAGTGGCATAGTTAGGGAAGTTGATAAGGTTAATGAACTGGCCTGCAACAATGTTTGATGGGATGTCAATATATTTATGGAAAGAGGTGAACAATTGGCAAGGGTAGAGAGAAACCTTGGCCAAGGTCCTGAACTACTTAGGAAAGGAATGGAATATGATGGCACCAAAGATCTGACACTATTATCCTTGATAACCTCAGTCCAGTATTGAACCAATCAATAAATTGATTGACAAATATTTATTAAGCACAAATTGTGTGCCAGACACCCTGCTAGGTGCTGGAGATACACAGACAAAAATTAAATAGGCCCTGCCTCAAAGGGCTTGCATTCTATCAAGAGAGACAATAGATATAGATGTAAGTCGAACAAAATATAAATCTGGTTGATGTCTATTCTCTCCGAGGACCAAAATGACATCACTGTGTTAAAGTCAAGTTACAGTGCATCTGACTGTGACTGATCAGATCAATATGATCTCAGAATTCCCTACCACAGATGGGGTATAAATAGTTCATGTGAACATTTGGGGTGGATTCTCTAAATCTTGGCATCTAGAGTTTCTTTTGAGCTACTTCAATCCTGCTTTGCTCACATAGCAAAGCACTGTCTTTGATGAGGGTGCGCCATGCTGAGTACTCCTATCAATGTCTCACAATCTATTTCAAAATTCTTCAGAGAGACCTTGAGAATGTCCTTGTATTGCTTTTTCTGACCAGTATGTGGGGAGTACTTGTCTTGTGTGAATTCTCCATAAAATATTATTTTAGGCAAGGGTCCATTTGGCACTCAAACAATCTGGTCCACCCATTGAAGTTGCACTCTCTGCAGCAGAGTTTGAATGCTTGGCAATGTATATACGTATACAAATTATACATAATAAAATATATAAAAATTAAATAAAAGACAATTTGTGCAAGAGGCATTAGTAACTGTGAAGGGATAAAGAAAAGCTTCACATAAGAGGTAATATGTACTAAGCTTTGAAGGAAACTAGGAGGGGTTTAAGACAGTGAAGGAAAAGAGTGTACATCCCAGGCACAAGAGACAAGCAGTGCAAAAGCATAGATGTAGGATCAAGAAAAGGAAGAGGGCCTGTGTGTCTCTCAACAAGCTTTTACAAATGGATATTTACTGAGAAGACATAGCAAGATCCAAAGCACAAAACCTCCCAAACCAGAGCACACTCTCCTCTACCACCTCAATCCTGGGGACAGTGGACTCAAAATGTTTGCTATGAAGCATTCCTTCACCAAGTTCAGAGCTGATGGACCAAAGTCGCACTCTAGCTTTTAAGACATTGTCAGTCAGCTGCTAGGTCAGTCCATTCCTTTGCTGGGTCTAGCAGGTTGCTCTTCAGAGCTGGCTCCTCCCTGAACTTTGGGGCTACAGCTAGTAGCAGACTCTGCTCTAGACTCCACTTGGTCATCCTCTGGTTGCTCTTCCAACCATTTGAGGTTTACAAGATCATAAGGAGTCCATGGAGTTGATGCACAGCCTCTGTGGCGGCTCCAGGTCTCTTAATGCCTCTGTGCCAGGTCTCCAGCCTCTGTGATGGCTATACTATATGTTAGAATTTCTTTTCTTCATAGTGGAGCAGGACAATGGAGTTACACAACAACCAGACAATCGGAAAGGCTTCTGAAGCCCCATACTGCTTGACATAGCACTGAACCTTTATGAGCAAACTCTACCGAGATCTGGAGATGCCAAAAATCACAGAACCAGGCTTGATAGGCTCAGGGGCAACCTTGAGAAGAAGCTACAGACTCAAAACCTTGCTCAGAACTTTCCAAACATCTTGCTGCCTGGCTTATTGTGTCTATAGATGTCTTCTCCCCTAACCCTCACTCCCCATCTGTGAAAGCCTCTAGAAATTATCTCACCCTTTTCCCACTCCACTTAGAGAAATTGAGAACTCTCTCTCTCTCTCTCTCTCTCTCTCTCTCTCTCTCTCTCTCTCTCTCTGTCTGTCTCAGAACTGGATAAAGAAAATAAAAACAACAATCAAGTAATTAAAGCAACCATTCCACTTTCATTTCAATCGGGGCACAAACTCTACCCCTTATGAGATAAATGAACCAGAGGCACAGCTTTCTCACTTTCTCAAGTTACGGGACTTCTGTGTTGGCCCTTACTTAGGCTCCCTACACTCCAGTTAGAAAAACTCTGAAGCTCTCTCTACATAGCCACAAAATGAGTTGGTTGGAAAGTTTTTAAAAAATTAGTTGACTCAGTATTTTTTTCCACATGATGCCAAAAAACAGAGTTTAACTCTTTTTGTTGTTGAGCGAATGAATGAACAAGCTTTATTAAGCTACTACTATATGCCAGTGTAACAACAATGTTGCTAGCAGTTGCTGTGGGGGTATAAGACCAATAACACCAGCACACAGGAGGGCTGCTAACACAAGTTCTTTGATCTGCTTTTCTAAGGAAAGTAACTTAAGGGGTTTACAATCTCGCTTTAATTAAACATACATATATCCTTCACTTATTTCAGGGGAAAAGTCAGCACCCTGAACTTCAGAGAAAATACAAACAGAAATTATATAAGCAGAGCAAATAACACAAATCAACAGACAGGCTTCTAGGTGCCTGACCAAGATAATACATACATAGCTGCCAAAGAGAGAAGCACCAACATCTGGTTTTTCAAAGCCAGAGGGGCTCCTTAATGGCTAACCAGAGTTTCCACATGAACACTCTTCCAGTGAGTGAGTGCCAAAAGCAAAATACTAGTCTCAGAGCATATATACCCTGTTTAGGGCCCTGGGGCTTAGTGCCTACTTAGCAAAAGGTTTTGGCCTGAGACTTAGCATCTACTTAGCAAAGGGTGTGGGAAAGATCTTTAATCACAACTTTAATCACCACATCATATATATTGTTTTCAGTCAATGACTCTTGATTCAAATAAAGGCAAGGCTCATCAAAGGCACTTGATTGCCTTAGTGCTGAGAAGCACTCCAAAACAAAAGACAACAAAAAGTCCCACTTAGCTTGCCATTACAGCCAGATATTGTTGAGGTGGGTATGTCTTAATAAATAAGCTAAGTCTCTATTTAAAGAAAGATTCCTACTTTAACCAATGTTTTGGATAGACCTTTGATAATAATATACATTCATTCTAGGATTCATTGTTTATCTTTGCATTTAATTATACCCCTGGCCCCAAAGCCCTCTGGTATGGAACTCTCATTGGTGGAGATAAGTGCCTCTCTGTGAGGTGCAGGAGGAGGTGGCAACCAAGAGAGACGAAAGGTTTGCTCTCTTCCAGCTCAGGACTCAGGATATATATAGCACAAAAAAATTTTAGTCTACAAAGTATATTGAGATCAGGTGGCTTAAAGCCATGCAAAGTTTATGGATTTTTAGCAAATATAAACTCTACTTCAGAAACTGTCAGAATTCAAGCAGCCAAATACTGCTAGCCAGAATCCAGCTATGACTTTATAATACTCCTACAATCACTAAGCAATCAAGTTGTAAAAAAAAAATCACAACAGCAGAATTATGCCAGCAGAAATCATAAATAAATCTATTTTAATCAATGTAATGCTGCATTTTCATTTGTAATTTATACATCTCCCAATGTAGTTTTGTAATGGACATGCTGGTGAGTGTGCATAGATTTTATGCATGATTTCTAATTGTCAAAGTAAAGATACTGGAACAGAGAATGGGGTGAAAAACTATTTGCCAACCAAATAGTTGGTAAAATACATACAATATTATGTTGTATAGCCTACCACAGGCCACTGAGAAATAAGCTTAATGCAAATGAATAACTTTCATCTCTTCCTACTGTACAAGTTGGCATCGTTGACAATCCATTTTATGATTTGATTTTATATACTGTTTGAAAAGATTAAAAATCTGTTTTGATGTTTGATGATGAAATGGAAAACCACCACGTGGAGAGGTCCCGAGTACAAGAGCTTTTAGACACTCTAACTATAACTGACGTTGTGATGATGATGATGATGATGATGATGATGATGATGATGATAATGATGATGATAACTATGATTTATACAGCACTTTAAAGTTTGCAAAGCATTATATTGTTCAGTTGTGTCCAATTCTTCATACCTGCCATTTAGAGTTTTCTTGGCAAAGACACTAGAGCAGTTTGCCATTTCCTTCTCCATTTCATTTTTACAGATGAGGAAACTGAAGCAAACAGGGTTAAGTGACTGTGACTTGCCATTGGTCACACAACTAGTAGGTGTCTGAGTCCAGATTTGAACTCACAAAGATGAATCTTCCTGACTCCAGGCCCAGCACTATATCCACTGTGCCACCCAGGTGCCCATGAAACACTATAAATGGATATTATCTCATTTTATCCTAACAATTTCTCCATGAGGTAGTTGATATTATTATTCCCACTTTACAGATGAGGAAACTGAGGCTGAGAGAAGTTAAGTGAGTAGGGAGTCACATAGCTAGTAAGTGTATGAGTCAGAATTTGAACTGTGGTCTTCCTGCCTCCACGTCTAGTGTTCTTACCTCCTTTGCCACCTGCCTGTTATACAACACTTTATGATTCACAAAGCGCTTTTCTCATAGCAAGTCAAAGAGTCAGGCACTTAAGTATTATTTTCCCCATTTCATAAGTAAGAAAACTGAGGCTTTTAAGTGCCTTGCCCAGAGTTATACAACTAATAAGTATTAGAGATAGGATTCAAACCCAGGTCCAACATTCTTTTCCCCTATTCCCTGGCTTTGTCTCTTTTGTATAATACATATCGGCCCTCACAGATTTCAATGGATCTAGAGCCGGATGAGAGCAAAGGAGTCATTTAGTTCAATACCCTTATTTTGCAGATTAGGAAAATGAGGTACAGAGAAATAGAGGAAATGTAACCCATAAAGGTTAAATAATTAGCCCAAGCTCACATAAGTAGTAAACAGCAGAGCTGGGATTTGAACTGAAATCTCATGATTCCATGTTTCATCTTCTTCGTGTCTATGGAATGCTTGGTGAATTTTAAGCTCTATGTAAAAAGTTTCTATATAAAGTTTCTATACTGGATCTGTCATTTCATCTGTGTGGCTCCCTTCACTGTTCACACAGCTAGTGAGTGTCTGAGGCCAGATTTGAACTCAGGTCTTTCTGATTCTGTGATGCCAATCAGTGATTAAAGATCTTTCCTGCCCATTCAATAGGCCTTGGGTGGGGCCAGTTAAGGGAGGTTTGATTAGAGACAGGCCTACACCGTTTACTTACTAAATGCTAAGCCCCAGGTCTACACACTCTTTCTCTGATTGGGCATGAGGCCCTCAGGCCCTAAGTAGGGTGTATATACCCAGAAAGTAGACATTAAGAATTTGGAATTCAGCCTATGGAGAAGTAAAAAAAAAAAAAGACAACAGATCTGAGAATCTGAGCAGAGAGCTCAGAGACTAGAGAGCTACAGGACTCAGAGAGCTGCAGAGAGAGTGCTGAGTGGTGAGTGCAGACCAGGGAGCTGCAGAGACAAGAGAACTGAGAATCTACAGAATCGAGAGATTGGAGAATGGAGAATCCTCAGATTGGAAAATTCAGAAGACTACAAGGACTCTGAGAACTGAGGGGAGAGAGAATGCAGGCAAGCAGACAGTTGGGATTCATGAGTGTTTACAGGGAGGCTCCAGCAAGGGGGAAGGTTACAAGATGATTTGGTTCTTTGCTGTAATACTGTTATAATTTCCTTGTTGTTACATTGAGGTGGACTTACTGGCTTGGAATACAATTTACTGCTATCTTGAATTGGGGTTATCGGTCTTGGGGTTTGATCCTCTGGGGACTAAATAAATGTTATACTTCCTCTGCCTTCTACCTAGAGAATCTCTTATACTTTGTGATTCCAAACTATACAGGCATGTTCATGGTCATTTTCAAGGTCGTGAATCTTGCCTTACTGATACAGACTCCAGGCCCAGCACCCTGTCCAGCTAGTTGCCTCCAAAACCAGAGAAAGTGATTACACTTTCAGTGTGAGCATTTACACCTCAGAAATCAGCAAACACTGCAAATCAGAGCTTGATTAATTGTTCTGTTGATTGTCTAAACTTAAGTGATGGAGAAACTGTTAATAAAGAGGGTATATTAAACTTAAAAGTATGTCCTTCATACATTTTTTCCCAGGAGCTGGTTGTTAAACATTTACCAGCACACCACTGAATGTAAATCACCAGAGCAGAATGGATAGGGAGATATTTTTCCTTTCATGGGGACCTTTTAAAATCACACCATGAAGGTAACTAACTTCAAAAACTTCCTTCTCTGTGTAAAGTGGGCTTCCCATATCCCTTCGGAGCTTTGTACCCTCGGGCTCTTCCTAGCTCATATATCTGTTACAAACCCATTTTGGAGAAAAGAAAGTTGAAGTATGGGAGAAGAAAGCACTCACCTTGGTATTTCCCCCATGGGCTAAAAACTCTGCAAGTTTTCCTTTGATACTCTCATTCTCCCTGCCTCTTCTCCCTCTCTCCCAATCCCCCCCACCCCCGCAGTGTTGTCTTCTATGATGCCCTTAGAGTAGAAAGGCTATCTTTTGACTGAAATTATCCAGAGGGAAAAATGAGGGTTTCAAACAAGCCATTTTATGTGACCTATTCAGAGAGATGAAAATAAGACTGAGATCTATATTCCAATGACTAATTCAGAAAGATGAAAGTGCAATCAAATTACAGCAGCAGTCACCGATTTAATCTAACATATGAGAGACCTGACCACATTTTTAAAAAAAAATTAATTTCATCCAGTGACTCTTCAGAGAACAGATGGGAAAATAGCACTACTCTTCACTGCCCCCCCCCCTTTTCATGGCATATGCTTTCCTTTAGCCAGGGAATAAATATATTATAAAAGATACAATATTCTCCTTTTAATTTTGCATTTCCTCCTCAAAAAAATATTTATTTTTCTTTCTTTTAGCAAACTTTACAGAGGATCACTGAGCTCTGAAAAATATCAGATTAGGATCCAACCTTTCAGCATTTATAGGGAGAGACTGCCCCATGATGAAGTTCAACAGACACTCCACCTCCCTGAGCATCCTTGTTTCTGTAATTATGGCTGTGCAGCTCTTCATCTCATGACCTCATCTTGGAGCTAAAAAGCAATCAGAAGGCACCTGATGAACATTCCACACAAAGACCAACATTCCAATAGACTGTTCAGGTAAAGCAATGCCTATTATGATAATAATTGGTACATCATACAAAACAAACAACAACAAAAAAAAAAAAGAATCACATATGTGAATGGCAGAAATCATCCCTGATTCACAAAGCTGTCATACCTCAGGATGCATCAACAGTAGAAGAAATATTGAGAGTTGGGCAAAACACAAAATGACTACCCAGATATATTTCATGGATAAAATCTGGACTAGCAATGTTTAACTTGAAAAGAAGGTTGCTGGTAGATAGAAATAACAAATCAAATTTACATGGTGTCTTAAGGTTTCTAAAGCACTTTTCATGCACATTCAATATAGAAGCCTTTATCAAAGGGCCCTGAAATTAGTTTCAGCAAAATGATATGATATCGTGATATGTTACTCAGTTTAGTCTCTGAGCTCACATCTTCAGCAGCATCATGCTCTAAAGACTCATTCTTCCAGTGAGCCTTCAAGTTTTGTTTTTGTTGTTTTGTCCTTTTTCAGTCATTTCCAACTCTTCATGACCCTATTTGGGGTTTTCTTGGCAAAGATACTGGAATGGTCTGCCATTTCCTCATCCAACTCATTTTACAGATGAGGAAACTGAGGCAAACAGGGTTAAGTGACTTGCCCAGGGTCACACAGCTAGTGAGGTTGGGTTTGAACCTCAGGTTGGGTTTGAACTCAGATCTTACTGACTCCAGGCCCAGAACTCTAGCTCCTGCACCACCTAACTGCCCTAAGTTTTAGGAATACCCATATCATCAGCATAGGTATTTTCTCCAAAAGTACAAATTATAGCTTATTCATATCTGCTCCTTCTGTTCTATTACTGTCCATGTCATCCCTTAAGTTCACTATAGAGAACACTCTGACCAAGAAATAATGGCGTCTAGTGAAAGGGTTGTTTTGAAAATCAAATGAAATAATCTATATAATCTTCTTTACAAATCTTAAAGTTCTATACCAATATGAAATATTTCTAGTAGGTGCTTTCTTCATGGTAAAATTAAGAGAAGTACTATGTATTTAGAGTTTAACGGGACTTTAGTCTAATCTAAAACTCTCACTTTTAGATTCTAAAAAACTAAGGCCCCAAGAGGGTAAGTAGCTTGCCCAAGGTCACACAGGCAGTAAGGCACTAGCATGATATCTTTTTAAATGTGTTTATAGCTTATTGTCCCTTGTAGTTTGTTCTGGTGTCCCAGGAAATTGTTTTGGATCACCAAATTATCCCCACTTGGTTTAGTGACAGAAAAAAAAAGAAATAATAACTCGTTCCTCTTCCCCAAGGAGCACATTTTGGGTGAATAATAGTTGATAACTATGGCTTCCTAAAAAGAAAAGCCCATAAACCTATTGCTCAGACCCAAACCCAGGTCAGGAATTTGCAGAGCTCAGACCAAAGGAGCAGCAATCCAACTTTTGCCTTGGATGAGACCATTTGGGGAACACTGAAATGTTACCCCCAGTCTGAGCCAACCCTGAGATCCTGCACTCAGTTCCACAAGAACGCAATAGGAAGATCAGCACAGATATTCCCTCCAGAAGTGACAGAGCCCAGCACTAACATAAAGTCCAAAGCCCTCAATTAGGTTTTAAGAATCGGCAAACAAAAACAAGAATCCTACTACAAAAGATATGATGGTGATAGGGACACTGAAGACACAAACCTAGAAGAAAAGAATGATTCCAAAATATCTACAAGCAAAGCCTCAAAGAAAAATGTAGCAGGCATAAATTCAACTAGAATTCCTAGAAGAAATAAAGCAAGAAGTTGTTTTTTTAAGAGTTAAAACATTTTAATAAATGAAATGAGAGGACTAAAATAGAAAGGAAAGGTAAGCTAGGGAAGAAAGAATTGGAAAAAGAATTAACAGTTTGGCACAAAGGGGTATAAAACCTTGCTTCAGCAAGAAAAGCTCTCTAAAAAAATTAGAATAGACCAAATATAAGATAATAACTCCATGAGATAACAAGAAATATTAAAATAAAACCAAAAGACTAAAAAAGAATAAGAAAAAATATTACATAACTTATAGTAAAAACAACTGACCTAGAAAACAGATCCAAGGAGAAAAATTTTTAGAGTCATTAGGCTAATTTAAAACTGCCCAAAAAGGGGGCGGGGGTGGAAAGCCTAGACATTGTATTTCAATAAATCTTAAAACTTCTCAGATGTTTTAGAACCAGAGGGCAAAATGGAAATAGAATCCAACCCTTAGCTCCTGAAAGAAATCCTAAAATTAAAATTCTCAAGGAACATTATAACCAAATCTAGAGCTTCTAGGTCAAAGAAAAATGATTGCAAGCAACCAGAAAGAAAGAGTTCAAGTACTGAGGAGCCACAGTCAGGATCACACACAATTTAGTGGCCACCACTATAAAGGAGCAGAGAGTTTGAAAAGCAAAGGTTGCACTTATAATTAAGAATAACAAATAATAACGTAAAATAATAATATAACATATATCATAATAATAGAGTAATATTACTATGATATATAATGCAATAATAATAATAACTACCATTTATGTGTACTTACTACATGCCAGGTGAGTGCTTTAAAATTATTTTCTAAATCCTGGAAGGGCGGAGCTATTATTATTCTCATTTTTACAGCTGAGGAAACTGAGGCAAACTGGAGCATAAGTGTACGGGCGGAAAAAAACCTTTAATGATATAGAAGACTTCCAAAGTATTTGTGATGAAAAGACCAGATCTGCAGAGAAGCACTAAAATTCAGGATTCAAGAGAAATATAAGAAAGTAAATATGATTGAACAATCATAAGGATCAAACAAGGATAAACTGATATGGGATGTATCCCATTAGAACTCTATCATCAGGGGTCATAAAGGGAATCTAATTAGACAGAAGTTCTGGGAGTTGTTTTGGTAAGTCTTGATGATTTTAAACAAGAATGAAAGGATAGCGGAGGAGAAATACAATATAGTAGGAAAGACAGAGGAAGGCTGGCACAAATTATCTCACATTATTGAGGTATGCAAATACAGGAAAAAGGGGCAGGGGGCACAGCTGATACTTGGACTTCACTCTCGTTGGAAATGGTCAAAAGAGGGGAAAATGCACATACAGATTTGGGTACACAAATTCATTTCACTCAACAGGGAAGTAGGAGGAAAAGGAGTATACAAGGGGAAGTTAGAGGGAGAAGAGATTAATAGGAAGAATTGGTCCTAAACAAAACAAATTCTAAGATTATACAAAAATATTTATAGCTCTTTGCAATGGCAAAAAATTGGAAACTAAGGGGGTGCACATCAGTTGGGGAATGGTTGAACAAATAATAAAAATATAAGATAAAGTGATGTTATGTGATGTGAATTAATGTGATTAATATAATATAATGTAATGTAATATAATATATGACACAACATGACAAGACACAAGATAGCATAATATAATATGGTTTAATATAATATATACTAATATATTTACATCTATAATTATATATAAGATAAATGCAATTGATCACTATCGGGCTATCAAAAACTAACATGAAGGGGATTATTTCATTAAAACCTGGGAACACTTGTATGAACTGATGCAGATTGAAGCGAACAGAACCAAGTGAACAGTATATGCAATGACAACAATATTGTAAAGACAAGCAACTCTGCAAAACTTAGGAATTCTGATCAGTGTAATCCCCAACCACAATTCCAGAGAATTGATGATGAAACAAGCTATCATTATCTTCTGTACAGCACTCTATCCACTTCCTTTCATCTGCAAAAAATGTTATTATAATATCGCTTTTATATTTCCCACATCAGGAAATGAATTTTTTTCATCCCTTGCAATTCAGAAAGGCTTTAATGTAGAGATGGGTTGTGATTCGTGGAAGTGGAAGGAGCAGCTATAGCAACGAAATTATGGACCTTTAAAGTGTCTGTGTTCTGTTGATGCTGATTTTCAGAAGGAAATAGGGTGCTGGAGATATCAATTTAGATTCCCAAGAAAAGCAAGGAATCTTCCATTACTGGTACCATTGTATTTTTGCAAAGTCTGAATCCATCCCTAAAATGTATCTTTGCCATGAACAGCCTGCCAGTAACAGATAACAAGTACCTTTAGAGGGTATTCCACTTGATTGAAATGACATTTCTACCCCAAGAAGAGATGTCCTTACAGTCAGCCAGAACTCCCAGAAAAAAGTAAATAGGAGCTGCATAAAAATATGGATTGTTATGGCAGCTATACTTGCAAGAGGATTGGAGATTAAAGGCTTTGCTCTCTCATATTTCTTATTCTAACTCTGGTTTACAGTGATAGTAATTAAAATGAGTGGTCGACATTTCCCTGGCATGAAAATAACCTAAAATTTACCCAGACAACTGAATCCTGAAATTTTATGGAAAGAATTCAGTTGAAAATATGCTTTTTATGATAATTAAATTTAGTTTCTTTTCCTGATCATATTTTATTATTCTAGAATTTATTGTTACAATTGACTAGGAAAACTCTACTCTCCATGTTTGGGCCTTACTGTCAAGTGATAATGTAAAGAGAGGGAGTCTTATAAGCCATAGGATTTAGAGATGAAAGGAATTTAAGAACTTATCTAACCTCCTTTTACAGATAATGAAATTGAGGCCCAGAGAGTTAAAGTGACTTATCCACATAGGTAATAAGTAGACCAGCATTCTTTCCATGTAACAAGCTGCTTCTCATGTAGAATTCTAGAGAACGTAGGGGTTGTTGTTGTTGCTTGTTCTTCATTTTCGAAGAGGACCGATGACATCATGGGGTGATGTCTTGACTCCCACGTGAATTAAATTTAAGTGTGGCAGAGTCGTACAACCTTCACGCTCACTCTCTTCCAGTCATCAAAGTCCAGTGGCAAGGCAAAAGTATAGGGGATGGAGGTTCAGGAAGTGAAGTGGTCCAAAGTTCCAGGTGGTTTAAATTCCACTCTCCCATTTGGATCAGGTCCAGACTCCTTTGGAGTTACCCTCCTGTTACTTCCCCTTCTTATCATGTCATGTTCTTCTTTTTCTTCTATTCTGTCTAATCCCACATCCATCCTCAAAAAAATCCATGGAAACAAAAACTATGAATTGTAAACTGTTTAAACTTCCGTATAACTAAGATACAGTGCTAGAAAGCCAGCAAGAAGTCAGGCTTAGACTAGAGATGGTTGTGGGAGTTGTTGCTTGTCCTTCATTCTCAAAGAGGGCCATGGCATCAGGAAGGTGGTGCCATGACTTGTGAGTGAATTGGATTCAAGTGAGGGAGAGCTATGCAAGGTCACCAGCCTCACTTTCTCCTCCAGAGCCATCTGCGGCCAATGGCAAGATACAGATCAGAAGGACTGGATGTGGCCCCTGGTTGTAGTAGTGGAAAGTAACAGACATGAGACATTTCAAACAATAGCTATGCTTTAAAAAAGGAGATGGATGGGCTAGTCATGTAGTGAGAATGTGGAACATCCAAATGGGACAGCCTGTATATGCCATTCTTATCTGCACAGTGTCAATAGCTATAGAGCAAGGTTCCCAGAACATGAGGTGTGCCCTTAGTAATGGATTTATGGAAGTGACATGGTTAAGGGGTGCTAACATGGTTTAGGGGTGCTGGGACCCCCAATATGTCAGGGTACAGGGCTACATCACTGGAATGAATTCATACACTCAAGCCATCTTCCAGTCAAGTGACAAAGTTTAGTAATGACAATCAGGCCATAGAAGTTCCTTAGGGAACTTGCAACTTAATGGGGGTGATGCTACTGCTTATATGGAAAAGAGACAATGAAAAGAATGCCATGTATGCTAATTAGGTGATCTGGGGCAGGATTAGGGAGGGGTCAAGATACACAAGTAGTCTGAGTGCTGGCTTCTGCAAAGTATGGGAAAACTCAGGGAATCAACAGAGAGAGCTTTGTTGAAGGAACACAATAGAAGGGTTGCCAGAGTATGGTCCTTGGGCAGGCACCTTGAGTTTGTACTGATAACCTTTATCTAAGGAATTACAGGGTCAGGTCTACATGTGCTTCTAACAAGGAAAGATTTTCTCACAGGGGCTTGCTGGGATTCTGGGTTGCTTCCAGAGACACGGTCTTTGCCTTTTGGGGTCCAGGTCCCACCACCCTATCAGAAGGACATGGACAGGAATCGTACAGGATTACAAGTCATGAGTGAGTTACAATCAATATCATGGGAGGAAGAAGCTACAACAATGATATTATAGACACATCGAAGTATTTTCTTCCCTGGAGCCCTGCTTTGTTGCTTTATCAAGGTGTGACCTACAATCCTAAGGGGGATGTAAAGGGGCCAGCAGGAATAGATGCCATGCGGGATGGTTTCTCACCATTTCCTTCTCCAGCTCATTTTACAGATAAGGAGACTGAAGCAAACAAGGTTAAGTGACTTGCCCAGGGTCACACAGCTAGTAAGTGTCTGAGGCCGGATTTGAACTCACAAAAATGAGTCTTCCTGACTCCAGGCCTAGAGTTCTATCCCCTGTGCCACCTAGCTGCCCCATCATCATTGTCATTGTCCCCACCAATCAATTACTAAATCCATCTAATTATTTATTCAAGGCATTTCTTGCTTCTAACCCTTTCTTTTCATTCCAATTACCATTCTAGTCATTCCCTTCACCATCTCCTACCTGAACTATTACAAAATCCTCCCTACTTCTCTGTCTGCAGGTTCCCTCCTCTCCAATCAATTGTATATATGGCAGCAGGATTAATCTTCCTTAAGCACTACTTTTCCAATGTCACTCCTTTGTCAAAAAATGTTCCGTGACTCCTCATTGCTTAGAGGATGGAGATTTGAAGGAAGTTTTCCATTGACATATGAAATTAATACTACATTCAGCAAATACTTTCTCAATGTAAATTTTCATTTATAAACATATCCCCAAGCCTTAGTATGCATTTTATCCCCAATTCCCTTTCAGTAACATTCATAATTTAGGCATCTGCCCTGCCCATCTGTATGCCAATATGATTTAATCCCCATAAGCCAATCCCAGAAGGGAAAAAAAAATTCAAGGATATAAATGAATGTTCTTCAAAGTGTGGCAAAACCTAATCAGCAAAGAAAAATGCTTCTCCATGTCATGCATACAAATGCACATATATGATTAAAATAATTCCGATAGCCCTTTTAAAAAACTCATTCTCAAAGTTTCATCACCATGCTGTGCTAGTTATGACACATGCTCAAATCATGGAAGAATTTTAAAATTTTGAAATCAGGTCACCCACAGAAACAGATTTTCCCCATTTTGCAGTTAGGCAAAGGAGAAGGGACTAAAATTAAGGATTAAAGACAGCAAAGAGTGAGTGAGTGAGTGAGTGAATGAGGGTGTTTGAGTACCTATCAGGATAGTAACTCAACAGCCATATTTCATATATACTTATTCGTAATCATTGCACTAGAGCTAGAAAGAATTTTAGAGATCATCTAACACAACTCCCTCATTTCACAGAGGAGGACTCTGAAGTTCAGATGTGTTAAGTAATGAGTGGTAGAGGCAGTTAGGTGATTAAGGGGACAGTTCTAGCCTTGGAGTCAGACACTCACTAATTGTGTGACTCTGGGTAAATCTTTGAATATTTCCTGGCAATAGGGTAGCCAGGTGACACAGTAGTTAGAATGCCAGGCCTGGAGTCAGGAAGACTCATCTTCCTGAGTTCAAATCAGGCCTCGGACACTTACAAGTTATGGGACCCTGGGCAAGTCACTTAACCCTGTTTGCCTCAGTTTCCTCATCTGTAAAATGGACTGGAGAAGGTTTCAATATCTTTGCCAAGAAAATCTCAAATGGGTCACAAACAGTCAGACTGAAAAATGACTGAACAACAAGACGGCAATTTGATATAGGTTACTCATGCGCATTCATATAAAACATATTTCCATATTAGTCATGTTGTGAAAGAAAACACAGACCAAACGAAATCCCAGGAAAAAT
>CM053622.1:476803955-476851069 GCA_028646595.1 Phalanger gymnotis | reverse complement strand
CTCTGGAATTTGGTGACAATATTCCTAGAAGTTTTCTTTTGGGGACCTTTTTCAGGAGGTGATCAGTGGATTCTTTCGATTTCTGTTTTACCCTCTGGTTCTAGAATATCAGAGCAGTTGTCCTTGA
This sequence comes from Phalanger gymnotis, assembly GCA_028646595.1. Classification (NCBI taxonomy): domain Eukaryota; kingdom Metazoa; phylum Chordata; class Mammalia; order Diprotodontia; family Phalangeridae; genus Phalanger; species Phalanger gymnotis. Next base: position 476,850,942 of record CM053622.1, on the reverse strand, counting down.
TAATTTCTTGAAAGATGATATCTAGGATCTTTTTTTGGTCATGGCTTTCAGGTAGTCCAATAATTTTTAAATTCTCTCTCCTAGATCTATTTTCCAGGTCAGTGGTTTTTCCAATGAGATATTTCACATTCTCTTCCATTTTTTCATTCCTTTGGTTCTGTTTGATAATATCTTGATTTCTCATCAAGTCACTAGCTTCCACTTGCTCCAATCTAACTTTTAAGGTTCTATTTGCTTCAGTGGTCTTTTGGACCTCCTTTTCCCTTTGACTAATTCTGCATTTCAAGGCATTCTTCTCCTCATTGGCTTTTTGGAGCTCTTTTGCCATTTGGTTTAGTTTATTTTAAGGTGTTATTTTCTTCAGTATTTTGGGGTCTCCTTTAGCAAGTCATTGACTTGTTTTTCATGGTTTTCTTGCATCCTTCTCATTTCTCTTCCCAATTTTTCCTCTATTTCTCTAACTTGCTTTTCCAAATCTTTTTTGATCTCTTCCATGGCCTGAGACCAGTTCATGTTTTACTTGGAGGCTTTTGATGTAGGCTCTTTGACTTTGTTGACTTCTTCTGGCTGTATGTTTTGATCTTCTTTGTCACCAAAGAAAGATTCCAAAGTCTGAGTCTGAATCTGGGTGTGTTTTCACTGCCTGGCCATGTTCCCAGCCAACTACTTGACCCTTGAGCTTTTTGTCAGGGTATGACTTCTTGTAGAGAGTACTTTGTCCCAAGCTTGAGGGGTTTCACTGCTGTTTTCAGAGTTATTTCTACACAGCAAGCTCTGCCACTCTAGTGCTCCTCTTCCCCCAAGAACCACCAACCTGGACCACAACTCAGATCCAAGCAAGCTCTGCACTCTTGCTCTGATCTGCTGCTTAATTCCTCCCACCAGGTAGGCCTGGGGCCATAAGTAACTGCAGCTGTAGCTCTGGAAGCAGCCTCAGAGCTGCACCACCTCCACTGCCCCTGGGGTGGTGGCCCACCACCAGCTCCTTTCACTCTGTCCCCACAGTTTTTTCCCACTAACCTGCTCTGTTGTCTTTGGCGTTTGTGGGTTAGAAGTCTGGTAACTGCCACAGCTCACTGATTCAGGGAGCTACAGCCTGTTCCGCCCAGCTCCCAGAGCTGGGCTCTGCTCCTCTCCGCTCCCAGCTCTGGGTGATAGACCTTACCCAGTGACCATGCAGGCTGTCCTGTGCTGTAGCCCTCTACTTCCCTCTGCTATTTCATAGGTTCTGCAGTTCTAGAATTTATTCAGAGCCATTTTTATAGGTGTTTGGAGGGACCTGGGGGAGAGCTTTAGGCAAGTTCCTGCTTTCCAGATGCCAGCTTGGCTCTGCCAGAAACAGGACTTTTAACAGGCTTGAAAGTGCCCATACCTGATACTCTTGTTATTGTTGTTAAACCTTCAATTTACGGTCGTGTCTGACTCTTCATGACCCTATTTGGGGTTTTCTTTGCAAAGATATCAAAATAGTTTGCCATTTTCTTCTCCAGCTCATTTTACAAATGAGGAAACTGAGGCAAATAAGGTTAAGTGGCTTGCCCAGGGCCACACAGTTAGTAAATGTCTGAGACCAGATTTGAACTCAGAGCTGCCTGACTCCATACCCTGCACTCTATCCATTGGGCCACCTAGTTGCCTTTCTTTTCCCTATTCCATGACCTGTAATCTAGCAATCTAATTTGGGTTTTTTAGTGGCCCTTCCCACCTATTTGGAAGAAATAGACAAAATTACTTTTATCGCCTTTAGTCATATATGAAACAGGGCTTTGAACAAGCTTGAAAGTGCCCATACTTAATACCTGCAGCATTAAATCTAGCAACAAATATTTTTGAGCATGTTTTCATTAGGCACATAGTTTGTGCCTAATTCTATTCTATAAAAATTCTGAAGTCATTCACTTCATTTAGTTTTTTCCAAGTTATCAGTCTAATCAGTAGTTCATTAGTTAAATAATTCTACAAATGCCACAATAAAATTAATCTCTTTAGGAAAATCTCAGTGCACTTTAATTTAGAAGTTTCCTGACTGCTCCATTTTATTAGTTTACAGTGAAGGAGCAATCCTCTGCCTCTACTATTATGGATCCCTAGATGGTATATCTTTGTTTGACTAACTACTGCCTGCAGTGTTGTTATTTTTTCCTATCTCTTTGGAGATCTCAGAACTGATATACAGGGTCAGCAGAGGTCCCTAAGCTTAATAACTCATACATATGATCAAATAAATGGGAAAGAGCTATCATATTTTCTTATATTCTATGTCACTATCTCCTTTGTATATGTGTAAGCACGTACTCATAAATATTTTCTGCTTTTAAGAGGATATTTAAGAGTTAAATTTTATAGTGGGGGAGATAAAGGTATCTCTTTAAAATTTATCTTGAATAATTCTATTATGAGGCTATTAGGTGGCACAGTGCCTAGAGTGCCAGGCCTGGAGTCAAAAAGACTCATCTTCTTGAGTTCAAATCTGGGATCAGACACTTGCTAGCTGTGTCACCCTGGGCAAATCACTTAACCCAGTTTGCCTCTGTTTCCCATCTGTAAAATGAGCTGGAGAAGGAAATGGCAAAACCGCTCCAATATCCTTGCCAAGAAAACCCCAAATGGGGGCACAAAGAGTCAGACACAACTGAACAACAAATATGTTTTTAAATGTTTGGCGTAATTACCTATCAATCTCAATAATGACTTCAGCAGGGAATGTCGCTAGCACAACTATCCACAATTGTACATTCCATTTTCCAATCTGTAGAAGTGACTTTTTCACTGTATAGCAAAGCACATGGAGTACTTTTAGCAGATGGGATAAAACATCATTGTGCTATAACGCTTAGAAAAGTGAGATCAATTAAAGATGCATCGGCTTCTCTACTAACATGAATACTAGTACCATTTTATTATGGCTATTATTCAGGCTATACAGTGTAGTGGACCAAGGGCCACACCTGGACTAGGGAAGAACTGGGTTCAAGTACTGCTATGACACATGCTAGTTCTGAACAATTTACTTAACATATAAATGCCCCAGGCAACTTCTAAGAAGATAAGTTACAGAGGGGCTCCTGATCTGTGTTGGTTCAAGGTGTTTCAGATTGATGAAATCACAGGTATAGGGAAGAAGAGTAGAATATTTGTCCTGTATGTAAGCCTGGATTTATCAGCTTTCTGGGCAATGACTTGGTCCCAACACATTGTTTTCAGTCATATCTGACTCATTGTGACCCTATTTGGGCTATTGTTGACAAAGATACAGCAGTGGTTTGCCACTGCTCCTCCAGCTCAATTTACAGATGAAGAAACATAAACAGGGTTAAGCAACTTTCCCAAGGTCACACAGCTATTAAGTGTCTAAGGCCATATTTGAATTCAGGTCTTCAGGACTCCAGGCCTACTGCCCTATCTACTGTGCCAACTAGTTGCCCTCTCCGACACATTACCAAACGCTAAGAATCTGGAAGTAATGGGGGCACAGTGGATAGAGTATCAGGACTGGAGTAAGGAAGACCTGAGTTCAAATCTGGCCTCAGACACCTACTAGCTATGTGACATCAGGCAAGTCACTTAATCTCTGTTTACCTCGGTTTCCTCATCGGTAAAATGGAGATAACAGGATTATACAGGGTTATGTATGCAGATGATTTTTAGGTTAACAGAGTTATGCATGCAGGGTTGTTATGAGGATCAAATGAAGTAAAAATAGTAAACACTATATAAATGTTGACGATGACGGCTATGATGACAATGATGGTGATGGTGATGGTGATGAAGATCATGATGTTGTTGATGGTGATAAAGAAATTACAGAGTGCTTTAAAGCTTTCAAAGTGACTGCAAGTGATTATATCCTTAATTTTGTTTGAGTCTCACAATAACCTCGAGAGGCAGGAACTAAAGGCATGATTAGTCTCATTTAATGTATTAGGAAATTGAGGATCAGAGAATTTATTGACCTAGCTATGGTCATATAGCTAGTAAGTGCCAAAGTCAGGATTTGAACCCAGACTCAAAGTCTCCCCGCTCTCCCCACTCCTACTACACTCTGTTTATACCCTTTATTACTGACTCTTCCTAGGGTTTTGTGGGGTGTTTACATGATGATATCTTCTTTCTGACCCCTACCAGACTGTTAGTTCCTTGGGAGTATTGATTATGTTTTATTTATTTCCATATCAGGGTCTGTCACCAAGAGAAACGTTAATTGTATCAAATGTATTGAAGACACAGGGAGAAAAGGGAAATAGTAAATTCAAGTAATAGGAAATCATATGGAGTCTAAGACCAGTGCCTTAAAGGCACTTTAATCAGTATTCCACTATACACTATGAATGATGCTCCATGCCAAAGACATTGCCTGTTTCTCTCCAAAAGGACCCCAAGCCAGGTAACTTCTACACATGCATACATACAGGTACCTTCTATAAATATGCATTTCCTACTGCTTGGCACATAATAGGTACTAAATAAATGCTTATTGACTGACTGACTGAGCTACAGGCAAGGAAACACACACACACTTTCTAATAACTAAAAAAGCCTTAACTTTCTTACGTCATGATAAGGAACACAACAGATTGTGGCACACCTGCAGTGCAGCCATGATGTATTGTAAATATTCAATAGCTAGACTCACAACATTGCCAATGATGGATTGTTCCCATTAAGATAAATGAAAGTAGCAAGTCTCCAGAAGGCATGCTGAGAAAACTAAGTGGTACTAGAGCTAAGGAGAAGGGGCTAAGGGAGATGGCCAGCTGCTACACAATAAATAATTCTAGATAACACAATTTAACAAAAAATCCATGGGTAATTATGTTGAATAGATAAAAGTCTTCAAAGCAAAACTTTTGTGGAATAATAACACCACAAGTTATTGAATGCCTGCAAATGTGCACAGCACTATGCTAGACACTGGGGGAAATGCAAAGTTTATCTAACGCCTGATACTTGCCTTCAGGAAAAATAAGAAAAACAATTATATGGTGTAATGCATTTCTAAGAGAAATCTATGAATTTTAAAATGAAAAGCCTCTCATGGAATCCACACTGGAAAAGTAGAATCCCCTTCCTTGATTAAATGACAAATAAATTTAAAGTGACATTTAAAGGAAACCATGCCTTGAAAACTGTCAAGAGATGTCGGCATATCTGTGTGATCCCACATTTTGGCTACTTTCACTTGGGGGCACATGCAGGAGTTATATTCCTCTCTAACCCTTACCCCTCCCAAACCTAGGCTTCATCCTCAATATGTTCTCCAGTTTCTTCACCCCTCAGTACTTTCCTAGGCTGCCGTCTCTGATCTGATCTCTCCTTCCCTTCCTAATCCCCATGTCTTAGAGAACCAGTTCAGCTTTACACTGTACCCTGGAATCCCTTGCTGTACTCTGGAATCCCTTGCTCCCTTCACCCTTTGTCAGTCCTACCTTGCCAAAGCCCAAACCTGGATTACTCCCAGAATTCACTTCCTTTGTTCTCATTTATGTGCTGCCAGTTGATAGGAAGTTAAAAAACCACGCTGAACTGGTCCATTACAGATTTGGTACCTAATGTCAACTAGGTAGGTCCTCACTGCAACAACGTAACCTTTCTATTTATCCCCCAATAGATTCTCTATCATACTCACTACTAGATTCTGTCAGCAACAGGAAAGCACTGGTGTTTGTTGTGTAGGAGATGGCTATTTGCACAGTAAAGTGAAGGGAAACAATTTTTAAAGACCTCAAGATTTTTATTAATGAAGCAACCAATCACCAGTTCAACACACCAATAACAAAATATATCTTGCCCTTCTTGGTTAAAAAAAAACGGAGGAGAAGACTACCAGAGACATAGAACTAGATACATATTCTCAGATGTGATTTGGGGAGTTTGGGGCGGTTTTGTTTTGTTTTATTTTGTTTTTTGCTTTGCTATATACATTTGCTTTACTATATACATATATATACTATATGTGTATGTATATATACATATATGTATATAAATGTACTATATACATTTGTTATAAGGAAGTACTTTTACTTGGGAGAAGTTTGTTGGTTAATGATAGATACAAAACAAAAAAGAAGCATTGATCAATGATGCATTTTTTTAAAATGTTAAACCTCTGAGGCAGGAGTTGAACCAATGTCTTTAATGCTCCACAACACCACAAAGTCCACAACTCTAGCCACTATGCTATATCACCTATATGTAATATATATATAAATTTATATTGTTATTCTTGTTGTTATTAATCAAATGGTCCCCTAAAGAGTAAGCTGGTCTATTTTTTCTTGCTGTAGTTTAGAAAACAATTCCTTATACTATGAAAATAAAACTGTTGCCTGTGATTTTTTTTAATCTCCAGTTTTCTATAGTTTCTTACAAACTATGCTCCCTAAAACCCTTGGGAAATATGGGTACAATTTTCATTTCCACTCTCTAGCATCAATAATGTCATTGGAAGAACTAGATTCCGATTTTTAAAAATCATCTTCAAACATTTATCTATCTTGGGAACCAATATATGCAAATACAATAAATGATTCCTTGGTTGACATTTTTAGAGTTTCCTCTATCATTCTGATATCTCTTTTTAATATTTAAATAGCTAACCATAAATTGTATGCTAAAGAAATCTGTTGATTGAAAATGGTATACAGCAGAACACCTCAGAAAAGTAAATTGTCAGAACAGCACTACAAAAAAATAAAGTTATTCAATAACTGTTGCAAAAGAAAATCCTAGAATTTTATTAGAAATCACATCTGTTCCAATTCCATGTTTTGTTTTGAAAATTGAGTGTGTAATGTGGCATTAGTCATAACATTATGGTCATTCTAATCCAGAGGAGTTTTAAAATAAATGCTGGACCCTATCTCTTTCCATATGAACTTATGATTGGATTGCTTGCTGCATAACCATAGCCCTGGGGAAACACTGTTCTCTTGTGTGGCCTTCTCATTTAGGGGAGTCTGATATGAAAGAAGAAAAAAAAGGTAGGGAAGAGAAATAGTCATCCCCTCAAGGTACAGTAAACACTGGCCACTGCTGCTTTGATTTCCCAAAAGTCCCACTTCCTTCATGAGTATCGCCCTCTTGGAGAAAGTTACTACGAAGTAGTATTGGAAAAGAGCTAGCCCAGGTAGTTTGAAATACAAATTACATCATAGCAATAACTAAAATTAAGTCACAAATTAAATGACCTGGCAAGACCATTGTTTGAGTGGAGGGATGGAAGTGTTAGCAAAATTTGTATTAAAGCACTAAGTAGCAGAAATCCTTTATTCTCACATTGTAAGTGCTATATAAATGTTAGCTATTATTGTTTTCAATATATTTTTATTTATTTTGTTAATTATTTCCCAACTACATGTAAAAAAATTAACATTCTTTTTTTAAATTTTGAGTTAAAAATTCTCTACCTCCCTTCTGGCCCTCCTCCATCCCTTGAGAAAGCAATTTGCTTCTGTTGGCATTATTATTCTCCTTCTCCTTCTTCTCCTTCCCCTCCTTCTTCTCCACATTCTTCTCCTCCTTCTCCTTCTCCTTCTAATTCTTCTTCTTTACATCTTCTTGAAGTTACATGCTTCCATTTCTACTACCATATCCCTATTTCTGCTACTACAAGTCTAGCTCATGTCCTTTGCTCCATTTGTGTGGACTATTACAATTCTCAACTTTATTTTCTTCTCATGCCTCATGCCCTCTCCTCAATCCTTCATACTGATGACAGAACAGACATAGATTAGCAGTCCACAGAGATATCCACCATTCTGATACCTCTCCACAGACCTCCTTTGGGACCTGCCTTCTCTAGACCCCTCCCCCCGGGGAATGATTTCTTTTTAAACTCACCCAGCCAGTTAGCTTGGTGCATTCTTCTGGACACATTTTGATGCCCAGAGAAATACTGGTGAATGTACACTCTCTGATGTAGGAAGTTACTGAAATAAATAGATAACTTTCTCCTTCAAACAGAAGCCCTCAGCTTGAAATCTATGACTGAAATATCTGGCAGATATATCACTGTCCTTTTCTCAGTTGTTCCTAAATGCCTCTCCCCAAACTGTGCATTCAGGCATTAGCACACACATTTTAACCCTTAATCATGGATTTTATAGAGATTAAAGTGAACTTAAATCAAAGAAACTTCCAAAGACTAGAGACTTAGCCAGCCAGCAAGGTTACTTTCACTTCCCAGGAAGTGTGAAAAGATGGAGTTGGAAGCAGGGAAAGCTTTGTTCTGTGGGCTTAAAGGAACCCTTTACCACTAGATACACAATGTCTCTGCTCTGGACCATGGCCTGTCTCCCCATCCTGCTGAGGTTCTATTTCGTTACACTAAGAACACCACAGGGTATTGCTCCTTGCTCTCCTCCATTGCAAGATCAGAAATCAATTTGCTCTCGGTTCCTCCAGGCATAGTTGCTAAAACTTTCAGTGCCATTGTGTTTTGTTGTTACCTAGTCCTCCATCTGGTGCTTCACCCAAAAGAAAGCTCCTCTAAGCCCTTCATTATAACAGAGACAAACAGAAAGTCAGATCAGAAATCAGAAACTTAGCTGCTCTAGAGTTTCCCCATAACCTTCAATTAGGTCTCTTTCAATATAACTTACACTGCTTTTTCTTCCTAGTACCTTCATTTCAAAAAAGAAAAGAATAGAGTCTGCAAGCATGGACCAGGGAGCATGATTTCTATTCCTGGAAAAAATGATAGAATATATAACTAAAGGGGTATTTAGTAAAAATACAGAATAAGAAGTAGTGATAACAAAGAGCCAAAATGGCTCTCTCAAGAATAGGTGAGCCAGTGGTGGGATCCAGCTGGTTAGCATTGGTTTGGTAGAACTAGTACCTAATTTTAGGTTTAGTTCCCTGGTTGTTGGGGGGGGGGGCAGGGCTTGCCCCTCGGTTTGGTTCCCTGGAGAACTGGTTGTTAATTCATTTGAATCCCACCACTGAGGTGAGGCCACACTAACCCCATTTCCTTTTCTGACAATGTTACTAGATTGGTAAATTAGGAGAATGCTATAGATATAGAATGAGGCGGCTATCTTCCCGAGTTCGAATCTGGCCTCAGACACTTGGCAGCTATGTGACCGTGGGCAATTCATTTAACTGTTTGCCTCAGTTTCCTCATCTGTAAAATGAGTTGAAGGACCGCTCCAGTATCTTTGCCAAGAAAATTCCAAATGGAGTCACAAAGCATCAGACACAATTATGACTGAACAATTACAACAAATAGACATAGAATAGTTACACCCCTTCCCCAACTTACATTCCCACTTACAAGTCGGAGTCACCACAGGTTCAATTGACTACTACTACCAAGGCTTCTGAGATAACCTAGAGAGGCTGAGTTTCTAATATTGTAGCTCATGAGCCTCTACCAGTATGTTTCCCATTGATTATTAGCCAATAAACTTTAATCAAAGAGTATTTACTAAGGTGAAATAGTAAGGACAATTATGGAGATGGAACATCCACCGGTATTACCCTTTGTGCAGGTTTTCAGAGTTTTTCAGTGTATTGATCAGTTGTGCTAATTTATTTCCTTTTCTTCTTTTCTCTTTAGAAATACAATTTATTATATGGACTGGTCCTCTGGGATGGAGAGGGGACAAGATATTGGGAATCATTATAATGATGTAAAAAAAGAAGACATCAATAAAACTTATTTTTAAAATATACATAAGGAGGGCCATTGCCATATAGGAGTCAAGGGCAATAAAAGTTATTACTGATTCTATGTTCAGCTATCAAAGGGCCCTAGACAATAGGTGCTCTCTAAGCACAATCAAGTAGTCATTCCAGTGGGGTTAGACTAGGTACTTTTCCATTCTAAATTTATGATTGTATGAGTCTACATGAGTCCTGTATTATTTAATATTTTTATCAGTGGCTTACATAAAGACATAGATGACATGCTTATCAAGTTTTCAGATGATACAAAAACCTGGGAAGGAAAGTTAATATACTGTATGACAGTCATAATTAGAATAGTCTAAAACATTAGGATGAATCTAATACTAATATAGCAAAATTTAAAAGGGATGACTCAATCAACAAACTAGCAATGGACTAGTTAGTGAAAAAGATCTGGGGATTTTAGTGGAGCACAAGTTCAGTATGAATCAACAGTGTATTACAGCAGTCAAGAAAGCAACTGCAATCCTAGGCGATATTGAGAGGCATTGTACCATTAGACATGGGACTAGAGAGGTGAGAGTCTCACCATATTCTAGGGGCAGTCATACCTCATCTAGAGTATTATTCAGTAGTAGCCATCACATTTTAGGAAGGATATTGCTAAGCTGAAGAGCATCCAGGCAGTAGCAACCAGGATGGCTAAGTGCTTAAAGATCATTCCATATGAAGGTTGGTTGGAAGAACTAGGGTGTGTTTAGCCTGAAAAAGGAAGACTCAGGGAGGACATAATATCTCCCTTCAATTGTTTGAAGGGCTGTCACCTTGAAGAGGGTGTTCTGCCTGACCCCAAAGGGCAGAACTAGAAGCAATAGGTGGAAGTTTCAATAAGGCAAATTGAGGCTTGATGTCAGAGGAAAAAAAAAACTTCCTAATTAGAGCTGTCTAAAAAGTTGAAGGAGCTGCCTTAACAGGTAGTAGGTTTCTGCTCATTTGCTCTTCAAGCAAAGCCTAGATGGTCATTTATCAGGCATATTGTAGAGGGGATTACTATTGAGGCACAGATCTGACTAGGTGACCTCTAAGGTGCCTTCTAACACTGACATTCTGAGATTCTGTGATCTTTGCTTTCCTGTTATCTCAATGTTTGCCAGCTTCTCTATCTGCCACTGTGTGCGCAATGAGACTATCCCTTAGGGACTTCAGCTCCATTTCCTCTATCAAATCCCTCAAGCCCACTTTGGGATGTATGGGGCAGTTTGCTGTGAATCAGTGTCTTAAAAAGCCCTTACAGGCTTACTTTCTGAATGGGTCTTCCATGCAATTCTAAAAGCACTGGGTCTAATCCAATACATTCTGTGGTAACCCAGCAAATATTTGTGGATGGAGGAGGGAGAATCAACCAAATCTCATAATATTCCAACATTGGAATTGTTTCTCTCATGGGCCCATGATGAAGGTAGTTAAGGTCATAGAATTAAAGCTAGAAGGGACCTTGAAGTTCCTCTCATTTTATACATGAGAGCACCTGTTTTAACAATCTGGGTAACAGCTGTTGTGGGGGTGAAAGACCAACACAACCCCAACAACAAGCACGCTACCAACATGCTGCAAAACCACAGGTTCTTTTGATCTGCTTTAGTAAGGAAAGCAACGTTAAGGGGTTGACAAGCTTACTTTAATTCAGCATACAAATATCATTCACTTAGTTCGGGGGAAAAAACCAGCACCCTGAACTTCAGGGCAAATTACAAACAAAGTACAAATATCGACAGACAGAGCTTGTCTGATTCAAATCCCAATACATAGTTACCAGAGTTTAACAAAGTCTCAGCATCTGGGTTTACAAGCTGGAGGGCTCCTTAGCTACAGCTCCCCAGAGTCTCTGCATCAGCACCACCCAGCGTGACAGCTCCTAAACAAATTACAAACATAGACAGACAGACCAAATACAGATTCATAGTTACCAACATCTAAATTCAGCCTGGGAGCTCAGAACAAGGGCTGGCCCAGAGTCACGAGTGCCACTATGGGTGTGGGTAAGAGCTCCGGGGAAGAGAAAGCCAACCCCTGGTTTTATATCTTTTTCAGTCACACATGCGACTCACCCATGTGACCTAAAATCGTCACAAAGAAGCTACTTAAACCCACGTGGTCTAAGAGCCTCTGATGTCCCAAACCTATCACTCAAACTCATGTGTAAACTAGGCCCTCCCTTAGTTAGCCCCACCTGGGGCCCCACCTTGGTTACCAAGTCACACCTACATAGGTTTAGCACCTAATTGGGGTTTAGCACCTAGTAAGACTCAAAGAAATTTAATTAATCATTTTAAAACAGTAAGAAAGTCCCAACTCAATTGATATTTCAGCACCAAGGCCCAGAGAAGTTAAGAAACTTCACAAAGGTGGCATAGCCAGGACTGTAACCAAGGTGCTAGTTCCCCAAATTCAACCCACTTTCTACTGTTCTCATAATGTTTCTTAGAAGAAATTTATTTTCTTTTGTAAACACTTACCTAGTTTAATATTAATTGTTCTTTGTTGATACTTTTTCACATCACAATTCTATTTCTAGATTGTGTTGTGTCTAGAAACATCTTAAAAAGAGGTTAATTGGCTTGGAACTAACTATCCTCTATTCTCATGAAGGTGAAGTCCCAAAGAGCAGTCCCATCCTTGTTTTACTTAATTTAGAGCTTTGTCCTCCTTTGTCTCTGGAGCAAATAATAGTAAATGAAAAGCTATATGAAAAGAAATTGACTATCACAGAATCACAGAATTAGAGAGCTCAGAGAGTCCAACCCATGCCCCCAAAGCAATCCCCACTATGATAGATAAACCCCACAAGTGGTCATCTAGTCTCTACATGAAGATTGGATAGCTCTAATTAGCCCAGTCAAGTAATCAAAGAAGAAACAATGGCTTTATAAAAGGTTGCACAGGACTGATTAGATAGCCTATTCTTTCTACTCTAGGAAACGACATACAGGATAGCTTAAAAAGTGGGGAAAGACCATCAATCATTGAAGGTCTTCAGAGAAAGCAGGAAGGAAATAGAGTGTCCCCTATCCTGTCCAAAAAGCTAAAGTGTAGGGAGGACAATGGAATGAGGTTTCAAAGTACAGAGGCATTTGTTAGAATATGCAAGGTAAATAGGAAACAAAAGGTTTGAGCTCTAAATATAAGAAGTTCTCAGACTGGGTTTTCCTATTTGGCTCAGGTTGGAAAGTTCAAGACAGTCAATCAGCCCAATTCCACTCTGATCAGCCTGGAAGCTTTGATCAGCTCTGTTTCTGACCTCGGCTGGTTCACTCCTTAAACAACTTATTGGTCCTCCACCCAGGGGCTCACCATATGTCCACACCAGATAGACCTAGTCCACTTTAACTGAAAACTCCTGAGCTCAAGAAATATCTGCCTCTAAATCTGATCATTTTTAAAGGCTTCTCCTAAGCTCATCCCTGATGAAGAGATGATGCAATGCACTTCTCCCTTCATTGTAGAGGTGGAGGATTGTGGTTGAAGAATATCGCATATATTGTCAAACTCAGTTGATATGTTGGTTAGTTTTACTAACTGGGTTCTTTTTTTTCACTATTTTTCACTTTTATTACAAAGGATAATTGAGGAGGGGGAGAGATAAATTCAAAGATGAAAGTGACATGAAATGTCAATAAAAATTAAAAATGAGTGGGCAAAAATTTTGTTCTGTTCTTCTAAGTTGATCTGAAAGAACTGGAAATGATATAATACCTAGCTTGGTTGCCAAGGCATCACCATACTACAGCCAAGAGTCTCCATTACAAATATTTTCAGTACTCTGTTTCTATATACTATACTCAAAGAGTCTTTGTACTAATTTAACTGTTAAAAGAAATATGATCCCTAGAACATAAAAAAGCATTTAATATGGTTTCACCTTATCCCCCAGGACTCTATGTGCTTCTAATTGTTTTCTGTAGCACGATGATTTTTCTACTTATTGTAAAACTAGAAGCCACACAAAACTCCTAAATAAATAAAAGTCTCATTCTCACTCTAGCTTTGATTTGCTACTAATACCAGAAAACCTGGATTGAAATTCTGGCTCTTTTACTCAGACCTTTTTACTCAGCAGCCAATCTTTTACTCAGACTCTTGTGACCTCAGGCAAACTCTTCTAGTTTGAACTAGGACTAGATCTTTTCTAGTCTTCAATTTCTTTATCTGTCCAAAGAAGGAGTTGGATTACATGATCTCTAAGTGCCTTGAAGTTATAGATCATATGAACCTCTACATATGAAGCCTATCTATATAGTTTACAGGGTCTAGAGCTCTTCTGCCAACCTCTCAGGTGCCCTGGAAGTTTGCATCCCCAGGATGAGGCTTCATACAACTCTCCCCAGGCTCCTAAGGTTACCACTAAGAAGTTGTGGGTTATCTCTTGTGTTAAAGTTGACAAGAGAGTTGATTATCAGTTGATACCAATTAACCAGACAAATTTAATTAGCTTTTGGAAAAGGATATTTTACTAAGGTTGAACACTTAGTACAGAACATTTCCCAGAAATCTGTGGTATGCTTTCCCAGAGAAACATAGATGGAATATCCCCTTCAGGGGAACTGAGGCTCAAGTTTCAAAAGTATGTGTGGCAAAGGGTTAATGCACACATTCCTAATTGCTAAAGTCTTTTTCTCCCTCTGTGGAGTACTCATGAAGTTGACCTTAGGCATAATGTAGCTCTTTTATTGGGATCCTTGTAAAGACATCAATTTTCTTTTCCTCAGCACATCCAGTCTATCCTTGGTTCCCAATGTAAATATACCCACCAGCTGCTGCTGAACCAGAGATGGGACTGGGATACAGATGAAAGTAGAAATACTCTTCTTCAAAGTTCACAAGGTCTTGCTCTGGTCAAGGGGGTATCAAAGGAAGGAGGATGCTGGGGCACTCTCCTCACCCCCAAGTAATTGCATCCCTAGGGCTTGAATACATGTATGTTGATTGATTGACATACATATATCTCTATATCAATCAATCAATAAACATTTATTAAGCACCTACTATGTGCCAGACACTGCTCAAAGTGCTTCACAAACATTATCTCATTTGTTCCTATACAGTATTGCATTTGAACCTCATAACAACCCTGTGAGAGAGGGACCACAGCTTTTATTTCATTTGAAGAAACTGAAACTTACATGGCTTGCCCACAGTTGCACAACTCCTGACCAAATCTTCTCAGGAAGATTTGCAATGGAAAAATGCTGACTTTTAAACAATGAAACATTTGAAGAAAGAAACAGAAAAATATAAGCATATAGAAAATCCTTTTTAAAAGAAGCATTTCACATGGAAAAATATTATCAGCACCACCTTAAAAGGTTTAACAGTCTCTGACAGCCTCAAGAGGAATGATAGATTCACTCTCTTACACTTAGGCTACAAGGACAATTTTTTTAAGTTCCAATAAACAGAAGTCCTTGAGGTTCTGGCAGGCTTTATTAGTGGCCGTCAATATGGTTTAAAGAAAAGAAGGTCACGTACTCCTCTTTAATGTCCCAAGACAATCAAATGGAAAACAGTCTTTGTTAGGTCCTCTTTAAAAATAAATATCAGAGCAACTTTCTAGTTTGACACCACAGGTTAACTTCTTCTGGAAATGTGAACTGTGAAGAAACAGCTTGTAGTTTAGACAGAAGTAGAACCACAGGCTATTTGCCATAAAGTAAAACCATCATCTGCCTAGAAGACATTTACTAGGGAGATTATTTTAGAGTCAAGATTACATTATAACAATATTAGCTAATCTTTTTTTAATAGCATGGTATCCCTAGAAGATATACATTTTACAAAGAAGGAAACTAAGACTTGAAAAAGTCCAAATGACTTGCCCGCAGTTCCACAATTAGTGAGTTTTATAGACAATATTCCCCTAAGTCTTCCAGCTATGTGTCAGTGGATTTCAGGTTTTCTATATACTTTATACAGATATAGATAAATAAATATACATATATATAGCTGGATGGCATTCACAAAGTCCCACACATCCCCATGATGCCAAGGGTCAGCAAACCAGTGTCCTTCCTGGGGCTGATCCATTTGCTCCCCCAAAATGAAAACTGCCCAGGTTACCCTTTAGGCAGATACCTCATTGCCTTTGGACTTGGACCAACCCTAGACACATGGAGATAAGCATGGGGATCCATGGGGAAAAAATTCAAATTGCTTGAGAAATTATAAAATGGCATTTTCTACTCCGAAGACATAAACATACTGAAATGCATTTCCCAAACATTTTCTTTTTTTTCTCACTCTTTTTCTTTGGTCATTGTCCCTATTTGCTGCCAGACAATTCTGACATTTACTAGTTGCACAACTGGGGGCAAACCACCTAACTTGTTAAAGCCTCAGTTTCCCTCTGTGAAATAAAAGCTGTGGTCTCTATCTCACAGGGTTGTTGTAAGTCTCAAGTGCAATACTGTACATGAACAAATGACATAATATTGTGAAGCACTTAGCACAATGCCTAGCACATGGCAGGCGCTTAATATATGTTTATTGATTGATATATTATATATGTGTCAATCAATCAACATGTGTTTATTAATGTATAATTAATTATTTAATCATTTTAATTAAATTAAATTATTTGTATACAAATAATTAAATTAATTATTAGTTTATTAATGGGAATACAAATACAAAGCATGAAACTCTCAAGGAATTTACATCATAACAAAGGAGACAAAAAGGGAGAGGAAAGGGAGGGAGGAAATGGAATAAGCATTAAGTTCCTATGTGCCAGGTACTGAGCTAAGCGAATTACAATTATTATCTCATTTGATCCTCACAGCAACCCTGGGAGGTAGGTACTATTATCCCCATTTTACAGTTGAGAAAATTGAAGCAGACAGAAATGACCTGACCAGCCTGAGGCTGGATTTTAACCCAAGCGATCCTGACTCCAGGTCTGGCACCCTATATAACCACTGAACCACTGGGCTATCTCAAATTACATATACAATTATAAGAAGTTCAAATATAATTACATACCACATAAATATAAAAAGAATAAATAAAGTGGAGAAAACACTAGCAGATGGGAGGAATAGGAAATCTTTCACATCAAAGATGGTCACAGCCCAGTCTTGAAGAAAGAGAAGAATTCTAAGGGAGCAGACATAAGGAGAGAATGCAATAATAGCAGCAATAGCAATTGACTATAGTGAATCCCAGACACCACAGTCAGGAATGTAACTTTTTAAAGGCTTGAGGCAGAGATAGCCATAAGTACTACAAACTATCGAAGGAAAAGCTGGGAAAATGACAGGAGAAAAAGAACCAGGGCAGCATAGATAGCCAAACAAGCAATGGCATGGTTATCAAGACTGTGGAGAGGACCAACAAATCAGCTACAGTAAATGAGGAAGCTATCAGACAGGTCAAAGGTAATAGCAAGAAATGACTCCCAACCAGTCAACTAGCATCACCTGTTGTGTGCCAGGCACTGTGCTAAGTTATGGGGATACAAAGAAAGTAAAAAAAATAGTCCCTGCTCTCAAGAAATTCACAGGGAGATAACATGTACAAATAATTTATATACAGGATAAATCAGAGATAATAATAAAAAAAGAGACTAGCATTAAGGTGAATCATAAAAGATTCTTAAAGAAGGTAGGTCATTAGCTAAGATATGAAAGGAATCAGGGTAGCTGGGAAGCAGAGATGAGGAAGAAGAGATTTCCAGGCACAGTGGATAGCAAAGGAAAATTCCCAAAGCTGAGAGATGGGTATGCCATTATAATTGAGTATGTGGCCAATTGTTGCAGTAGAATTTGGCTAAGTATTAATGGCATTACTGGGAAATGAACTTGGTAGTGATATTCTGTGAGAATATGCCAGCAATAGTATCCAAGTCATCCCAAATCCTAGATAATCCTATCTAAGATCACCTTTTACCAGATTGAATAGCTTGGAAACTCCTGAGCATCTAGGTTTGGGGCAGTCCATTTTAGATCTAAAGGTGCCCAATCTATCAGGAAGGTAGAAGGAATGGTTCTGATCATATGGGAAGGTAGCATTACCATATCTTTTGTCCCAAGAGTTCTTACAGTCTGTCCTAGGAAGTGGTGCTATGTTATCAGAATAGTTTGGAGGACTCCAAAGCAAGCCTAATTCAGTGTATAACCTGGCTCCCACACAGATGATGTGGAAGAGGGATAGCCCTGCCCTTTGTGTCATACATATTTGAAAGGAGTTATAACTTCTGGTTGACAGAGGGAATGCTGATCACAATGCTGCTTAGAACTTGATTGAGTTGATTTAAGACACTATTCATGAGAAATACTTTGAGAAAGAAGCTCTAGAGAGGAAATGGAGAGAACCTTACTCTCATCAGAATTAGCTCAAAGAGGGAATAATATACCCACTCAATTGGATATAGAAATCTATCTTACCCTGAAGAAAAGTAGGTGAGGAAGAGGATAAGACAAGAGGGAAGAGGTGATAGAAGGGAGGGCAGATTGGGAAATGAGTTGTCAGAAGCAAAACACTTTTGAGGAGGACCAGAGTGAACAAAAGTATTGTGTGCCCCCTCCTTTCCAAAATGGGTGAGGAATGCCTAGTGGGGAGTTACCTGGGTCAGGATTATTGCCCCATTGTCACTTTTTCAAAAAGAAAATGCCCTTGTTTGTAAACCCTTCTTAGAAACTTGAAAATAATAATAAAAGCCACCAACAAAATAAAATAAGCAAAGATTCCAGAAAAAAAAAAGGTGATATTCTACCAAGAGTCTACAAAATAGCCATGGAAAACCATCAGAAACTTAAAATATATCACAGCCAAGTGCTACTAAATTTTCTGGTGGTCAGAAGAACAGAAGTTATGTAGAAGTATCCATGCAGATGTTTAAAAAGGTCCTATCCACCATTCACAGAGAAACTACTGGAAGAAAAAAAAATGGCTCATATGGGACATATCTAGGTATTCATTTGTTTGAAGAGGAAATTCTGTTTTACTATCTTCCTGGGCAATCAGAGAAATCAGGCAATCCTGCTTTGGCACTAAGGGATAGGTAGCTCTTGTGCAATTGCTACTTTGCTATATATTATCTTGTGTGAATTATATACTCAGTCTATAGTATATAACTTTGCTATGTACTATTGATACATGTACTATGTCTGCATTTTCCAGTTTATTGAATGCAACTTTAATGTAGATGGTATCTAATTTTTGACCACATATGTTGTGCATGTTTTACATAATTGCCTGTGCCTATGTTATCTGCCAATTGATTAGCATTTATGATGTACAGTTATAAACTGTACCTCTGCAACAGAGTGTGATTTGTAGGGCCTGTAAATATGTTACTAAAAGGAGAGTGTAGGGAAGACAGTAATTTAAGTGCATTTGCAGGATACCCCGCTTCTCCAGTTTGGCTAAATTAAGCTTCAGGTTAATCTGTATGACCCTGGCACTAGTGACCAGGGGTATGATAACAGCTGAAAGGAATTTGCCCACCTCAAACCAAATGTCAATTAAGTCTAAAAGAGTTTCCATTGAAGAAAGTAAGTTATTAAAAAGAAAGACGACCTCTTGAACTCTTCTTTGTGTTGGTTGAGAGCAGCTATGGGTCTGACTCACAAAAGCGCTGAAAATGCTCAAAGTCTATCTATAGAAGGTCTCACCAACAACAAGAAATTTTAAGAATCTGTAAATCCTCCTCTTCCAGTGAAAAGCAATCTCTAGCTAAAACACATAATCAGCAAGATGTCAGAAGAGTCATTTTCCTCAAAACTCTCTAGGCCCAAAACTTCGGAAAAAGAAATTCTATACCAGATATAGATTAATTAAAACTGAATCCACAAAGTTAAAAGACAGAAAGTAGGCTAAAAATTTGAATGACATGAGTATATATAGAAATCACACTTAGTGTCCCTACTTCCCTATTAAGTTCACATGCCAAGTACATCAAGCACATGTAATCTCACAGTCATGCTTTTGGATATGGTATGGCTATGAGAGTCCCTACCTGGTCTCGCAATGGAATTGAATAAGTCTGAAGTTCTTCTTACCCTACAAGGAGAAGCTGATGTTAGATCTACCTAATCACAGAAAAGAAAAGAAGAGCTAATGATTTGGGAAAGGGTACAAAACAAAACAATATAAAGCCAGTTAGAGAGGTAAAAGAGCTTCTGAGCCCAGAGAAAAGGAACTGGAAGACCACTTGAGTTCTATGTAATTATAATTACCACCAGAATAAAAATCGAGAAAATATACCTCCCCACACCTTCCTTCACTGAAGAGGTGAGAAAAACAGTTGTAGAATATAGTATATGCTGTCAAACATGGTCACTGTATTGATTGGTCTTGCTGAACTGTTTTTTTTTTCTCATCCTTTAAAATATGATACAAGAGGTGGGTCACTAGTTGGGGAAAATAAGTTGAATGTATTCAGAAACAAATGTGAGGCAAAAACAAAAGACATTAATAAAATTATTCTTAAAAAAAAAGAATGAAACATCTCATAAGAAAAACAACTGATCTGGAGAACAGATCAAGAAAAAACACAAGAATAATTAAGACTATCTGAAAGCTATGATTAAAAAAAATACTCTTGATGCAATAATACAAGAAATAATTAAAGAAAATTAAAGAAAATTGTCCTAAGCATTAGAAGAAGAGGGGAAAGTAGAAATAGAAAAAATCCTCTAATCATCACCTGAAAGAGATCCTACAAGGAAAACCCACAGGAATATAATAGTCAAAATCTGAAACCCCCAGCTCAAGGATAATAAATTATGAACAACAAGAAAAAACCAATTTACATATGGCAGTACCACAGAATCACACAAAGCCTAGCAGCAGCAACACTAAAAGGCTACAGGTCTTGGAATACTGAAGAGCAAAATAACTGGGGTTGCAGCTGAAAATATCATAACCGGCAAAGCTAAGAATAATCGTGAATAAAAATAATGGATATTTGATGAATTGTCAGACTTCCAGGACTTTGCTTTAAAAAAACCTAAACTTAATAGAAGATTTGACATGCAAAAGCCAAGAGAAACACAAGGTACAATACCAAAGACCAATTACAAGAGACCCAATAAAAACAGACTTTTTACCTTTTATGCATGTAAAATGTAAAATGTATGTCCGAGATTGTTATTAGTAATTGGGTAGTTCATAAGAAAGTAGGTAGACATGGGGTAGACATGAGCATGATATGACTTCAAAAAGTAAAACAGCTAAAAAGGGTAATTATCCTATACAAATGAAGCGCTGGAGAAAGAACCAATACAGAAGAATTAGATGGGGAAGGAGGGCTGTTAGTTCTGGAAACCTACTTTCATCAGGAACGGGTTCAAGAGGGAACAATACGTATACATCAGGAAGAGTATAAAAGTCTTCTAAATTTAGAAAGAAATAAAATGCTAAGGGGATAAGGAGGGATCTTTAGAGGGGAGGGTGAGAGAATAGGTCAAAGGGATGTATAAAAAGGGTGTTTAGATTTACGGGAATAGAACAAGGGAGAGGTGCTGGGGAGGGGCTTAGGCTAAATAATAGGAGGGAAAGGTAGCAGATAAAAGTAAAGTATAGGAGTCAGGAGGGATAGCAAATAAGACAGAGGCACAAACATAAAAACGAAGATTAAGAATAGAATCTCTTAGGGAAGTATATGTTTATATATGTATGTAAATGTATGCATATATCAATATCTATACATAAATATATCCACACTTAATTGTACTGGGGCGGGAGGAGGTTGAAGGGGGAAGGTAGGAAGAAAAAGAACAAAGTAAAAAGTGTGAGTAAAAAGCAGAGAACAAAAGAAAACCTACAAGGAGGCAAAGAAAAGATGGACGGCTTTCGGCACAATGCATAGTATTTAATATACAGGCTTTCTTGAAATGGAAATTTATCGCTGTATATCTTGAATCCTCTCATATGGTCTGCTGTGCACATGACATGTTTTTTTCCTATTCTTATTTTATATTTAAGTTTTAATAATTAAGTTTATAATGTTTCCTTTTTATGTATTTAAGTTTTAGTATTCAAGTCTAAAATAAAATATTAAAATAAATAAATAAAAGAGTGAGCAGGGGAAAAAGAAATTTACATGATAACTTTATTACGTGTATAAAAGGAATAGCTAGTTGTGCATAATGTAGTTTCATGTGCAATCATCTTAATGTTATGGAAATGCTTGTTTTATTGCATAAATTAAAGATAAATAAATGTGGGGGGAAAGAGTGATCAGGGCAATAGTCTTTGTTCTGAACCTATCGTGTTCCTAGACTAGAAATACTGAAAGGGCAGCAAATAGACATAATCATAGTCCGGCACCTCTCTTGGAGATTTAAAGAATAATTCCTTAGCCCTAGCTGTCCCAGATCTCGCCGGCCTTTCCCCTCCAGCCAGCGTGCTGGCAGTACATACATAGCCCTCCCTCTACCCCCGATGGTAATGCCTAGTCATGTGACTTATAATCCGTATCTCTATACTTAGGAGACTTACACAAACATACTTGTGCATGTGGGCACGTAATATTAGAAGTGTGAAATTCCCCCAGAATTGTCATTATCCAATTCGTTATCCACTGTGGGGGAACAGTTGTTCTGATACCTACAATCGATGTTAAACAATGACAATCTCCAACTCGATGGGAATTCTACGAAGGGGCTGGATAAGCATGCCTTGGCTCAGTCTTATCCAGACCAGGAAAGGACGATCGTTTGTTCCAAATCCAGGTACAAGGAAACATAGATTAAAAAAAGCCAAATCCGAGGAACTAAGGTAGAAACAGATACCCTGGGGCAGGAGGAAAGATTCAGATCAAGAGATTTGTACAGATCAGTGGCAAAATAAGTGAATTTTCAGGAAACTGACTGCTTATCTAACTCTCCTGTTTCCACAAATTTGACCCACCCAGCACTGAGATATTACTATGGTCACAGGTCATGGGAAAAAAAAAAACTGATTTAGATTAACTAGTACAGCTGGATTACAAATTCAGGTGCACTGAGCAATGTCCCAATATGATAGGAACACACCTTGCATTGCAAGGGAATTGACTTTGGGTATTGCACACCCCAAATCCCAAGTCCTCGTTATATATATAATTCACAGCACTTGAAGGAGTTAATCTCAGTGCCCTACTCAGCTTCCAAGATGAATAACTACATGAAGCCTCTTTACATGTCTCTCTTCAGTGCATTTGACTGAAATATTCTATATCCCTCATCTTGCATGGTAAAGAACATTTTTGTGGACCAAGGAGCCCTTGTGTCCCACTCCAAGAACATTTGCATTCAGGTGGAGTGATGTGACCCTAGCATGCAGATCACAATGCCTTCCTTTCTCTGCATTTAGCAATATCAGATATTGTGTGTAATAATCAGTTCTGTCCTCCAGGAAGAATGATATACATTATGTACCAAACTCTACAAAGTTAAAACATGGCATGATACAGCAGTAAGACAAAATTCATGAGCTCGGAGAGGGCCATGGACATGCCTGGGTGGTTGGGAATCACAAAGTATAAGGAATTCTCTAGGTAGAGGACAGAGGAAATATAACATTTATTTAGACTCTAGAGGATCAGATCCAAGTACCAATGCCCCCATTTTGATATTGTAGCAATAATATTCTAAAACCGGTAAGCCCACCTCACTGTAGTAACAAGGAAATTATAACGAAATATTATAGCGAGGAACCAAGCCATACTGTAGCTTCCCCTGTTAGGGCCTTCCTATAAAAGATCACTCTTGAAATCTTAAACCTCCACTCAGCACTCTCTCCTGCAGCTCTGCTGACTCCGAGTTCCTTGATCTCCACAACTCTCTCTTGTTCATCAGTCTCCCCTCTGCACTCTTGACGCAGGCTCTCTGCTTCTGAACCCTGCCCCTCTCAGCTTGGTTGCTCCCAGTCCTGCCACTCGAAGTTCTGGGCTCCCTTTTTATACAGTCCTAGTTGTCATCTGATTGACTAGAACTCAGGGCACATACCATTGGCTCTTGTCTTAGCAACTCCCCTTAGGGCCCTGAGGGCTTCATGCCCATGTCGGCTTAGCACCTAGAAAGTAGGGGCTGTAGGCCTACTTACAAAGATATAATCAGGCCTTCGCACCTAAGCCCACCTGAGGCCTATTGAATGGGTGGGGAAGAGCTTCCTTCGATCAGATTAACACTACAGGTGCCTATAAATTGGATTTAACCAAGGGGTTAAAACCAAATTAGAATACTGGAGACAAAAGAACTGCTGTCAAAAGTCACTCCACTCTGTGCCATATGTCTGTTTCCTCTCTCTTCCTGGTGAGATCCATTCATTCATTCACCATCTATCACATGCAGGGCACCATGCATGCTCCGTACTGTGGGACATATAAAGAAAAGATAAGAAATGGCCCTGACCTCATGAAACTTAAAATCCAGTAGGAGAGATAATAAAGGGATACAAATATATAAAGATATAGTAAGAGACATAAAAAGTGGTGTTTGGTTGAGTGTACGAAGAGATCCTCTGGTATTGGAAAGAACATTGGATTTGGAGTCAGAAAATTAGGATTTGAATCTCTCCTGTGTTCCATCAATTCTCTAGGTCTCAGTTATCTGTAAAATGAGGGGGTTAGACAATCACTTAGCTCCAAATTCTATCATCTCTGACCTATGGCTTCTTCTAGAGAGGAGATGGAGAAAGCCTCTTGGAGGATGATGTTTGGGTAGGAATCAGGCAGGTAGAATTAAGGGAAATAAGAATCTTCAAAAGAAATTCATAAGGTGAGAGCCTAGCTAAGCAGAAGAGAGGGGGCATGGGAGGCTGGGCTCACAGGGCTGCCGGCAGCACCCCTAACCCCCTCCCAGCCCCTGCCCGGGCCCCTGTCCCTGCCTTCAGGACTGCATCAGACAAAACAACAGCTGGGGCCCAAACATAGTAGGATTTGGGGGATGGCAAAACCAACCAAGGTGTCAGTTTGGTGTAACTGTGACTTAATGTCACAGAAATTATAAAGCAGCTGTCCTCAGATGGGATGATGCCCCTCTTCCCACCTCTCCCCATGCCTCTGAGGTGAGGAAGAGACTTCTGAATTCCCTATGGGTCTGACAGCAGAGCTGGGCCTCCCCTGACCATTTCTATCCCCCATTGAGATTACGGGAGCTGTGAGCTATAGTCCAGACCTGGGACCCACCTCAGTGATCCAGCTCTACAGCCACTAGCTGGTGTGAAGTGCCCCCAGACCACACTGCCTTCCAGGGGACCAGAAGCTGGGGAGTGACTATGCGGCTTGGACTGTTGGTGGTGGTCCTCACTCTGAGCTGGATGCATCTTGCTGGCAGCAGCCGAGGGTTGAAAGGGAAGAGGCAGAGGCGGATTAGCACAGAGGGAAGTCAGGCCTGCGCCAAGGGCTGTGAGCTGTGCTCGGAGATCAACCGTTGCCTTTAGTACTCCCCTAAACTCTTCATCCTGCTGGAGAGGAACAACATCCAGCACGCTGGCATCTGCCTGCCACCCTGCCCACCTGGATACTATGATGCCTGCAACCCTGATGTGAACAAGGGTATCAAATGCAAGACTGAGAATTGTGAGGCCTGCTTCAGCCACAATTTTTGCACAAAACGTAAGGAAGGCTTATACCTTCACAAGGGCCGCTGCTACC
Organism: Phalanger gymnotis; assembly: GCA_028646595.1. Taxonomy (NCBI): domain Eukaryota; kingdom Metazoa; phylum Chordata; class Mammalia; order Diprotodontia; family Phalangeridae; genus Phalanger; species Phalanger gymnotis. Next base: position 476,825,675 of record CM053622.1, on the reverse strand, counting down.
CAGCCTGTCCTGAGGGCTCATCAGCGGCCAACAGTACCAGGGAATGCAGCAGTCCTGCACAACGTGAAATAAGTGAGTGGTCCCCATGGGGGCCATGATCCAAGAAGAAGCTCTGTGGTTTCCAGAGGGGTTCAGAAGAACTGACACATCTTGTACTATAGGTTCCCTCTGGGGATGGTTCAGTCTGTCCCAGCACTAAGGAAACCAGGAGGTGTACAGTGCAGAATATTCTGTATCCTGATGGACAGAAGAGACAGAACGATGGGTAGCATCGACAGGAGAATGCCAATGAGAACCTAAGCAGGAAAGAAAGCAAGGAAGCCTGCCATGTAGTGGCTGATCTTCTGGTAATGGGTCTCTGCATTTAATCAGGGTTGATCATTGGCTAACAGAATACAGCCCATCACCAGTCTCATATTTAAGACCTTTCCACCTTGGTAGGACCTATCAGAGCTTATGCCCTGCTGGCATATTATTAAGAACTCGGGAACTCCTCCATGCCAACATCAGACATCAGAGTAGAGTGTTATTAGGGTTTTCAAAGAATTTGAGTATGCTAACATCTCATTACCTTATAACTTTACTAAACACAATTCAATCTACATATGCCAGTGAACAAGACATTTTGGTATCTTCCTGTTCTTTGGAGTTATCATTATGAGCTTCAATTATTATAATACAACATTTAAAAACAAATATGATTATTTGAGCTTTCTAGTTGTTTGGATTGTAGATGAGCAGTAGTTTATTATACTTAAAAATTAGAAAGCACATAATAATTTAAAAGTATATTGGGGGGCAGGGCAATTGGGGTTAAGTGACTTGCCCAAAGTCACACAGCTAGTACTTGTCAAGTGTCTGAGGCCGGATTTGAACTCAGGTCCTCCTGACTCCAGGGCCGGTGCTCTACTGTGCCACCTAGCTCCACCCCACCCCCCCCAGTTTAAAAGTATTTCACAAGTATTTTCACTAGTTACTATCTGCGGTGAACATTCCCTGGAATATTTTTAAAGTTTGAGTGAAGGATCATTTTAGCTGAACGACAAAACATAAAATGTAAGAAATAGTGTTTAGTTATAATGAAATAGAATCTACAGCAAAGTTAATATGATACTTAATCGTATGAATAATAATTATCTTACTGCGTGATAATTCAGCATAAATGATAAACATTTCACATGAGTGACTGTAATTCTTTAAGACTTCAATGGGTGAATCAGTCATTTATGTGACTCTTGCTCACCATTTTTGCTTAATCAGTTATTAATCAAACCAAATGGAATCATTTGTGGATCCAAAAGGAGCCCTACCCAACCCAGTACCTTACCTACACACATACACGCACACCATCACCAGCACAACCACCTTCCTTATCCCTTTCTTCAAAAATACATAGGTATTCACCTGCCCTATTCCCTTAATTGATGTTAACTTCCAATATTCTCCCCAAGATTCTCTCTTTCAAGATGCAATTGTGTCCTCCTGACCCTAAATAAGTATACAACCCTTTTAAGCCCTCCACCAGCTGCCTCCCTGAGTCACAGATTAGTTCCGGCATTAAGATCCCCCTCCTTCACCTGCCCCCAATGAGAAAAAAAATAATAAGGACTCTCTGGGACTTAAAGATGGTTCTACCCAAGGTAGACCTCTTCCTGAAACTGACATCTGTTCTTAGGAATGTTCAGAATGGTTAATCTAGCAAAGATGGGCTAAAACCTGATATTCTCATTTTCTTCTGGATATAATTTTCCCCCATTATTTCCGTTCCATGTCCACAGGGGAAAAAAAAAACTCGACCTGAGAGGCTCTGTTAAAAGAATAACGCTATCTTTTCTGCTCTTCTAAAATGCCTAAGAAAAATTATTTATCATGTATACTTGGCTGTATAAGAAGCCACAAAACCTTTTTCAAATGCCAATGTCCAGATTGATACTTTGGTTTGCCCCTTTTGTTGGTCAGGTTCATTATTCAGATTTTATAACAGGAAACTGGTCATTTTTGCTAACCTCTCAGAATAGTTTATTATTCTTTGCACTCTCTCCTGATCAACCATACTTTTGAAAGAATTCTTTCCCTTTAAATGGAAAAGTATTTATTTTGAGATATCCAAAATAGAAACAAAAAGATTCTAGATGTCATTAATAAACTGCCAGAATTTCTTTGCTTCCAAATGATTAAAAAAAGAAACACATTTTTCCCCATTAGAACTGCCCCATGCATCTCTTCAAGAAGACAATGATGTTCTGTGGGCATATGAACAACTAAATGAAAGTTCTCAATCCTACTCATACACACTTTTTTTTTAATCTGTTGCTTAGCTCTTATTTCCATTCTTTAAAAGAATTGTAATTTTGCCCTTTCAGATAAAAGCTCCTCCTCAAATTCAGATTGCAGCCCTTTCATGTCATAGTAAATCATTTCCAGAATTTCTCTGGCCTAAGAAATTCATCATTCTCCATTGCCCTTTTCAAACTTAGTCCATGTATAAGTAGAAAGGAATCAGGTGTGAGAAATATTATAGAAGTAGAAATGGCAAGATTTAGCAACGATTAGACATGTCCAGTGAGGGAGAGTGAGACAGTAGAGGATAATTCTAGGGTTACATACCCTAGACTGGGAGAATGATAGTACCTTTAACAGAAATAAGGAAGTCTGGAAGAGTGAGTTAGGGAGACAATGACAAAGAGTTCTATTTTGAACATAGTGAGTTTGGAATGTCTCTGGGACATCCAGTTTGAAAGGCCCAAGAGGCAAATAGTGATGCAGGACTGAAGCACAGAGGGGAGACTAGGGCCAGAGCCATACATCTGGGGAGTCCACAGCACAATGAAGCATTATTTCAGGACTGAATTAGAGATATAATCCAGTGGACACATTGCTTGCATATCTAACAACCCCATGCTGCTACAGAGCATTCCATGGCATTTTATAGCCCTTTCTGGCTTGGGGTCTTGCTCTATGTCTGTAGGGAAAGAAACAGAGTAAATTAACTTTCACAGTCTCAGCTTGCCATATGACTTCCTTATTGAGTTCTTCACCATGGGCGATGGCTAGGTCAGTTTTACGATCTGCACTTTACAGATATGCTTTTCCTTACTAAGCAAGAAATTTTTTTCCATTCCCACAGAGGGCATCAAGTTCACAGCTTGGAAATCTGCCTAGATAATTGATCTGTCAGTATCAGAAATATGCTTTGGTTTGCTGGAAATCTGCCAAGGCTTGTATTCTTCAGTCTTTATGTCTCACTACTGTATTTCTAAAATGAATGCATCAATCAGCTGTTTATTGAGTACCCACTATGTGCCGAGAGCTATGGTAGCCAGTTTGATGGCAATCTTCCCCCAAATGAGAAGCCGGTAGGTCATATGGAAGGACAATACACATTCATAACAGAGAATAGAACCATAGCAAGGAGCCATGCAGTAAAGTAGGCAGACTGTTAGAGTCAGGAGACCTGGTTTTGAATCTCCTTTTCAAAACTCATTGTCTACAAGTACTTTATTAAAGTATCATCAAATATGAGAAACAAATGATAGATGAAACAGGTTTTAGATAAGAGGGTCATGTGACCTGAAGTTATTAGAGAAAAGAAGGGTTGTGTTCAGTCATGTCCAACTCTTGATGACATTATTTGAGTTTTTTCTTGGCAAAGATACTGGACTGGTTTGCCATTCCCTTCTAGTAAGCCTCCAAGGCTAGATTTGAACTCGGATCTTCCGGACTCCAGGCCTTACACTCAATCCACTGCATCACCTAGCTGCCCATAAGCTGGACATTAGAGGACGAGTACAATTTGCATAGGCAAAGGAAGAGTGTTCCATGGTGGAATAACATTGGTAAAGTCACAAAGTCAGGAACTGGCAAGATTCTTTTGAGCAGGGGAGAGGTTTGGATGTGGGAGGAGAAAACTGGCACTGGCCTGACTAAAATCAAGGATTTTTGACCTGACCATGTGATTCTCCTGTTCAACCCAACTCCAGTGGCTTCCTGCTGCTCCTAAAATCAAATTTAAACTGCTATCATTAGGTTTTTAAATCCTATACAGTACGGACCCAGGCTTTCTTTCCAGACTCACTAGACATTACTCTTCATTTTGATGTCTAAGATATAACCAAACTGACCTTCTCTCTGTTCCACATTCACCAACCCCCAGTGGCCACATCTGTGTCCTTGAACTGGCCATCCTCTAAGGCTGGAATGCACCCTTTCCTTATTTCCACTTCTTAGAATCACTCTCTCCCTTTAAGATTCAGCTCAAGTTTAATATTTTGCCAGATGCCTTTCCTGATCTTCCCAATTGCTATGGTTTTCTTTCCCAAACTACCTTGTATTTAAATCTTTTATATGTGTTTGCATTAATTGACTTCATATTTATGCCATATATATATTTATATGTATGCATTTCTATAACAAGTATATATTTATATGTGTGTATAATATATATTTATATATGTAAATTATTTATGTAATATGTATTTGTTTATATATGTACAGTGAATACAAGTGCTGAGCCTGGGGCCAGGAAGACCTGAGTTCAAATCTAGCCTCAGACACTTGCTATATGACCCTGGACAAGTCACTCGACCTCCTTCTGCCTCAGTTTCCTCAACTATAAAGTGGAGATAATAACAGTACCTACCTTGAAGGGGTTTTATGAGGATTAGATAATATTTGTAAAGTGCTTAGCCCAATGGCTAGTACATAGTAGGCACTCTATAAATGCTAGCCCTCCCTCCTCAATTAGTTTCTCCCCCATTAGAGTATAAGCTATTTCACTCTTTATATCCCTAGTACCCACCACAGTAACTAAAATAGAATAGGTGCTTAATAAAGCTTGTTGTTTGATCCATTTTGGATTATTCTCAGTTGTTCAGTCATTTTTCAGTTGTGTCCAACTCTTCCTGACCCCACTCAGGATTTTCTTGGCACAAATAGTGAAGTGGTTTGCCATTTCCTTCTCTAACTCATTTTTCAAATGAAGAAACTGAAACAAACAGGGTAAAGTGACTTGCCCAGGGTCACACAGCTAGTCTCTAGAGCCAGATTTGAACTCAAGAAGACTCATCTTCCTAAGTCTAGGGCCAATACTCTATCTAATGAGCCCTCTAACTGCCCTGTTTTGTACTGTAACCCTATCTAAATATTTCATTTCCATTTACTGCATGTGTCTTCAGTCTCGATGATGAGATTCTGGAAAGCATCCATAGTGTTAAGTGGATGCCCACTGATGGGGGAATGGTTGAACAAATTGTGGTATAAGAATATAATAGAATATTATGATACCACAAGAAATGGCAACTGTGAAGAATTTAGAAAAACTTGGGAAGACTAGTATGAACTGATGCAGAGAGAAATAAGCATAACTCAAAGAAAAATGTACACAATGACCACAATAATATAAAGGAAAACAACAATGAAAGACTTCCAGTCTTTGATCAATTCAATGACCCATCATGGCTTCAGAAACTCAATAGGGAAGGATACCTCCCACCCATCAGCAAAGAGATGAAAGACAACAGATGTAGAATGAAGCATTCATTTTTAGAAATGACCAATAGTCATTTGTTCTGTTTATTTTGTCTTATCTGCTTATCTTATTGTTACACTGTTTATCTTATTGTTACAAAGAAGAGTTCTTTGGGTGAGGTCACTGGGAAGTGACTGTGATCCTAAAAAAAAAGAAAAGAAAAAAAAGATCTTCCAAAAATATGTTTAAGTATTCATAATAAATTGTATTTAAGTATTCATAATAAATACCTCTGGGTGACTGGGAACAAGTAGCTCTTGAAACCATGTAGAAAGATTGCACGTGTCTTATAGTTTCTGAAATGTCAAATGAAATATGAGCAATTTGGTGCCTTTACCACCTCAATTCAGGATCTAGGAGATTTTTTTAATTGAAATGTTATGGATTTTTTAATGCAATTTTCCAGAGCTATGGGTTTTGCCACTGCACCCTTGACCTATAGAGGGTGTGATCATCTAGTCATTGTTTGTCCTTCCTTCTTGAATAGGACCAATGACATCATGAGGGTAATGTCTTGACTTGCATGTGAATTGGATTTAAGTGAGGCAGAGCTGTGCAAAGTTGTAAGCCTCTTCAACTCTTCTGTAAGTCTCCTTCAGAGTCGTCAAAATCCAATGGCAAGACAAAATGCAAGACAACAGGGTGCAATGGATGACCCTGGCCTTTTAAATTTAGATCTTTCCCAGACTTCAGTTTGTCTAAGGCAATAAATGCATACCTTGAAACTGTGTGAATGGGGTCAAGTATCAATTAAACTAATCAGTTCTTATCTGGGATTGATTTTTATTAATGGAAAAAATTGTTTGTCACCAGAGAGCTTTGTTACACAAGGGCTATTAGGAACGATTTTTTTCCCCAAGATATAGCTGTCCAAGTACGTAGTTGTAAGTGTTATCTCATCTTCAGATTGCAAAGGCAGCATGCCAGCCATAGATGGGTGAGGGGAAGGGCAGGGAATAAGGGACGATGATGTTCTGGATTCAGAGCAGAAGACAGCTCTGAGCTTTGACCTTTGTCTCCATGAATCAGGTGCATAGTCACAGCTGTCATATTTTCCAGTTCACTTTAAGAAGCTGTCCTTGAATATTGCTGGATCTTTTATTTTCACCCACTGGAACTTCAGGGCCATCATGCATTTCAGCTCAAATTACACCTGTAAAATGTTTTTATATGTTTTTCTCAAGTGTGGTTCCACCTCCCCTGCAAAATTCCTAATTAGAAAACAGTCTTCTTCCTCCTTTCATTAAATTGATCGAGTATCTGTTTTTATTTTATTTTATTTTATTTATGTATATATGTGTGTATATATATATATATGCATGTATATTTGTGGGTTGTTGTTGGGGGTGTTGTATTTTGTTTCAGTGTGTCAGTCTCATGGGCGGGGGGGAATCTGAACTTGAAATAAAAAGACCCGGGTTCAAATCACATCTCTAACATTTAATAGCTATTAAGCTGTTCCCACACACTCTACAATTCACTAGTCCAATGGCCAAGCCCGCAGTGATGGAAAAGTATATCAAAAAGTTTATAAATCTATTCTATTTTTTTAATTACTCAAAGGAATAGCTAAACAAGTTGTAGTATATGATTATAAAGGAATATTATTGTGCTGTAAGAAATAAGTAAGCTCATTTCAGAAAAACCTGGAAAGACTTACGTGAAATGACACAAAGTGAGTCAAGCAGAACCAGAACAACTCTGCACACAGTAACAGCAATATTGTGCAATGAACAACTGCAAATGACTTAGCTCTTCTCAGCAATACAATGATCCAAGATAATTCCCAAGCACTCATGATGAAAAATGTTATTCACCTCCAAAGAAAGAACTGATGGAGTCTGAATGCAGATTTTCACTTTATTTATGTTTTTTTTTCCCTTTGGGTCGATGTCTTCTTTAATACTGTTTCCACAATCTGGCTAGCAGCTTTTGTGGGGGTCCAGATCCACCCACAGCCAGCACCCAGAAACCTGCCGGACAGCCAGAAAGCCCAGGTTCTTTTGATATGCCTTAATAAGGAGAGCAAGGTTAAGGGGTTGGCAAGCTTACTTTAATTCACCACACAAATATCATTCACTTAGTTCAGGGGGAAAAGCCAGCACCCTGAACTTCAGAGCAAAATACAAGCAAACTACAAAAATCAACAGACAGACCTTGTCTGATTCAAATCCCAATACATAGTTACCAGAGTTCAACAAAGTCTCAGCATCCGGGTTTACAAGCTGGAGGGCTCCTTAACTACAGCTGCCTGGAGTCTCTTCATCAACATCCTTCTCAAGAGCCCTTAAACAAATTACAAACAGACAGACCCAATACAATTCATAGTTACCAGTACCAACATCTGGGTTTCAAAGCTGAGGGGCAGTTTGCAGCTTGCCCAGAGTCTCAACACTCCATCCATGAGTGTGCCCCAAAAATCAAATGCCAAGCTGTCCTCAGTTATGTCCAGTTTTTGGAGCCCTGAAGGCTTTGACCTCACCCAGGCTGGGTCTGGGAAAGTTCTCCATCCCCAGGATCACATCATGAAATGCTCCAAGACAAAAAGATCCCACTTTATCTGCCCCAGAATCATTAAAGACACTTAAGAGAAGAAAAGCAAAATGTCCCACCTTAATTGCTATTACATAATAATGTTAATGTTATACCCAATAGGGATTTGGGCCTGGGGCTTAGCACTCAGCAAGATTCAATGAAATAGCTGAACCACTCAAAGCAGACAAAAGCCAACCTCCTCAAGGGCACCTGTTGAACCAAGTGCCAAGGAGACCATTTCCATTAACAACACAAATACCATGACTAAAATGAAAATATGTTTTGTGATATTGCACATATATAACATACCAAACTGCTTATCCTCTCAGGGAAGGCGGAGATGAGGGAGAGACAAAATTCAAGATTCAAAAATAAATTGTTAATCAATGTTAGAACTTGTCTTTACATTTAATTGGGGGGAAATAAATATTATTTTTTTAAAAAGAAAAAAATTCTTTAGGTAACAAAAATACAGTTGAAAGTTCTTAGAGAATAATTCATGTATAAAGAAATAATTAATTCATATTCTATGATCATAAAGAAAAAAAAATTCTCCAGAGTCTGCGTTGAGGTGGCTAAAGGCGCCAAATTGCTTAAATTTCATTTGACAAGCTTCAGAAGTCAAAGACCCATAGGACACACATAATCTTTCTACAGAATTTCAAAAGATATTTCTTCCCAGTTACCCAATGGGTGCCAATTTATTATGAATACATTTTTTAAAAAAATTTTTGGATGATCTTTTCTTTTTTTAAGATCTCAGTGACTTCCTAGTGACCTCATTCATAGAACCCATCTTTGTTATAATATGTATAATAAGCAGAACAAAGACACATTGGCCACATCTTGGGTTCTCTGAGCCTCAGTTCCTTCTTATGTAAGACGAGAGCAATAAGAACAGCAATAAGTATACCTCAGGGACATTGTCAAGACCAAATGAAGTCACTCATGTAATATGATCAGTAATGATAAAGAACTTTCTAAATATGAACTCTTATAATTTAGTCTCCCTTACTGGGGTTTTCAACCCTGTTCTCGCTTTACATGTCACCTCTTCACCAGTGCACATGCCCTGCCCTTCCTTGCAAAGGGTTCTCACTCACTTTTCTCAAATTGTTCTAGAGGCTCGGACCACCAAACCAATATTTCCTACTTTGAACCCAAAAGGCTTGGTAATACAATGACTTCAGACCACCAGTCATGATCCCAGTCCCCTGCCACCATCACTGAAGAAAGTAGTCACTATGGAGAAGGGACTCACCTTTCTCACAATCAACAAAAATAACTGTTGACAACTGTCACCAACAAGGTAGGCGAGTCCAAGAGGTCTGAGGGTAGCAGTATCATCCAGACTACCAGTCTACAGCCATAGAAGCCATCATTCTGGAAAGCAGCCTCCATGGATATGGTAACCACTTCTGCGGGTAATAATACACACACACACACACACGCACACACACACACACACACATATGTATATATATGGATGGATATATGTGTGTAGAGACATATATGTGTATATATATATATATATATATTTATATATAGTGCCAATTTGCCAGGTACTTTATTATCTCATTTGATCCTTACAAGAGCCCTCAGAGGTAGGTGCTATTATCACCCCACACACACACTTTATAGATGAGGCAACTGAGACAAACAGAGGTGAAGTGACTTGCCCAGGATCACACAGATAGTAAGCATCTGTGGTCAAATTCGAATCCAGGTCTTCTCGACTCCAAGTCCATTGTTCTATCCCCTGTACCACCTAGCACAGGTGCTAAAGAGTAGAAAAGAAAGCCATTGTCACCAAAGTCCCTGACACTGTCAAATGGCTCAACATCAGAAACTGATCATGAATGTGACATCATCAGTGAAAGTGACATTAAAGACGATGTGTTATCATCTGACTTGGCAGTGCATCCTAAGGACCATGAGCCCTGTCTAGACCTCCCCTTTTTTCAAGAAGATAGGGTCTTGATATGTAACATCCCTGTACGGTTACCTACTTTATTATGCCCACATTCTCTGTTTTAAGAATTACTCTGACCCTACCTGCCCCTCACTGACCCATCGGGTCAAGGGCATTGAAGGGGAAATTAAGAGATGTCTCCAGACATACCCCCTCCCCTACCTAATTGAGGATCTATTATTTGAACACTCCTTCCTTATGCTCTTCTCTTGCCCTTGTCAAGAAGGGACTTGATGCTGAAATTGGGGAGCCAATTTTCTCTAGTTAAACCTCCCATCTCCGTTTTTCCTCTGTTTACGAGATCTCCCCATGTTCCCCTGGAAGTGTGGGAGACAGTTGAGCCAATTGTTTGGAATCAGGGAATTCCTGGGAGAGCTACTTCTGCCACCCCAGCCATAGTTGACCTACAAGATCCTAAAGTGTTCCCCCATCTCCTTCAATATCCAATTAAGCCCAAGGCCTGGGAGGGACTGCAACCATTAATTGCTACGCAAAGCCCCGACTCACTCCCTCTAGAGTGGGGCCCCAACCAAGCTAAAGCTTTTCAGACCGTGAAAACTAAATTGACCACCACTCCAGCGTTAGCTTTACCTAATCTAGAAAAACCTTTCACTCTGTATGTTGATGAAAGGAGAGGACAAGCTTTTTTTTTTCCTTTTGGCATCAGTAGACTCCTGTGTAAAATGAGAGGATTGACTGAGATACCTTCTGAAGTTTCTCCCAACTCTTAAATCTATGATCTTACAATGTGCAGTATAAACTGGGAGCCAGACAGAAGGTGGGAGCTAAGCGGATGTGGATCATACAATGATAAGGTAGAAGAAGGCTTTTTGTTGTTTTGTTTTTAATATAAAAGTATTAATATTTAAAGAGCCTTTGTTAGTAAAATTAAAAGTTTGTACCTATACCAATTCAACAGTAAAGAAACACTCTTCTTAGAACTTACAGATGGAGGGAGCATGGGGTAGATACCCCATTACTCCACATATATAAATAATTTCCTAGGAGCCCACAAAAAAACAAAATATACTGTTGAGAATTTTAAGCTTCTCTAGAAAGAAGGCAAAAAAGCATTCAGAATCACATAGGGTGGAGAAAGCTGTTTTGGAGAATTCATTTTGCTCACTCAGAATCTTCTATATTGAGAGAAATCATTATTAAATGACCAATTATTGAGGAGATCTGAGGTTTTTTCCTAGCTTCCCATTCTCTGCAGAGTCAAGTCAGCATTTGAAGGATATTGCTGTTAATGAGATTAGATTAATTTTCTCCTCAGTCTTGTTCAGACCTCACCCAAGTGGGGTAGCCTATTGTGGTCTACTCAGGCTTGGATAGGGGGAAGGGAGTAGATCTTTTTCAATGCTTCTTAAACTGTGGGTCACAACTCACAGTTCAAGAAGCACTGAAGGGGTCACAGATGGAAAAAGAAGCCTTGGAGATTGCCTAAGGCTGGAAGTGGTCTAGGAGCTAGAGTGATCAAAATCACATCCCCCAGCTCCTCATTAGAATGGGTCAGCCTCATTATAATATTCATTCTTCTTATTAATTGTTAACTAACCAGAGTTGATTGCCACTCTCAGGAAATACCCACTCTTCTGAGGGCATATAAGCGTTGACTGGATTTCATGAGGGGTCTTTGGTATTCAAGAGTGCCACTGACCCCTTTTATTAATTTTCCACTAGCATAATTAATAAAATGACAAATTACCCAGAAATTATGTCTCTCAGATGTTTTACACATCGCAACATGAAGGCACTGGCCTGGGGAAAAGCACTAGGCATGTAAGTTCATAGGTACAAGGAATTCCTCAGTGGGGAAACTCCTTTTACCAATACAGACCAGAACCTTCTCATAATAGAAAATGGCCTAAAGCAGTGGTGTCAAACTCAAATATAAAGGAGGCTACTAATCCATACAAAAGGTACATAAGGATCCCTATGGGTCACATATTGACAGTTTTAAAATGTAATATTACTTGTGTTTTATTGAAATTTTATTTATGTGGTTAAATATTTCCCAATTACATTTTAATCTGGTTCAGTGCACTTGGGAGTGCTGTGGGGCCCGGTATTTGACACCACTGGCCAATCACTATGCTAAGCACGGGGGATACAAAGAAACAGTCACTGCTTTTAAGGAGCTCACAGTCTAAAAGACTGTGGAGACAACATGAAAAAACACTAGGTACAAACAAGATAGAAGCAAGATGAATTGGACATAAACTGATAGGAAAGGCTTCTTGCAGAAGGTGGGATTTTTCTGAAATTTGAAGGAAATCAGAAAAGTCAGAAGGCATAGATGAGAAAGGAGAGCATTCCAGACATGGGGGACAATCAGAAAAAAAAATGCCTGGAACTAAGAGATGAAGTGTCTTCTTCATAGGACAGCCAAAAGGCCAGTGTCACCAGATCGAAGAGTATATGGTAGAGAATAAGTTATAAGAATCCTGGAGAGGTAGGAGGGAGCTAGATTATGAAGGGTTTTTTAATGCCAGACAGTTTTTCTATTTAGCCCTGGAAGTAATAGCTTGAACTTTTAAAATTTTCTTACTGAACATTGACATGCCAGCTTTCTTTTAAATACATTTGACAAATTTATTCAGTTTTCAAAAATAGGGATTCAATGACTGCAAAGCCCCATGGACTGGAACATCCTTCAGTAATGAGATTCTGCTTATCTTACCATGAAAAAAGACAGCCTAGATACTATAAGTTCATTTCTGCAATCTGTGTGTCTTTCTTTGTTTACCTGAATCGGAACTGACAGCTTTGTTGACAGCCTTTTTCAGAAAGTTCACTTCTGCCAACACTTTTTTTTGTCCAGATGAATTTATAGCATCTTCAACTATCATTCCATCTGGCAGCTCCTTTAATCCATTCAAACAATGACCTATGCATCTATACGGTGTCTTTTGCCACCATATTGTGTCCTGCATATATATCCATGGCCTCTGATATCTCTTGCAATTAGTCCTTGGGTAGCTCTAAATCCTTTACTTTTCTTTGTTCTATTAAATGTTTGTCTATTTGGGATTTTTTTTGGGGGGGGTGAGAGGTTGTAAAAGGTTTTTTGTCATTAATTCAAATCATTCTGTATTATATGAACATTTCTTAAATTCATAGCACTTCATAAAAAGCAATTTAACATCTTTAAAAACTCTTAAATGTTGTTAAATGTTATTATACTCAGTTGATATAATGACAGAGGAACGGAAAGTTTCCCTGAAGTCAGAGGTGAACACTCCCAACCCAGTGTTTTAGTCATTTAATTTATAATGCAGAAGATTGTTAGTAATAAACTGACAGTCAAAGGAGATGATCCTTCACTGATGGGTTTTCCTACACCATATCCCTTAAAAAAAACAACCCTTTGCTTTTTTTGTATACAGTAAAACCTCATTAGTGTCATTTAGATTATTTGGAGGACAACACCTGTCTTTATTAGTGAAAAATATGGATTATAGAATTTTAAAATTCAGTTGTGCTACATTCCAGTACATATACTAACACCAACTATGTGTTTGGTGCTGTAACACTTTTATGACTGCATCTATCTGTCATCTGTCTATCTATCAACAATCATGTATTAAAAGCCTACTATGCCAGTCATTGTGCTAAGCTCTAGGAACATCAAAACAAAAAATGAAACAATTCCCACTCTTAAGAAGCATATATTTAGGAAGGAAAGAAACGTGTGTGATCATGTTTACATGTGTGTATGTGTGTATACATATATGATCACGTGTATCAGGTTGTATGTGTATACAACAATAATGCTATATACATACATGCTATCACATATACACATTTATATTATAATGTATGTGTGTGTATATGTATATACAGAATAAATGCAAAATCAGTGCAAGGTACCTAGGGAGGGAGAGCACAAGCCTTTAGAGGCAATCAAGGAAGGCTTCATGTAGAAGGGGGTGCTTGAGGCTGTGTCTTGAAACAAGAGAAGGATTCTATGAGGCAGAGGTGAAAAGAGCGAGTATTCCAGGAATAAGACAGCCAATGAAGAGACAGAGAGACAAAGAGTCAGATACGACTGAAACAAATGAACAGCAACAACAGACAGACAAGCACATATCTGAAATGAGGCCAAGGAGATCTTTATTCCACATAGACATCACCCCACGTATCCATTGCCCCAGTACTTGCTGTTTTTCAGTGGCCTGGAATTACCTGAGTTTAGCACAGAGTGAACAAAAATAAGTTAAAATTCAGTTCAAATACCCAGAGCTCAACCCTCTGTAACGTTGGTCAAGTCATTTAATTTCTCTGGGCCTCATTTTCCTCAACTCTAGAGGAAACTTCTAAACTACAGTGCTATAATCCTGTAATCCTGGGCAAACAAGACTTTTCCGTCTCTCAAATCTGTCCTACCTACTTCACAAATCATTCTGAAGAGCATTTTGTCATTGTTCAGTTGTTCTCAGTCATGTCCAATTCTCCATGATCCCATTTGGGGTTTTCTTGGCAAATATACTGGAGTGATTTGCCATTTCCTTCTCTAGCTCATTTTACAGATGAGGAAACTGAGGCAAACAGGGTTAAGGGACTTGCCCAGGGTCATAAAGCTAGTAAGGATCTGAGGCTGGATTTGAACTCAGCAAGATGAGTCTTCCTGATTCGAAGCCCAGAGCTCTATCCACTACATCACCAATCGGCCCTTAAGAGAATAGAGTCACACAATTTCAGAAATGGAGGAGGTCTCCACAGCCCATCTAGTCAGCCTCATACCTGAAGAAGTTTCCCAGTTACAATGTATCTAGTAAGCAGTCATCTAGCCTCTGCTCAAAGAGCTCCAAAGTCAAGGCGCCTAGGTTGTCCTGAAAGAGCTCATTCCTTTTTTTGGATGTGTCTAATTTCTAGAAAGTTTTTCCTGTCATCATCCGTAAACTAGTTTCCCATTGTTTCTGGTTCTTCATCTTGGGTCAAAGACAACAAGCACATCTCTCTTCTATGTGGCAGCATTTCAAATCCCTGGACCCGGCCATCATGTCTCCCTACCTCACCTTACAAGTATCTCCTACAGGCTTAACAGCCCCTGCCCTTCTGCCAGTTCTTAGATGGCACAAACACAAGGCCCTTCACCAGCTTCTTCTGGAACTCGTCCAACTTATCATTATCAACTGAGATAATGAATAGCAAAGGTTTTGAAAAGTATAAAGTACTATGCAAATGTTAGGTATTATTAATTCAGATAATGTTCCAGTCAGAGTCAACATTCTGCAGGGTGCCTACCCTAAAGTCATCATGGTGATAGATGGTTTTTCAAAAGGGTTAGAAGGTGTTATCATTCTCCCTAACCTCTAGCTCCTTTTCTTCCCCACTCTTTGTCAATCTAATTTCAAACGGTGTATGCTTTGTATTCTGCTTTCAGAGCTTTTCTCTAATCCATCATCCCTTCTCTATTTCCACAGTAAAAATTATTATTCAGGCTGATCCTTTTAGCTGTAGTCCTTGGCAATCTCTTCTTTTATCACTTGTTCCCCAGCTATACCCAGAAATGTGACTGCCTAAATCAGCTTCCATTCCTTCTGATACAGGCTGTGCCCCCTTTACTTATCTTAAGACAGTCCCCTATGTAGTGTGATTTGAGGACCAACATTCACAAAATAGAGTTACTCTGTGGGTTGATGACATTGTTTCTAGCAAGCCTCTATTAAGACGTACCCATTAAAATATATTTAAAAATTTTAAATGTACTCATAGTCTGAGAGGAGTAACCCCGCAACTCTCATTCAGATTCATTGATAAGATAAGGAAATGAGACAGAGCATGAGATGATACTTGGAGAGGAGATATAGGGGTATCTTGGTCCTCCTCCTACCTGTATGGCCTAGTTTCCTTTGCTGGATCATCATCCATGTCCTGCACCCTAAACGTGGTGTAGGCCAAGTCTCTGTACTGGGCCCTCTCGTCTTGTGCACTTACTCTTGGTGGATCTCATTAATTCCTATGGCTTCAATTATCATTTCTAAAGAAATGGTTCACAGATCTATATATCCAGTCCAAGTCTCTCTCCTGAGCTTTAGTACTAAATCACCAACTGCCTGTTGGACAAGTCCAACTGCGTGTCCATACTCAACATGTCTTATGAATTTACTTATTTTTGTCAAGGGCACAATCATCTTTCCAATGACATGGGTTCATAATACTGGCATCATCCTCAACTCTTCACTCTCCCTCCCCTGCTACAGCCAATTACTTTCTGATTCTTGTCAATTCTACTTCTGCAATATCTCTCCCAACCATACCCTACTCTCCACTAATATGCCCACTACTCTAGTTCAGGCCCTCGTCATCTCTTGCCTGGATTGCTGAAATAGCCTCCTAATTGGTCTCCCTGCTTCCAGTTTCTCCCTTCTCCAAACCATCTTTCAGACAGTTGCCAAATGGACATTCTTAAAGCATAGGTCACTATCCTGACCAGAAAGTTTTGGTGGCTCTCTATTGCCTCTAGCATAAAAAAGAAACTCCTGTTTGGAATTCAAAACCCTTTATAATCTGACTCCAATCTACTATTCCCTTTTGTTCACTCTATGGTCTGGCTCTGGAGGAGAGAGTGAGGCTCGAGACTTTGCACAGCCCTGCCTCACTTAAATCCAATTCACTTGCAAGTCAAGACATCACTTTCCAGATGTCATTGGTCTTCTTTGAGAATGAAGGACAAACAACAACAGTCTTTAGTCCAGTCAAACTTGCCTACTTAGGTTCTTACATCTTATCCTCTGACATGTCCTCTTCGATCCAGTGACATTGGCCTCCTGGCTATTCCATGAACAAGACACTGCATCTCTTCAATCCTGGCATTTTCTATGACTGTCTCCTGTGCCTAGAATGCTATCCCCCTCCATTCAGACTACTGACCTTGCTTAAAGTCCCAGCTAAAATTCCACTTTCTATAGGAAGTCTTCTCCGATCCTTCTTAATTCCACTGCCTTGCTTCTGTTGTTTTTTACTTATCCTGTACATCTATTGTATATATGTGTTTGCATGTTGTCTCCCCCATTAGATTGCAAACTCCGTTAGGACAAGAACTGTCTTTTGACTCTTTTTGTATCCCCAGTTCTTAGCACAGTGCCTGGCATATAGTAGGCACTCAATAAATGTTTATCGATTGGTAGATCATGTAACATTCCATCTCTTTTCTTCATGTCTTTGCACAGGGTTTGCTTTGCCTCCACTGAACTCCTTCTTCATCTTTTTTTCTTGGAATATCCAGCTCCTTTTCAAGCTCATCCATCTCCTGAGGATCTTCCCAAACCCACCAGCTACTCCCACCCCACCTCCAATTGTTATAAAGACAAAGATAATCAGAGAGAAGCATCAGTAGAGTATAGTATTCATAGAAGCCAGAAGAATAAAGACCATCAAGGAGAACATTATCAATATTTTCAGGTGCTACAGAGGGCTCAGCAGTTAAAAAGAGTCAAACCCAACTGAAATGACTGAACAACATCAGAGAGTATTCAAGGAAGCTGAAAACTGAGAAAAAGCTGATGAATCTGATGAGTGACTGAACAAAAAGTAACAGCTAACACAGGCACAGTGCTTTGTACCTTACAAGCCACTTTATTTCATTATCAGATGTGATTCTCATGCTCACCCTGCCTGGGAGAAGTAATCCAATATCCCCATTTTACAGTAAGGAAATTGTGCCTCAATAGGGTAAGTGGCTTGCCCAAGATTACAAGTTAGGAAGCAGCAGAGAATGGTACCTAGATCTGTGCACTCCAACTTGTGTTCTATCTACTACAGCACCAATAGGTTTATGGAGATATGTTTTCTGCCACATCATTTCCAAATGGTACTTACTTGGTGTCTTCCTCCTATTCATGCTGTTTCTTCTCATTCCTAGAAAGATTTGCTCCCTACTTCACTGGCAGCCTTTTACCATCTGGTTTTTTCTGCATCATACATTAAATCTCACTAGTTTACTACATTCTAACCAGGAGTCATTTCTAAAATAGTTTAATTTATGTCAAAATTTCTAGCATTTTTTCTTAGATGTTAAGTCTGAGTGCTTGGATAACAGAGAAAAACTATATGAAGAACAATTGTACAATCACATTGTACAAGATTGTTCTTTTTCACAATGCCTGCTGCTAACAGAATTTCCCCCAACAATAAAACCTTGTAGGGTTTCCTTTGTGCTCTATTTTTGTACATAGCCTCATCAAGCAAAATAATTCTTTGATTTTTTTTCCCTAAAATTTGCTCCCCCTATCTAAAGGAAGTCCATATTTAAAGAACTTAGTAACTGTAGGTGTCCATCAATATCTTCTTGCTGGTTCATTTCAGTTCAATGTTTATTGAGATCTAATCTAATGCAAATGGTAGTCTGTGCAAACATGAATAAGACATACTCCCTACTCTTAGGAAACTTATGGTCTAGTAAAAAAAAAAGCCTTCATAATTCTTTAGAAGACTATTGTTTAAAACCTGAAAGTGGGCCTATGGTGGTGCAGATATGCCTCTCATCCAGTGGTGTGATTCAAATGAATTAAGAACCAGTTCGAGCCAAGGCATGGCCCCTATCACTGACATGAAGGCACAGGCCCTACCCCCCACAACAGCCCATTTGGGGAACTCAACCTAAAATTAGGTACCAGTTCTAGCAAACCCCTCCAAATCGGCTGAATCCTACTACTGCTCTCATCCATTCTAGTAGGGAGGCTGAGTCTGGTAGAACTCTTACACTTAGGAGTTCTGAGCTACAATAGGGCTAAAGTGGATCTTATATCTTCACCAATATGGTGAGCCCTCAGGAGGAGGAGGAGCCATCTAGATCAGAAGTGGAGCTGGCCAAAGCTCCAAGCCAATCAGTAGAGGAATTGGACCCATGAATGACTGTTATGCTTCCAGCCTCAGTGAGATATAAAGGAAGGAAGGAAGGAAGGAAGGAAGGAAGGAAGGAAGGAAGGAAGGAAGGAAGGAAGGAAGGAAGGAAGGAAGGAAGGGAAGAAGGAAAGAAATATTACTATTTCACAAATGAAACTGAAGACCAGAAAAGTGATGTGATTTTTCTAGTTCATTTAGCTAAATTGTTACATCAAGACTTGAGCTCACGTCCAGTGCTCTTTCCAGAATTTCAAGATTCCACAAAGCACCGAGAAATTTGACAAGGGGAAAAAATGTGTCTTCAAATTCAAATTAAATAGAGCCTTTTTTCTTTTCACCCATAAATGCCAACACCAGTGGAAGAGACTGACTTCTTCGATTGAGGATAACTGCAATACTGGTTCTTTTGCCCATGGGGAGAGAAGTAATTCTCATACTATTTCATCAACATATGCAATGCAATGGCCGTTATATTACAGTAATTATACTAGCACATTCCAATGATTTCAACATAACTGCAATACAAAATTAGAAAGGAAACAATTTCCCAGTAACTAGAGATAAGATTGGTGCTTTCTGTCATAGAGTACCCCAGTATTTGGGACCTTTTAGTAGGTGTAACTGGCCATGGCTGAAACAGAAGAGAAGGCATTACCAAGAAGATTAGAGAGGGAAGGGATTGGGGAAGGGAAGAGAGAGAGAGACAAGGAGAATAAAGAAAAATTGAGGATGGATTCCTGACCAGGGAAATTTAGGAATTTTCATCAACAAACCCAATCCCTGTCCCAAAGCAATGATCAATAATAAACAGAATCAAGGTGTGGGGGTGAGGTTGCAAATCCAAGTTTGCTCACTGAGCTCCTCTCTGGAGACTAGTAGTGTGCCCTGGTGCTGCTAATTCAGAAACTCTCCCCCTCTTCTGCCTTAGCTACCTCTTCCCAGACTTGGACTCCAACTATCTGTTCTTTGATGCAGGGGAAGCTTCTGGGGAGGAGACTCCCTTTACTATTCAAAGCAGTATGTGCTTTGCTTTTTTTATAAATTTAATTGAATTTATTTTTATCATTTTATTTTATTTTTATTCCAAGCAATAAATTGCTTTGGCAAATTATTTCATCTCTTTATCCTTCAGTTTTCTCATCTGTCAAATGGGGGAAATGATACTTTTTCTATTTACTTCACAGATAAGTAATGCAATTATCATTTTGCATTAATAATTTGTATTATTAATTTGTATTATTTAGTTGTATTATTTGCATTGCTTTAAAATATTTGTTAAGTTGGTTATATAATTCTGCATCAAATAATATTTGTTTTAAACTATTCCATAAAATATTTATATAAATATACTAAAATATAATTATATTGCAAAACCCTGTTTGCCTCAGTTTACTGATCTGCCAAATGAACTGGAAAAGGAAATGGCAAACCACTCCAGTATCTTTGCCAAGAAAATCCCGAATGGAGTCACAAAGAGATAAACATGACTGAAATGACCGAACAACTGGTTTGTACGCTCCAGCTTATATAACACTTATAAATAGCAAACATAAAATATTTTATACATTATACAATGT
Organism: Phalanger gymnotis; assembly: GCA_028646595.1. Lineage (NCBI taxonomy): Eukaryota > Metazoa > Chordata > Mammalia > Diprotodontia > Phalangeridae > Phalanger > Phalanger gymnotis. Next base: position 476,805,211 of record CM053622.1, on the reverse strand, counting down.
AATATAAGATTGGTAGTACAATTATTTCAAAGTGGCCCTTAGAGTGCTTGGCTTCCTTTGGGATAAGACAGAGGGTAATTCTGAGTTCTTCTGTTATTTAAATTTTTTCCTTCATTTCTTCACATCTGATATAACTCTCATTTAAAAATAAAGTACCCAGTGGCAGAGCCAAGATGGCAGCTGGAAAACAGGTACTTGTGTGAGCCCCCTACCCTGTCCCTCCAAACACCTGCAAAAAATGGCTCTGAACAAATTCTAGAACTGCAGAAGCCACAAGATAGGAGAGGGAAGCAGGACTCCAGCCCAGGACAGCCTGCATGGTCGTGGGGTAAGGTCTAACACATGGAACTGGGAGTGGAGCAGAACAGACCCCAGTATAAACCACACCTGGACCAACAAGACCAGGAGCCTCGTGGAACAGGCCCTAGTGCCCTGAATCATTGAGTTGTGGCAGTTACCAGACTTCTCAACCCACAAACACTTAAGACAACAGAGAAGGTTAGTGGGAAAAGCTGATGGAACAGGGTAAAAGGAGTTCTCAGTTTGGCCACCTCCCAAGGGGGCAGCAGAGGTGGTGCAGCTCTGAGGCTGCTTCTAGAGCTACAGCTGCAGTTGCTTCCAGCCCCAGGCCCACCTGGTGGGAGGAATTAAGTTGCAGATCAGAGCAGAAGTGCAGAGTCTGCTTAAGATTTGCATCAGGTCGGGGTTGGCAGTTCTTGGGGAAGGAGGAGCGCTGGTGTGGCAGAGCTGGCTGTAAGATATAGCTTTGAAAACAACAATGCATCCCCTCAAGCTTGGAACAAAGTACTCTCTACTCTTTAAGCAGTCATACCCTGACAAAAAACTCAAAGGTCAAGTAAGTTGGCTGGAAACATGGCCAAGCAGTGAAAACTCACTCAGATTCAGTCTCAGACTTTGGAATCTTTCTTTGGTGACAAAGAAGACCAAAACATACAGCCAGAAGAAGTCAACAAAGTCATAGAGCCTATATCAAAAGCTTCCAAGAAAAACATGAACTGGTCTCAGGCCATGGAAGAGCTCAAAAAGGATTTGGAAAAGCAAGTTAGAGAAGTAGAGGAAAAATTAGGAAGAGAAATGATAAGGATGTGAGAAAACGATGAAAAAGAAGTCAATGACTTGCTAAAAGAGAACCAAAAAAATACTGAAAAAAAATACTGAAGAAAATAACAACTTAAAAAATAGACTAACTCAAATGGCAAAAGAGCTCCAAAAAAGCCAATGAGGAGAAGAATGCC
>CM053622.1:476771357-476803455 GCA_028646595.1 Phalanger gymnotis | reverse complement strand
ACACTCAATTGGATATCTTACCCCACAGGAAAGAAGAAGGAAGAAGATAAAAAAGGGGGGATGATAGAAGGGAGGGCAGATAGGGGGAGGAGGTAATCAAAAACAAACACTTTCGAAAAGGGACAGGGTCAAGGGAGAAAATTCAGTAAAGGGGGATAGGTTAGGAAGGAGCAATATATAGTTAGTCTTTCACAACATGAGTATTGTGGAAGGGTTTTACATAATGATACACATGTGGCCTATGCTGAATTGCTTGTCTTCTTAGGGAGAGTGGGTGGAGAGGGAAGAAGGGAGAGAATTTGGAACTCAAAGTTTTAAAAACAGATGTTCAAAAGCAAAGAAAAAAAAAGTTTTTGCATGCAACAAGGAAATAAGACACACAGGCAATGGGGTGTAAAAATTTATCTTGCCCTACAAGAAAGGAAGGGAAAAGAAGATTTGAGGGGAGTGGGGTGACAGAAGTGAGGGCTGACTGGGGAACAGGGCAATCAGAATATATACCATCTTGGAGTGGGCGGGAGGGTAGAAATGGGGAGAAAATTTGTAATTCAAACTCTTGCGAAAATCAATGCTGAAAACTAAACATATTAATTAAATTTTAAAAAAAAAGAAAAGGGACAGGGTCAAGGGAGAAAATTGAGAAAAGGGGGACAGGACAGGATGGAGGGAAATAAAGTTAGTCTTTCACAGCATGAGTATTGTGGAAGGGTTTTATGTAATGATATGCACGCGGCCTATGTTGAATTGCTTGCCTTCTTAGGGAGAGTGGGTGGGGAGGGAAAAGGGGAGAGAATTTGGAACTCAAAGTTTTAAAAACAGATGTTGAAAAAAAAGTTTTTGCATGCAAATAGAAAATAAGATATACAGGCAATGGGGCATAGAAATTTATCTTACCCTACGAGAAAGTAAGGGAAAAGGGGATGGGGGAGAGCGGGGTGACAGAAGGGAGGGCTGACTGGGGAACAGGGCAACCAGAATATATGCCATCTTGGAGTGGGCAGGAGGGTAGAAATGGGGAGAAAATCTGAAATTCAAACTCTTGTGAAAATCAATGCTGAAAACTAAAAACATTAAATAAATTAAATAAATAAATTTTAAAAATAATATCTGAAATTGAAAAAGAAAAAAAAATAAAGTACCACTTTTACCAGTCAAGATGGAAGTGTGAAAGGTTGATTCAAATTCCTCAAGTACCCCTCAAAATAATGAATAACCAAGGAGAAGAGAAAGAGCTTCCAAAGTACGTGATGTAATACAGATTTTACCAGAAAAGAAAAAGGGCAAAGTGGGAAAGAATGGCAGTACAATTTTCAAAATTTGAAAGAACAACTGAAATAGTCACAATACCAGGAGCAACATAAATGGATAAAGAAACAACACAAAGAATCCTATAGACATTCTCAAATAGCTAGATACATTAAAAGAATTTAAAGGAAAAGGAATGTGGTTAACAAAATCACAAGGAAAAGTAATGGAAGAGTTTGTGGACATTAAAATACCATGAGAGACATTAAAGCTAGATTTAAAGGTAATTTGAAGGAGGGGGGAAAAGATCAGAAGGAAATAATGACAAAAAATTACCCACATAGAAAATATAATAGAAACCTCAATGAAAAATCAATAGGAACCACGAACAACAGACATATTAGAGCAGAAAATGAGATTAGAGGCAATGTAGACAAAGTACAAAACAAAATCAAGAAATAACTCAACTATTGAGAAAATTGGGCAACATATAATCAATAGAGCCAAAGGATAGGTTGAGACACAGCAATCTCAGAATCACTGACATTCTAGAAATTTGAAAATAGTAATAATGATAATATTTTGGCAACTACATTCCAGGAAAGTATTCAATAAAACCTCCCAGAATTACTTTTTTAATGTGTACTGTAGGAAAGAACATACAGTACCCTTACATAGAAAAACTGAGATTGTACTTCCCGTTAAGATAGAACAAAAGAAGTCCAGAAAAGCCCAATTCTGTCACATATACTCCAGCAAAAATGAAAAAGAAAAAAGGAACCTAATTGAATAATGAAAAAGAAATCCAAAAAGAAACAATTATAAGGTAACTCACCAATCAGAACTTCATGAAAAGAAGGCAAAACACTATGGGCGCTGGAGAGGGGGTCTAGCCTGGGAAGCCAGGGTTAGCTTAGGTAAAAATGCCTGAAACCCCCAGCACCTTTCTGATAGGGTACACCCCCAAGGAGGCTGGAAGATCCCAAGGGTTTGACTGGGGACACATAGGGAGTAATGGAAGAATACAGAGCTCTGACCAAGTACATGAAAGCCTTCCAAGGCCCTAAGTACAGATAAATCAGGGGAGGAGGTGGCAGAGACACAGAAAATCGAGGACAGGATTAAACAAAGTCCTGAAATAGAAGCTGTAACTAGAGATATGAGATAACAGAGGAAAATACAGAGCCCAATAAAGAAATATTACGGATCAAAAGACTCTCAAGAGGTAACAGAAGAAGAGAGTAACTCCATAATAATTATGAGTCTCAGGAGAATAAAAGGCTTGGCCACAAAGACTAAGAGTTGCTAAAAGAGCTTTTCCCTTTAAGCCAGAATATGGTTAAGTGCTGATGTCTTCATATGGTTAGAAGTCTCCGTAGCCACAGAACTAACAAAAAGAGGCATGACAAACAGCACAAGAAATTCCATTTGAGCACAACCCTTCTGAAAGCCAACCTATTTGTAGGAATATCCCATGCAAAGAGGATTGTCTTGGGAAAAGTGGATGTGGAAGCCAAGCAGCCCAACTCTGCCATGAGGAAGTATGTCCCAATACAGCTATTTAAAAGGAGATTAGCAGAGGATAGGGGAAGAGAGGAATCACTGCTTTTGTTTCCAGTGAGGGTTGTTTGAATTTTATTGAAGAAGAAGATGAAATTTTGGTCTCTGGATTTGATCATAATGGTCATGCCAATGAAGATGCTCCTGGAGTCTGATTTAATGTTGTGAAATTCACCAGTATTTCTCTTCTGGCCTTTTACAAAGACGAGAAAGAAAGACCAAAATCATAAAAACTACATGATATTACCGTCATAGTAAAAAATGTTCATGCAGGCTCAGATTCAATCTGGCCTGCTTATATCGCAAGAGTCACAAATTCTCAGACGAGTCCGCCCATTATGGTGAGTCTTTAATAAACTTTGTTTTTCTTTAGCTGAGAAGGTTTAAGCCAAATTCATTCAAGCAAGACGTGGTGCACCATTATTTTAGGGTCCCCTAAACCACAGGTTCCCTGACCAGGAAAAACGGCTAATTTCAAATTCTTCTCCAGCCAAGACTGGAAGCACTCTGGGAAGAGCTTAGAAGAGCTGGGAAAAGAGAATGGAGCCTACGACCTTGTTCAAAAGTTCCAGGGGGCTTTTTGGCATTCCATTGCTTGAGAATCCACATTTACTGCCAATGAAGCACTGATATCTTGAGGAGCAATAAGGTATGACTGCTTTCAGAGTGGAGAGTGCTTTGTCCCAAACTTCAGGAATTTTGTACCGCTATTTTCAGAGCTATTTCTATTCTCAGATGGTATGATACTCCTCCTCTGGCCTGTGCAATGGTATGTGAGTGATCTCAAACACTCTTTTCTGCCATGTAACTACCAGGAGGACTTCCTCTCCACAGCCACCACAAGGCCTGCCACACCAGCACTAACTTCCCAAAGGACCGCCAACCAGGACTATAACCCAGATCTAAACAGGGCAAAGCAAGAGAACCCTGCCTCGGCACCAGCAAAGAGATCTCTGCATTCCCACTCTGATCAGCCAGGTGTCTTACCCAGGTCTAACAGTTGCCACTGACCTGCTAAGTTGTCTCAAGTTTGTGGGTCGAAGTCTGGAAACTGCCACAGCTGACAGTGATTCAGTGCTCCTCCCAATCTACTCTGGCCTGGTCTCTGCAGCAGCTTGGAGACTTGTTTCACTCTGTCATTTTGTGGGTTCTGTAGCTCTAGTATTTGTCTTTGGGGGTTTTTTTGAGGGGGGAAGGCAGGGCAATTGGGGTTAAGTGACTTGCCCAAGGTCACACAGCTAGTGTGTCAAGTGTCTGAGGTCATATTTGAACTCAGGTCCATCCTGACTGCAGGGCCAGTGCTCTACTGCGCCACCTAGCTGTACCCTAGAGTTGTTTTTGCAGGTATTCCAGAGGGATTTGGGGGGAGAGCTCAAGCGAGTCCCTGTTTGCACAATGCCATCTTGACTCTGCCCCCAAGCTATTAGGTATTTGACATTTTTATTGGACTGATTTTTATCACCCAAGTAGTACACAAAATTCAACTGTCCTTTTTTCCCAATTCCAAATTGGAAATTGGGATTTTTATAGCAAACACCTAAGAAATCTATTTGGAGTAATTGTAATTTTGAAGACCGAACCATGCTGATATGAGAATGATTCCACATTTAGGAACCTACCATTGTATTTTATTCCTGTTAAAATAACTTATACATAAATGTTTACTGAAATAAAATGTTCATGCAACAAATGCGTGTGATTTTTCTACCATTATAATAAAATGGTTCTTTAGAATTGGAATATCTATTTTTTATGTTATACCTGTCTAACTTTGTGAGCAAAGCTATTTAATAGTGAGTAGTGAGTTGATGTATATCAATCAACAGGTATTTATTAAGCCCTTACTATGTGTTTAGGATACAAATACAGAAGAGAGTGAGTTCCTCCCTTCGCACACACATTTTTGATCCAAGCCAAGCTTTTACCTTTAGAGTATATTAATTCCATTAATTAATTAATTCCATTATTAATTAATTTTAAGGAGATATCCCAATCATTGTAACATGAGCATAGTCATTTGAACCAGACATATTAATCTGCTCCCACTCAAAGTACACGGGCAGAATATCTGAGAAATTGAAAGCTTAAATATTTACTGAGTTACTTTGAATAAAAAGACTTATGGAAGTTAAATTTCAAACCAATTCAAGTGAGAAGAATATAAAAACGTAGAGGAAATGGTGTGGGGAGCAAGCATCTTAAGACCCCATTCTTTTCTGAACCCAGTAAACAAGGGCTCCACACACACACACACACACACACACACACACACACACACAGAATTTAGTGTAGAAATACAATAAACTCAATACAGATGCAGGTAAAAACAGGGAAAAGAAAAAGTCTGAGAGAGATACTACAGTCATGGAGGGAATAGTCACAAAAAAAAAAACTAAACTTCATTTCCTGAGACCTGATCATGAAAGATGATGAAAGAGTAGGAAAAAAAAGTATAAGACCTAGAGATTAGCATCTAGTCTTACTGAAAAGAGGAGGGGAACAGGAATAATAATTGACTTCAATTATAGATCATTAGTGTTGAACTTTCTCTTACTCTATCCCTCCTCTTCTTTGTAAAGTGAAGGGAGAGGTCAAAAAGGAATGCTGGAGGAAAATAAGCAATTAACAATCATAATGGCAAACTTAATGAAAAGGATTCACCCATGAAAAGGAGGAGGGTGGCAGAACATATTACAAAACAGAATCCAACAATTTACTGTTTACAAGAAACAAAGTCAAAACATAAAGATCAACACTAAGTTAAAATAAGAAGCAGAACTAATTATCAAGCAAATTCATATAAAAGCAATAGTACTAATCATTATCTCAGACAATACCAGAGTAAAAAGAGGTATAGTTAAAAGATACAAGCAAGGGAAACTACATCATGACACCTTTGCAAAAGGCAATAATGAGCTATGGCATAAAAATGTCATAAAAATACAGAAAAAAGAAATATTAAACACATCCTCTATTTCCCATAGCATAATCAAAATTATAATCAGCTAAGGGTCTTTGAAGAAAGGATTCAAACATATGGAGAGTAAATAATTTCATCCTAAAGAATTGGTAGGTCAAATCATAGAAACAATAGATATTTCCATAAAATTTAAAAAAAAAAAAACAACAGTGAGACAACATAGGATAATTTTTGGCATGCAGCCAAAGCAGTCCTTACTATAGAAATCATAAAATATATGTGTATACACTTTCATCAAAAAGTGAAAACAAATATCAATGAATTGGGCATAAAATACACAATCCACATGATTATATCAATAAAAGCTGAAAAGACATTTGACAAATACTGTCTTATTTTTGCTTAAAAAAAACACTCAAAAGCACAGGAATAAATAAGATGATTCCTTAATATGGTGAGTTATAGCTACCTAAAATAAATAGCTAGTGATATCTGTAACATGGAAATGCCAAAGTTCTTTCCAGTAAGTTTAGGGGAAAAGCAAGAATTCCCGTTTTTGCCATTGTTTTCTGAAAAAGTCCTAGAAGCACTACCCGGAGCATTAAGAGAAGAAAAAATAAACTCAGAATATAAGCATAAGTGAAAACTTGATTATCACGTTTTGCAGATTAGTTGATAGTTTACTTAGAGAACTAAAGGATCAACTAAAAACAAACTGAAACAACTAACAACTTGAGTCGAGTAGCAAGATATAAAATAAGCTCAAAAAAATCATCAGCTTTTTGGTATATTACCAAAACCCAACAGGAAACAATTTTTAAAAAGTAATAATTCAAACAAAGCCAGTTAAACCAAAGAAATTTTATATGCCAATAAAATGTTGCCTTGTCTTTAAAAAAAAAAAAGTAACTACAGAACATATAAGATGGCTAGAAGTCCAGCAACCAAGATATACACAGTAACGATGTGAATACAGCTATGGAAAAACTTTACAGAAATAAAAACAGATGAATATTTGAAGAGTTACTAATTGCCCAAGGTTGGGCCATGTCAATAGACTTTAAATGACAATACAATACAACCTAAATTGATTTACTGATGCAACATAATGCCAATCAAACTGCTAAAAGGCTATTTTGCAGAAGGGGGCTGGAAAGGGGGGTAGAGAGTAACATTCATATGGAGACACAAAAGCTTAAGAAAATCAAGAGACATTTGAAAAACAAGTGGGAAAGAAGGGGTCATAGAAGTACCAGATCTCAAACTATGCTATAAACAAATTGACACTATTTGGTCATTTAAAAATAGAAAATGAGAAAAAATAGAAAATATTTAAAAATAAATAAGTTCATCAGTGGGACAAATTATATCCATAAGACCCAGAAACAAATGAATATAGGAACACAGTATTCAAAAACCCACCTAGGGCAGCTAGGTGGCACAATGCGTAGAATGCTGAGCCTGGAGTCAGGAAGACAATTCCTGAGTTCAAATCTGGCCTTGGTCACTTACTAGCTATGTGACCCTGGGCAAGTCACTTAAGCCTGTTTGCCTCAGTTTTGTCATCTGTAAAATGAGCTGGAGAAGGACATAGCTAACCACATCAACATTTCTGCCAAAAAAAAAAAAACAACTCCAAATGGGCTCACAAAGAGTTGGGCACAACTGAAAAAATACTGAATGACAACAACAAAATTTTAAAAACTGAAGGGTGCTAAGTACTAAGATTAAGAAATCAGTATTCAACACTTTTGGGAAAACTATCTGAAAGAAATTAGACTTAGACCATCATCTTACCCTACATACCACAATAAGCTCCAACTGAATACATAATATAAATATAAAAAGTAACATCAACAATTTAAAAAGCAGTGACAGAGATAACTCACAACTAAGAATGGATGAAGAGTTATTGACCAAATGGGATAGAGAGGATCATAGGAGATAACATGCATGATTTTAATTAAATAAAATTAAAACTTTTCTGAACAAAAAGTTCAGAATTTGGGAAAATTTACAGCAAGTTTTTCTGATAAAGATCTGACATACATGACATATAGAGGATTGATGTAAATATATAAGAAGACCCAATCCCCAACAGATAAATGGCCGAGGAGGTGAACAGGCAGTTATCAAAAAAAAGGAAAGCAAATTATTCACTACCAAATAAAATAATTCTCCAAATTGCAAATAATAACAGAAATGCAAATTAAAATTATACTGAGATTTTATCTCTCACCAATCTGATTGTCAAAGATGGCAAAAAGGGAAAACAATGACTATAAGGAACTATAGGAAAACACTGTGATGAATAAAATGATTGATGGTTCCATTTCTTTTTATATTAACATAGGCATTAAATGTTATAAATTTCTTTCTGAGTGCTGCTTTGGCTGCATTTCACAAATTTTGAAATTTAGTATCTGTAGTGTCTTGTTTTTATATACTCTAGCAATTTTTTCTTTCATCCAGGTATAACAATTAATAATAACAGAAGACTGAATGCAAATCACCACCTCTTCACAGAGAAGCAATGACTTAGAAATGCAGAAAGAGTGTAATGAGCATTTTTCAACACTGCCAATGTGTGGATTAACTCTCTGTGGCTATACTTGCTACAAGGAAAAGGCTTTTTTTTTCAGGGAGGAGGAATGGAAAGGAAATTACAGGGATAAAAAAGGGAAGAAAAGCAAGAAAGGAGAATCTGTGAATCATTAAACATAAATAGATGAGAGCAAAGAAAAATTCAGAAAGAGACTGATGACAATGTTGAAACTACCCTCTTAAACTGGATTTATTTTTAAATGCCAGGCTTTATGCAGTTACAGAATGGGGAAGGGAAAGGGACAAATTGTACATAACAAAAATTCACAGTTTCACACACATTCCCTATTTTTGTTTTAATATGAACTGAATAAACTTCAACAAATAGAACATCTCATTTATTGTTTGTTGGTGCTTATAAAGTTTATAACAAAAAAAAATTTTAAAAGAAAAACTTGAGATTTAAACCCCTTGAATGCATTTTAGTTAAATTCTTGAACTACAAGGAAATAATTCTTCAAGATGCATGAATAAAGACAGAAGCAATGTACCATGAAGCATAAATTAGGATTAAAAACAGATTTCTCAAGAATGACCAGGATCAACTGGTAATATATATATATATATATACATATATATATATATATATATATACATGTATACATATATATAATGAAGAAACATAATTCATGAATCCAAAATTAGGTATACAGAAGATTTTAGTCTGTGGTATGAGGCAGAAGATCACCTTTTGCAAAGCATTTCTATTTCAGAAAGTTTGTAGGATTATGAACATTTCAATGAAGTTTTTTTAATAACCAAATCGTTGAAAAAGTCATTTTTCTCAAATCAAGATAAGCCAGTTGCAAATTAGATTTAGAACCTTTAAAGTATTGTATTGGGGAGACTACTAAATGTTTCAGAAAAGTATATTATTTTATTGACTAAACCACTAAATGTTTCAAAAAGGTGCTTCTGAAATTCCAAATAAGGAGAAAACATGAGGAAAGAAAGGGGGAGAAGGTGGAGAAGCAGGGTAATTTCAAAGTAAAGTTCCTATCATTGATAAAGAAGAAATCCAAAATTAAAGAAACCTACATAGTAAATAAATTAACGTAGGAGTGACTAAAAGGCATAGGCCCACAAGGAAACTAAAAAAATTCCATTGCGTGAATTTTCTTGTAGCATCCTAATTAAATATGGGTTAATAAGGGTTATAATTGAATTTTAAAATGTTTTATTCCCTTCTAATAATTGAAGGGTTATAAAATAGATAAGTATATATACTGCATTATGCTAAAATGTTCTATTCAAAAAAGAATGTATCCATTTTAAGTATGTATAAAACTAGTGATTCTATAGTAAAATGTATAAAGAAAATTTCACAATCTAACTAGAACAGTTACAACCATGCTCTAAATCACTAATAGTTAGAGATACGCAAATTAAAGTAATTCTCAGTTTCCACCTCACATCCTTACACCTCACAGATTGGCATACATTTAAGAGACCTTTTAAGCTGACATTTTGCCTTACATTTTTTGTAATACACACTAAGCACAGAGGGATCTTTTATTCTCTGCACCCTTCATTCAATTTTGTGACTGTAAAGACATGATATGGTATAGAAAATCTTTTGTGAAACCTTCCTTTGCTTTTCTTTCCTTCACCAAGAATGAATACATAGGTCGATCATTTTCAAATTTTATAAAAATGTGAAAGTAGAAAAATGAGCCAATAATTGCTTATATTTTTTTTTCAATCAGCCAATTTTTTTTTAGTAACAATATCTCCTTTTCTTTCCAAGTACTTGGTATCCTCTTTTCTTTTAAAGGTTTCAAATTTTGATCCTTCCAAGTCCTCAGAAGCATAATACTACCCCACCCAAGACATGAACTCTGTAATCTAGTCCATTTGCTCTTTCAATTTTTCTTTTCTTTAGTGCCATTTCCAATCCTTCTTCCCCAAGCACATCAGGGACACATTTTTACCTTCAATGTGGTCACTGAAAGAGAGAATGGTTTATTACAGTAATCTTGGCATATCTTTTCCATTTTTTGCTGCTTGTTGCCTTTACTCCAGTTTCATATTTAAGTGCCCTTGAGATGACCTGGCTTATAATTGGGCCTTCTTCCTACAAACTTATGTTTTCCTTCTGCTTCTCACTGTTTTGTCAGGAGATATTTATTACATATAATCTTCTACCATCTTTTTTTTAATTTTGCAGAAAAAGTTTATATTTAAACCATTTTTCCTCTTAGTTGACATTTCAATTTCATTACAGATAATGACAACAATGAGATAATATACTGAAATTTGTTGAAGGCAGCCAAAGCAGTATTTAAGGGAAAATTTATATCTCTAAACTCTTTCATCAGTAAAAGAGAGTAAGAACAGATTAATGAATTGAATATATAACTAAAAAAAACTAGACAACCAACAAATTAAAAACCTTCAATTAAACACTGAAATAGAAATCTTAAAACTCAAATGAGAGAATACAAAATTAAACATTAAAAACATTTAATTAATAAATAAAACTAGGAGATGTTAAAAAATAAAACAGATAAGTCATTAGCTAGTTTGGTTAAGAAAAAGGAAAAAGGAAACCAAATTGCTAGTATGAAAAAAATTCACAGCCAACAAAGAAGAAATTAAAGCTATTATTAGGATCTATTTCACTTAACTACATGCACCAAAAAACTAGCAATCTAAATAAAAGGTATAAATATCTACAAAAATATAAATTGTCCAGATTAACATGGGAAATAGATTACTTAAATATTAGAAATATTATAATGCTAAAATTATTATTATTAGAAATTATTAGAAAAAGAAATTGAACAAACCATAAATGAATTTCCAAAGAAAAAAACCTGAGGACTGGATTATACCAAATTCCAACAAATATTTAAACAATTCCAAAACTACATAAACTATTTGAAAAAAATAGAAGGTATCCCTCCAAATTCCTTATATGATACAAATATGGTCATGATACCAAAGCCAACTAGTCAAAATAAAGAAAACTTTGGACCAATTTCCCTGATGAATATTCATGCAAAAATTTGAAAGAAAATATTAATGAGAAGGCTACAGAAATCTATTTCAAAGATCATGCACTATGAGAAGGCTGGCCTTATATCAGAAATACAGGGCTGGCTTAATATTAGGAAAACTAGAAGCATAATTGACTATATCACATAACTATAAACAAAACCAAAACTCTAATCATATTGACCATAAAACCAACAAAAACAATATAATTATTTCAACGGATGCAGAAAAATCTCTTGACAAAATACAACACCTAATCCTATTAAAAACGATAAGAGGCATGAGAATAAAAGGAGCTTATTTAATGAGAAAGCAATATCTATCTAAAACCAATAATAAACATTATCTGTAATGGGGATGAACTAGAAGCTTTTCCAGTGAGATCAGAAGTGAAGCAAAGATGTCCATTATCCTCTTACTATTCTACAACTAGACATCCTAACTATAACAAGAAAAAGAAATTGAAGGAAATGATGGAGATAATTTCTGGAAAAACTTGGGAAGACTTGCATAAACTGATGCAAAGTGAAGTGAACAGAACCAGAAGACCAAATTGTACAATAATGGCAAGTGTAAAGATAATCAACTTTGAAAGACAGTAATTCTGATCAAGACAATGAACAAATATAATTCTAAAGGACTAATGATAAAACATGTTTTCTACTTTCAGATAGAGCACTGTTGAACTCAATGCAAATTGGAGCATATTTTCATCTCTTTTTCTTTTCTTGGAGAAGGTTAATGTGTAAATTTGTTCTGCATATTTGTAATGGGTTTTGTTTTTCTTGTCTTCTCAATGAATGGGGGTGAGGGGTAGAAGAGAATCGGGAACTGAAAATGAAAAAAAATTGATTAAAAATAAGAATTTTGCCACAAAAGATAGGGCATGGTGGAAGCAACATCTGCCATGTAGGGTAGGCTTATTTCTCCTTAAAAGGCACTGAAACCATCCTCCAAATTAATTGGTTTAGGGCCTAAGGTTCATCTACAAGGAATCAGCAGCTAAGGAGCTGCTAAGGAGCTAAGGCCTCGGGCTTTTGATCAACAAACCAACAAAGCCAACATTAGTTAGTTGTCGAAGTTAGCCCATCAATCAATAAGCATTTATTAATCACCTACTCTGTGCCAAGCACTGTGTTAATAATCACAGAGGCAGGAAAGTTACACCCAAATGAATATCTTTTCCCTCCATAGAGAAGTATGCCTCCTTTTTTAACTATTAAAAAAAATCAAGTGCTTACTGGCTATGTCAATTTATAGTTTTTTCTGAACTGATTGTGAATGAATGAATGCATGAATGAATGAAGACAATCATAGCCAGCTCTTCACTCACCAAACACCAAATCAGCTGCAAAGCTTTTTCCTATAAAAACAAAGAAGACAGTGGGGAGCAAGAGGTACCACTGAGAAACTTCACCTCTCTCAAACTACATAGGTAGTGCTAGAGGACAATTCAGCCATCTTCCAATGAACTTCTTCATCCTTTATCCAGCCTATCGGGAAAAAGCAGCTGAAACCTTCTTGAAAGTTGATTTCCTAACACCACATCATCAGGGTTGGCTTTTCCATCTGTAGCTGAGTCTTCATTCTCTTGTTCCTTTCTCCTCGCCTTCCTGTTTCTTCACCACTCCAGCCAGATTCTTCACTACTTTCAATAGATCAACTCAAGGCCTTCTGGCCTTCAGAGACTTTTCTTATGAAGTAAAAACCCACAAACTCCTCTTTTTTCCCCAGTTGTGCTAGGACAGTCTTGGTTTTCACCTTCATGACTCAGATTTTTGGATGTCCTAGAAAAAGCATCAGATGCAAAATGAAGTGAACAGAACCAGGAGAACCTTGTACATAGTAACAGCAATATCGTACAATGAAGAACTTTGAATGACTTAGCTATTCTCAGCAATACAAGACAATCCACCTCCAAAGAAAGAATTGCTATTGTTTGAATACAGACCGAAGCATATTGTTTTTCGCCTTCTTTCTTTCATTCTTTTTCTTTTATTCTAGTCTTCTTATACAAAATGATTAATACGGAAATATTCTATATGATTGTACATGTATAGTTATATATATATATGTACATATATGTATACATGTATACATCTATACTATATATGTCAGATTGCAGATTGCTTACTATTTGGGAAGGGGGCAGAGAGGGAGGAAGGAATAGAATTTGGAACTCAAAAAAATTTTTAAATGTTAAAAATTGTTTTAACGTGTAGTTGGGGGAAAATAAAATATATTATTTTTAAAAAGAAAAAAAGCATCAGGTAGGGTTTTAGCTTTTTGAGGAATAAGACCATGACAAGGGAGTAGGAAAGCAGAACACTAAATCAGGAGGAAACAAAAGTCCAAACCAAATGAAGGTTTCTGTTGGTCGTCAGGGGACTAGTCCCTAAGGTCGCTAACAGGAAAATATGGATCAAATCCTGTACTAAAAGGCTTCATGCTCTGTTCATTATTTGTTTAGAATAATTCTACAGATTTCTTAAGGATAATTTCAAGTAGCATCAATCCAATAACAAGAGAGATATGTTTCTGCCGTTGTACTGACTACCTCATAAATGACAGTTATCTTTTCCACATCAAGACTTTCCCCATCTGTAGTTTCGGATATTATCGGGGGTTGGCATAAGAAATTAAATGGGAATTTTGAGGGAATTTTACAGAAGCTACAGATGACACGTGAAGGCCAGCAGATGACACAGAGCCTATGACCAAATATTTAGCCCAAATTTTACAAAAAGGTACTGTAAACACCCCATAAAAGAAAAAGAAAAAATTCAGACTTCTTCTCTGGTGTGAAGGGAGGGCCAAAAAACTTTATGCTGATTTTTCAGATTGGAGGAGGGGGTTGGTGCTGGGCCCCAACCCCTGCAATGTGTAAGGGATGACTGTAGCACCATCCTTTTGTTAGACACTAAAATCAGTTCCACACAACTGGTCTCATAAAACCCGTTCTGCAATATAGCCTGTTTGTAAGCTAAGGAACTTATTTAATCTTATTCTGCCAGGAACCTTAGGACATTTTCTAAAGATCTCATCTGTACCTGATCTTAACTCCAAAAGCTTTACAATGGCTTTTAGCCAAAAGTAAAACAGTTTTGTCCTGACCTGATTAGCCTGAAAATGGCAGTGGTAGGAGTTTGTTTTTTTTTTTTTTAATCCAGTTATCTCAGTTATTACAAGCCAAGAAGTAATTAGGAAGAAAGAAAAGGTCAAAAAGTGCTTAAGAAGAGACAGAAAAATACCAGAGGCATAAGTATAACTATCCCCTATACAGACCTCATTGGAGCAAAGGTTCCCATATGCCCCAAAGAGAAAGAGAGTATTTCTGTAGGATACTAGCCGGGAAAGTAATTCCTCTGCAAAATCTTACTTAGGGCTGGGAATTTTAATTTATACCACCAAATAAAATGGCATCAATGAAATTAAACCCACATAATAAGAAAGAGTACATAAAATCAAAATAAACCTGAAATAGAAAACTAAATTGTAGGATTTGAAAATTAACATGGGACTGATATGAGGAAAAGAGTTACGTTTTTAATGTTTGTTTGCTTTTCTTTTTTTTTTAGTAGTATTTTATTTTTTCCAAATTATATGGAAAGACAATTTTGAGTATTCATTTTTACACAATTTTGAGTTCCAAATTTTTCTCCCTCCCCTCCCCTCTTCCTAAAAATTATATATATTATATATGTGTGTGTGCATGTGTATGTGTGTAATATATATGTGTGTACATACATATATATTTGTGTATGTATGTTTTGATATAGGTTTTACATGTATATAAACATATATACACACAATCATGTTAAACATATGAGTCACAGTGTGAAAGAAGAAACAGACCACAGGAGAAAAAAATATGAAAAAAATAAAGTGAAAAAAGTATGCTTCAATCTGCATTCAGATTCCATCAGTTCTTTATCTGGATGTAGATAGCATTTTCCTTCACAAGCCCTTTGTAATTGTCTTACATCATAAAAGAGCTGAGTCATTCATAGCTGATCATCACACAATGTTGCTGATACCGTGTACAGTGTACAATGTTTTCCCGGTTCTGCATATTTCGTTTTGCATAAATTCCTACAAGCCTTCCCAGGTTTTTCCGAAATCTGCCTACTCATCATTTCTTATTGCACAATAGTATTCCATTACATTCATATACTATAAGAGTTATGTATTTTTAATGGCAGCCAAAATAAGGTACAACCGTAAGGTAAAAGGAAAAAGGAGAAAAAAGACAGTTACAAAAGAGTTTGAGACACTGTTGAAGAAGACACAGAGATACAGAGAGACAATCACTTGAGACCAGAAGTAGATTCGAAGAGTGTGATCCCTAAAAGCAAAAAAAGAAAATAGTCTATCAACTCAAAAGAGAACAAACCCTAGATTCATAAATCAAAGATGAACAAACTGTAGGAACACATTTAAGCAGTAGTCTGGTGTAGACACTATACCCGGGGGGAGGGGGAGGTTTGTGAGGACTCTACTAGAAGGGAAAGGCTTCCAAAGTCCAGCAATACCAGAGAAGTCAGTCAGTCAGTAAACATTTAAGTACCTACTATGTGCCAGGCACTAGAGGAAGTACAAAGAATAGAAATTTTGAAAAGACAGTCCCTGCCTTCAAGGAGCTTACAATCTAACAGAGGAAGACAACACACAAAGAAAGCTGGAAAAGAAGGAGAAAAGGTTTCAGGGGCAGTGACATGGTAAGGTATAGTCAAAGGACTATAGCTGGTGGGAAACGAAGAATTGGTTGGTCTGTGAGTTCCCTTTAACTGGAAGTTTGGGGAGGAGTTCTTCACTCTGCCCTATAGCCTGCCAATCACAGGCTTAATGAGTGCCAAGGATACTGAAGAGGTGTAAGTATCAAAGCTGATGCAGTCTTAAAGGATAATGAGTTTCCTGGTGAAGAAGTTTCCTGGGAGTGTGATGATGGCAGTCTGGTCTACAGAGTGCAGTTGCAAATGTTCCCTAAATATTTGTATCACTGCTATTATACTCTAAGTTTGTGCCTACTCTTCTCACAGGTGCCATGTGTATTTGTGAGAATGTATCCCAGATTCATTAGGAAAATGGTTTATCACTACTATTCTTATCAATTCTTGCCATCTCCTTTGCTAAGAACTAAATGTGTCTATTTGCTGACTGTTAGTAGGGAGCTATACTAATGGGGGTTTATGGGTTATGGTGTTTAAAGTGCAGAGCTTCAGGATATTCTAGAATCCGGTGGAGTTGTTGTTCATCCTTTGTTTTTGAAGAAGACCAGTGATATCACACTAGGAGTCAGAGTGTTTAGCTGTGGCTGATCAATCCAATATAAGTATGGAAGGCACTACCATAAGCACAAATGGTCCGTTAGAACATTTAAAGTAGAAGTCCCTCTAGATTTGCACAGCTCTCATTTCCTTTGTGCTTCTACAATTCTGCTTTGCTCATGAAGTGCAGCACCTTCTTTGATGTGGGCATGCCATGCTGAACAGTCTTGTGCCAGCATTCCCCATATCTCACAGCCAATATTAAAGTTCTTCAGAGATAGCTTGAGAATGTCCTATTACTGCTTCTTCTGACCACCACGTAAATGTTTACCTTGTGTGAGTTCTCCATAAAATAACCTGTTGGGTAAGTGTGCATTTGGCATTCAAACTATGTGGCCAGCCCATCAGAGTTGTGCAAAAGAGTTTGAATGTCAGTTCAGCTCTAAAGAGGACCTCAGTGTCTCATACCTTATCTTGCCAGGTAATCTTCAGGATCTTCCTGAGACAATTCAAATGGAAGCATTTCAGTTTACTGGCATAGCACTAGTAGACTGTCCAGATCTCATAGGCATGTAACAGTGTAGTCAGCATGATGGCTCTGCAGACCTTCAGTCTGGTATGCAGCCTGATACCTCTTTTCTCCCACACCTTCTTTTGAAGCCTTCCAAATGCTGACCTAATTCTGGCAATATGTGCGTCAACCTCATCACCTGGAAAGTATACTGAAAAGGTAAGTAAACTATCCACAGTATTTAAAATGTCCCCATTTACTGTGACCAATGGTTCCACATATGGAAAGTTGGTGCTGGCTGGGTATTGATTGCCAAAATTAGCACAGGCGACAGGGAATCAATCCATATTCTGTTGCATCTCAGGCTCATAGGCTGCACTGAATGCATAATCATCTGTGAATAAAAAGTCATAAACCAACTCTCCCTCCATTTTTAGTATTGGCTTGTAACCTTTTCAAGTTAAATAATTTCCCATCATTGCAGTAGCTAACCTTGATGCTATTTTCATCCTCATTGAAGGCATCTGACATCATGGAAAACATCATGCTGAAGAGAGTGGGAACAAGCACACAGCCCTGTTTCATTCCATTGGTGTCTGGGAAAACATGAGAGCATTGTCTTTCATCCAGAATCTGTGCAAGCATGCCATCATGAATACTGACAAACTTTTCAAGGCAACATAATGTTGCCATGATCTTCCACGGGCCCTCACGTTGGTTGGTTGGTTGCTGTCCTACATTCTTGAAGAGGACCAAAATGACAACACTGTGTTGGAGTCAAGATATAGTGTGTCCGACTGTGGTTCATCAGACCAATACAAGCCCAAAACACTCTACCCACTCTACTACAGGTGGGGCACAAATAGTCCATATGAATATTTGGAGTAGAATCTCTAAATTTGCATATCTCACATTTCTTTTGAGCTAATTTTACTTTACTCAGAGAGCACAGTGCCTTCTCACAACTGACAGTATCAAAGGCCTTGGTCAGGTTGACAGATGTTGTATATTGACTTCTGTTCTGTTCCTGGCATTTCTCCTGGAATTATCAGGCAGCAGACATCATGTCAACCATTCTATGGTCCTTTCTACCTTACTCTCAGGCAGGCCGCCATCTTCCAGAGGATTAATCAGCTGATGAAGGAGGACTCTGGCAAAGACCTTGCCAGCAATAACAAGGAGAGAGAGCTCCCTGTGGTCATCATGGGACAGCATGTTCCTTTTTCCTTTATAGAGATAGACAATGGAAGCATCCTTGATCTCCTAGAGGATAGCCTCCTCTTGCCACATAATCCAAAAGATTTTAGTCAGCTTCTTTATAAGCAATGGACACCCTACCTTGTAGACTCCTGCTGGGATGGAATCAGCACTAGGTAATTTGCTGCTTTAGAGGATCATGACAGCATTCAGTACCTCTTCTTCATTGGTCGTATGGCTAGAGAGGAACTGATTGCAACCTGAGGCATATAATCAGTGGCTTCAGCATTGGTTGATGATAGTCTGTTAAGAACACTATGGAAATGGAGGCTAGGGGCATAGATGCAAGAACAATGGAGACAAGAGGCTCTGGCCCCAGTGGCCCAATGCCTGGAGGACTCCAGGGACCCAGGCCAATCAGCATGGGAGCAGGTGGCCCACAGGCTCCCAGGCAGGTCCCAGGCATGCAGGGATCTGGTCTGCAAGGCGGAGGTTAGCCTGGGGGATTTAGTCCTGAACAGAACCAAGTTACTCCACAGGATCACGAAAAGGCTCCTTTGGTTATGCAAGGGCTTCAACTGACCACAGACCAAATTGCTATGCTGCCTCCTGAGCAACGGCAGAGTATCCTGATTTTAAAGGAACAGATACAAAAATCGACTGGCGCCCCTTGAATGGTTTACAGAATGCTCGACAGAAATCCTGCATGTCCAGTTTGATAATATGGAGAAGGATTCAGGATCGTAAGTTTCTGTATCCCAACACTTGAATGACCCTAAGAGGTAGTGGGCAGAGCCTATGTGACGCCTCCACCAGAAGTAAAATCTGCTTATCCTCATTGTTGGGTTTTGGTTTATTGGGGGGGGGGGGGGTAGGTGTGTTTAGTTCGTATATTTTATGCGAATTAAAAATAAATTTTCCCCAGGATTTGCATATACCCCAAATCAAGATGTGACATCCTTTTTGCTTTGAGGTGGGAGCTGGGGAAGTTGTTGGTTTTGCTTCAGCTGAAAGCTGTGGGACAATTGCTAGATTGTGTCTTCTTCTGTTGTCCCTGATCTATGTCCCCCAGCTCCATCTTATTTTCTATGTGAATAATTGGTTGAACATTTATTAAGTGCTACTGTATGCAAGGCATTGTGCTGATCAGTCTTTAATATTTACCAGCTGTATGGTTTTCCAAAACCAGCTATTTGTGTTCACTCTGTCTCTAGCCAAAATAACAAGGATGTGTCTTTTCGGAAACTATTTAGAATGTACCACTCTGTATCTAATAGGAGAAAATAATGAATTACTTGAGTTGAAGGTGCTTGCTTGGTTGGAGCAAGAAAATGTTAGAAAGGCAACAAAGCAGTGACATTGGCACAACAGTATGTTGCTTCTAGAAGAGTCCAAATACCACGATGCATTTTTATGTCAACAGCAGATGGATTCTTGTACGTTGTTCCGAGCTAAAGCTAAGATGCTATGTTTGGTGGTGATTACAGCATGTGCCAGTATCACAGAAACAGATGGCACTTGCCTGTTCTGTCATAAAGCTCTCAGGTCTTTGGAAAGTCAATTAAAAATTGGTTTTGAAAAAAAAAAAAGAACACTATGGAAGTATTCAGCCCATCTCTCCAGGATCACGTCCTTGTCACTGATCAGTGTGGCTCCATCAGTACTGAGTAGTTGAAATGCAACAAAGATCTTTGGCCCATAATCTTTAGGGTATCGTTCAAGTACTTGGGATGTTTCTGTCAGCAACGAATTGAATCTCATCTGTCTTTGCTGAGCCATGAATCCGGCATCTCTCAAAGTTTCACTTAGTCTTTGCTTTTGATGGAAGTAAATGATGCCTTCTTGGAGATGAATAAGTTATCCTATGATAAACCCTGTGGAGCTCTCAATTCTCATTTAGCAGTTTCTGAATTTCCCCATCATTTTCATCAAATCAATCCTGAAATTTACAGGTGTTCTGGCCCAGATGAGCAAATGCAGTGCAATACACCAAGTCTCTGAAAGCTGCCCACTCTTCTTCTCTTCCACTGTTGCTGATTATGTGCTGACTCAGCTTTCCCTCCAGGTCAGCAATAAACTGTTCATGCATGGACAAATGCTCTAGTCTGTTAACATTGAGTCTCCTGACACTCATTTTGCCTTGAGGCCACTGCTCTTGCTGAATGCAAATGTTTAGCTTAGAAAGGATGAGTCTGTGATTGGTCCAGCATTCTGCACTATATAGCACCTTTGTCACTCTCACATTCTGCCTGTCTCTTCTCCTAACAATGACCTAGCTTATTAAGTGCCAGTGATTGGTAAGAGGATGCATCCACGATGACATTTTATTGTAGTTAGGGTAAAGCTAATGTGTCCATTAGCTGGCTGTTAGTAGGGAATTATACCATTAGGGGTTCAAGAGTTATAGTGTTAAAAGTGTAAAGCTTCACAGTATTCTAGAACCCAAGGTTCTAGAACCACCATCTGGAGACCCCACCTGCAACTATTAAGGTAAGTTGGGTAAGTAGCCCAAAGTAGATGCTACACAGGAAAAGGAAATATGATGAGAAGCAGTGTGGTACAGTAGAAAGAGTGCTGACTCTGAAGTCAGAGTATCAGGGTTCAGATCCCAACTTTGACACTTATTGCCTATGTAACCTTGAGAAAGTTAATTAATCACATTAAATTTCTTCATCTGTAAAATTAGGGAGCTGGACTAGACACCTTCTAAGTTCTCCTCTGGCTCTTAATTTATGATCCTATGGGCATGGAGGCAGAAAACACACAGAATGTGTCATTCAGAAAATAGTAAAAAATCTAGCTTAGGCTAGAGTAGAGAGTTATATAGGTTTGGAGCAAGGTAGGGTGAAATTAGCCTAAAAAAATAAATTGGACCCAGATTGTAGAAAACCTTCAATATTAAGCTGGAGAATTTGAACTATTCAGGAAATAGTGGAGAGCTCTTAAAGGTCTTTGAATAGAGAAGTGACATGATCAGAAGAGGGTTCTAGAGAAGGAGGGCTGTGGTCCAGACATGATTATACAGAAGCATAAGAAAGTTCAATATGGCAGCAGTATGCAGAGGCAGAGAGATAGGTTAAGAGGATATTATAATTGTTTAGGTGGGAGTTAACGAGGACTGCACTAGAAAGAGGCTGTAAAGATAGAAAGGAGGGAACAGAGAGAAGGGATTTTCAAAAGCAAATTTTACTAAGAAACTAAATCAGAAAGGCATCCTAGATACATAAAAGAGTAAGTTACTGCACCAAGCTTAAATAAAGTTTGGCTATGATGAGATATGCTGGTATAGTTTAACAGGGTGTTTGCTCCTAACTCCACTTCTCAAATGCTCTATAGTTCCCCCAACAATCCTTAATATAACTGCTCCCCAGGGTAGATTATGGATTAGGAGGTCAGGGCAAATTCTCAGCATAGACAGTATCGAAGACTTTTGGGGGGTTCTTGACTCATTCCTGGTTGGAGAAAAAAATGTACGTGTCATCAACTATACATTCTCATATTGGAATCAATCCAACACTTTTCAACCCTTCTGAAAGTTACTGGGCCCACTCTCCCAAAAGAAAATTAGAGGAAGGTTGTCATTACATTTGACAGTGAGATCCAAAGAAGAAGAGGATAAGGAGCTGACTATAAAAATGTATAAAAAGTAAACTGAAATGACCTTGAAGCTATTCAAAAAAAAAACCAAAGAGAAATAAGAACTTTCAAAGTGGAGGAAATAATACAAAATATTGGAACTGCTATCATAAAGCAAACAAACAAAAACCCTAAATGATTTGCTTCAGTGAAAAGGCAAGATGGCTTATTGGATCTTTAACCTATCCATAGAAAAGCCATACTATAAGACATCAGACAATTTTAATTTAATTATGAGTCTGGAGGCAATTATCTTTCTGTCAGTATTATTTCATCATTCATTTATCTCTAGGCATTGGCCAATTATATTGGGAAGTTTCATAGCCTGGGTAACTCTGTTCCAAGGATAAGAAGTTAATTCATTACATCCAGAATTTAAATTAATATTAAGGTCTGGTTTGTAAATCCCAAATACATTTAAAGCAATTAAATTATAACATGGAAAATTGCTGAGCTCAATTAAATATCTAATTTATTTAATATACCTTCCCCATCTCTGGAAGTGGCAAATGCTTAACATGTGAGCAAAGTTCCTTAGACAGTTACTTAAATGCAAAAGTTGGGGGAATGCATTTCTTTTCACAAGAACCTTTATGCTGAAGTCCATATGCTGAAGAAAATAATTTGTTATTTTTACAGTTAGATCTCTGCTTTCTCAACTATCAGCAGTCTGTAGGCATGAGCTTACCTACCTTTAAGACCTCATAGAATAGGTCCCTGATGGCTAATCATAAAGAATCAGCTGCAGAACCCACCTTCCTGCTAGTAGGGAGCTTATGCACTTGACACAGACATTCCCATACCCATAGGCAGCTTTTCAGTCTCTGTGTATACCAGTGTCCTTCACAGCTCAGATCTCAGAGCAGCTTTGGAGGCTATGAGACCTTTCAAAGTCAAAGGTCTAGATTTTGTTATCCAATTTATTTTGCCTTACAGATATTTTGGTTTTGTTATATGTTTTTTTTTTTAATCCATGAAGACTATTAGATGATAAACACATTAGAGAGTTGCAAGGTAATGCAGTAAGTGTTTGACATCGGGTTCATAGATAGTCATCCTTCCTTCTCCAACACGCCCTATAGTCCTGCACCCTTTAAACGAATGGTGCAGCTACCTTACTTGAATGAAGAAAATTACTTCAACAGATAGGAACGTGTTCCGAGTGCATTCCAGGCATGGAGCAGTAGCCTATGTATTAAATTTTTGATCTTACTAGACATGGAGTTCTATGAAGACAGGGACCATGTCTTATTTATGTTTGTGTTTCTTCAAATACTTAGCACAGCTCCATAGATAGTAATGGCTATAGGGCAGCTAGGTGGTGCAGTGAGTAAAGCATAGGCCCTGGAGTCAGGAGGACCTGAGTTCAAATACGACCTTAGATGCTTGACACATGTGCTAGCTGTGTGACCTTGGGCAAGTCACTTAACCCCAATTGCCCTGCCTTCCCCTCTCCAAAAATAAATAAATAAAAAATAAAATAAAAAAGTAGTGGCTAAAGTATTGACTACATTTTGGATATTGATCATTTACATGATGATGTTGAGTTGAGAAAATTTTTTTTCTTTCAAGGTCAAATGTTGCTCTAAACCACCTTAGACAACAGGCTATTAATACAATATAAGAAAATTATTGCATTTTCCCCCACAATGCATATTTACGGAAGAAAAAATTTTATTGCATTTCTTGGAATTTGCCCATTGCTTTTAATTTCAAAAAAAGCAAAAACAATTGCAATTTTTTTTTGCATCTACTTCTTTAGTTTGCTCTCCAGGAGTAAAGAGCAATGTTACATAGTGGATAGACCTGGAGTCAGGATGATCTAGGTTGAAATCCTTTTTCTGACATTTGCTAATTATGTGGCCCTGGACTGATATGATAACCATTTTTAAGTATTTGAGAGAGGACTTTCTTTTATTTTTCTTGGCCCAAGATCTAGAACTGGGAATAATGAGTAGAAATAAGAGGGTAGTTGATTTGGGTTCAATATAGAGAAAAATGCACTCACATTTAGAACTGTCTAAAAAATGGAATAGGAAATTGAATCTGAGAAAAATTAAATTACTTATTCAAGATCACATAAGAGCAGAGCTGAGAACCCAGGTCTCCTGATTCCCAGTCAAAGTATTGTTTCTACAATAACTCACCCTTTAATGGACCTGGAATAGGTTGAATTTAAGTGCACTGACAGACACATGTGAATTGTTCATGTCAGTTGCTGCAGCTACTTACCAAGAGATACCCGACCACCTAAAAGACCAGAGGGGTCAGTATGCTAAACCTGATTTTATCACAGGAAATAGATGTTTGATAGCAAGCAAAATTAGCCACTGCCTTTATTTATATTCAGTTCAACTATAACCTAGTGATATAAATGTGGGCTATACTTATAAAAATAAATAAATAAATCCAGCCTTTACAAAACTTAAGTCTGGCCCATAACTGTACTCTAATCCTATTTATTTTTTCCATGCCACTCATAGCAACCTATGGAAAATGTTGGCAATTAATGGCAAAATTTGAAGTCAATCCACAAAGGATTCTTTTTTTCCCTTTTGAGCAATAAAGATATATGTATACACACACACACACACACACACACACACACACACACACACACATATATATATATATATATATACATATATATATATATATATGCCTTCATACTTATTAACTGTTTCTGCTTGCAGCTACTGCAGATTCCAAGTCTTGGTTCCACAAAGGACAGCTCCTGACTAAAGTGTAACCTTTTGTCCTTCAGTTATTTTCCATCATGTCCAACTCTTCCTGACCACATTTGTGGTTTTCTTGGCAAAGATACAGGAATGGTTTGCCATTTCTTTCTCCAATTCATTTTTACAGATGAGGAAACTGAGGCAAACAGGGTTAAGTGACTTGCCCAGGGTCACATAGCTGGTAAGTGTCTGAGGCTGGATTTGAACTCAGGAATATGAGTCTTTCTGACTTCAGACCCAGTACTCTATCCCTTCACTACCTAGATACCCTATTACTCTCCACTTTGATATCCAAACCTCAAAATAATACATATGTGTGTGTTTCTGTATGTGTCAGTATGTATGGATTAGTGTTTGTGTGTGTTATGTCTGTAGCTCTGTCATAACTTCCTCGAGTCTCAGTTTCCTCAACTATAAAATAAGGACTAGAGTTATACAAGATGATTTCTAGATCTGACATACTATTTCTTTTCCTTCTTTTTTTTCTTTCAGGCAGGGTTTTGGGGTCCAGTCCTATGATTTCATTAGTGTAGGGAATTCCTGAACATGGAAACTCCACTCACTATTGCCTAAAAGTTATTGTTTTGGAGATTTGCCTAGGAAACTAAGAGGTTAAGTGATTTGCCCATAGACACATTTCTACTAAGCTAGTGTGATACCACAGAACAAATCCAGGAACTGAACTGGAAAGATCTGGATTCAAATCCTAGCTTTGTGACTTGGAGAAACCGCTGAATCTCTACTAGCCTCAGAATCCTTATCTGTAAAAAAACATGGGTTTAGACCCAATGGATTTTTAGGTTTCTTCCAGTTCTAGCCCCTGTGATCCTGCTGTGTATCAGGGGTAGGTCTTCTACTGACTCTGAGGCCAGCCAGACTCCTTCCTATCCTATACCTATCTTTCAACAGTTCTATAAAATTCACTTTCATCATAGACCACATGTTTTCACAAAGTTTGATGAGGAATTAGAATTTCCCTACTTGTCTAGCACCAGAGAGAGAAATGGGCAAAAAACTGGAGATAAGGGGGAAATGATTATTAACATAATAAATTTGTCCTAGCCTTAAATGTTGGGCTGAAATAGCTACCCTTTCTCTCTTATTTTCCCCCTTAGATTTTCCCTCCAAGAGAACTAAGATCTTCGTAACATGATTAGGACCCAATAACTTTGGGATTTTTACTACAAAAATTTAATCAGTAACCACTTTTTGGCTCTGAAGGCCCCTACATAATAGAAACTTTGCCTTATTCTCTTTTTATCTACCAGATAGGCAATGAATATGGTCTCTTGAAAAGACAGATTTTCTAAAGAACTTTATATTCTTCTGCTTCCATCAAACAGGCACAGTTGTCTGCCTTTCATTATACAATAAAAATGCAAAAGAATTTTCAGAAATGTCTTCCATTTCCCAGAAAACTCCTCAAGGACTTACCATCCCCCTCAGGTTTTTCCCTTCCTTTCTCTGCCTTTCAAATAAGTCCACTCTGAGCCTGTTCCATAAAGAAAAGTACAAGCAAAAGGGGTTTCTATGAGTCTTTGTTTTTCTCTTCCCTACAAAGGACTGTAATACCCCAAAGGAAAAGAGTTATACTTCTCCTAAGAAAATCATCTACTTCATTAAGTTGTTTAATAGGGAAGGCTGGACTGCCAAGAGCAAAAGCCCATCAGGTACATTCAAATGAGCTCATGATGATATCCACCATGTAAAGCCAATGTGTGCAGCCAAGTTATGCAATTATCTTTTTATGGTGTATTTTTTCTTCTTTCCAGAGCTTTTACCTCACTGGTTATTATTGGCTGAAAATTAGGGCAATCTCTCTTTGACTTTTGCACCAGTGTCATAAGCAACACAAAATTCTTGCAACTGTCATTCTTTAGACTTGCAAGGGTTGTTGTTTTAAAAAAAATAATATTTTTATATAATTGATTTTCTTTGTAATCCAATGTATTTTGTTTGATCATTTAAAAATATTTTAAAAAATATATTATTCTGAGGAGGCACCCATAGACTTTACCAGAATGACTGTCAAAAGTATTGGTGACAGACACACACACAAAAAAAAGGTTAAGAACCCTTCTTAACAAAAGGTTCATTAATGCCTTCTCAACTCTCTCAGACTCTCCTCTGCTCTGATTAGATAGCAGGAAGGTAGAATACTACACTCCTCCCAAAGCCTCAGAACTTTCAGAACATTCCAAATAATTCTCAATTTTCCATTGGAGTGAAGAAGACTCATCTACCTGAGTTCAAATCTAGCCTCCAACACTTACTAGCTGTGTGATCTTGGGCAAGTCATATAACCCTGTTTGCCTCGGTTTCTCATCTGTAAAATGATCTGGAGAAGGAAATGGCAAACCACTGCAGTATCTTTGCCAAAAAAAAAAACCCCAAATGGGTTCACAAAGAGTTGGACACAACTGAAAAAAAAATGACTGAACAATTCATCAATATCTTTATGTGGTTTCAATTCCACAAAACATCATTCCCCATCCCTACTGAGTACCCTCTGGTGGCCTCCCTTTCCCTTTTCAGCTTTCTTTTGTGTAACTGATTATAGGTTCCTTGAGAACCTGGATAGAGGCAGCTAGATTGGGTAGCGTGTAGAGTACTGACTGGGTTTAGAGTCAGGAAGATGCAAGTTCAGGTCCAGGCTCAGACACTTATTAGCTATGTGACCTTAAGCAGATCACTTAACCCTTGTCTGTCTCACTTTGTTCAACTGTAAAATGGCACATTTTAATGGCACAGGGTTGTTGTAAGGATCAAAAGAGATAAATGATGTGTGTAAAGTACTTAATTAGCACAGTGCCAGGCCCATAATAGTTAGCAAATGCTAAAAATTCACACACGCGAGTACACACACACGCACACACACACACACTGACAACAACAAGGAACTGTAGTTACAGCTAGAACATTCTGTTAGCAAATTTGCCTTTCTGCCCTTTGGCAAAAAAAAAAGTGGGGGGAGGAGTCAGCCGTGGGGCCCAATAGAAAATGGGACGTATGATCCTCCTGCTTTTACCAGGAGAGCCTAGGAGACCAGTGGACAGACACCTATTGAAGCAAAGTCACAGGCTACAGGCAAGATTTATACTAGATAAAAAAAATTAAATTAGATTTAAAAAAAGATTTATACTAGATGATCTGGTTAAAAATAACAGCCTACATTTGAACCAATGGGATACATTGCTATAAAACTATTCCTGGCATGAGAAAAGCAGTAACTAGCTTTACTTCCTATCAAGTATTGTGGAATCTCTGCCTCTTACAATGAAGTTGGATTTGGGGCATTGACTTCTCTTATGCCTTTAGATATTTGGGTATTCCTTGACAGGTGACCACTAATTAAAATATTTACTCAAAGAATAAAGTTTAATCTACCAGCAGAGGGCATTCATGGAGTTTTCAAAAATGGCAACATGGTTGGTAGAAAGAGAGACTGGCTCTGAGTTTAAATCCCACTTCTGTCCCTTACTACCTGTGTGCAAGTCATATCACCTCCCTAGGCCTTAGTTTATTCATCTGTAAAATGGAAGGATTAAACTAAACGATGTCTAAGCTTCCCTCCAGCTCTCATTCTACAATATTATGACTTCCTGACATAGCTTTGAAGCTCAGAGAAATCATCGTTGGCACATGAGATTAATCATTTGGTTGATTATCTGGAAAACAAAGAGCCCAAAATGTATTAAATCTGACTTGATGTGGCCATGGTTTAACCTCCATCTTCACCAAATAAGTGAAAAGAAAAGAGGAAAGAAGACACTTTTTACCATGTTGATGTCTTTGTAAACTCAGAGTATGACAAACACACTCTATGTGCTTATGTATGTACATACATTGCTGACGCTCCAACATTGCTACTTGCAATAGATTATGCGACAGTTTTCAAAAAACAACTTTCCTTGAGGCAATGACTAAGGAATATTCCCAGTTTTTATCAGAGAATATATTGGAAAGTGTTACCTTTTCATCCATAAGTAAGAACTTGAACACATGGGCAAAACACTCTTTCGAAAACTGCCTGGCAGACATCCTTATCCTCCCCATTGGTGAAAGGACTTCTTAAATAGGACTCCTTGAAGGGAAGGGCTATTCCATTGTGGCCTTTGGATCCCCACACAGTGCTTGGCACCTGCTAAATGTTAAAAGAATTGAATTAGGTGCTCTGGGCGGAGGGGGAGGGGTATCTATTTTTGAACCACATTATATAAAATGAAATAAACAGTATTATTTCTGCCCTCTAGAATCTTAGATGGAAACTTAATTTCCCCCAATAATGAGTTCTCATTTACATGCCACCCTAAATCCTGCAAAGCATCTTATAATGCATTATCTTACTTGATCCTCACAACAACCCCATGAAGTGGTGCCTAGTATTGTCCCCATTCTACAGGTGAGAAAAGTGAGGCTTGGAGGAGTTAAGTTATTTGTCCTGGATTGCATAGCTAGTGAGTAATTTGCTGAGGGCTTACAGCCTAATAAGTGTCTGGGGCTGAATTTGAACTCAGGTCTTCCTGATACCAAGCTCAGTGTTGTATCTATTGTGTCTTCTTAGCATGATTAATCATTTTTCATAAGCTTTTTGTTGTTGGGTTTTCCCCCAAAGACAGACTCAATAGCTTGTGCAGTGAAAGAATTGCTGTTTGACGAAGGCTAGTTAGATCAGTCCTCTTCATTATGAGGAAGAGCACATAAATAGAGACAGCAAAAGTGATTGATGAATATCCATAGAACAGGCCTTGACTCTAAAGGAATTCCTTTTTTTTTTTACAGGTCAAACTGAGATTTTGGGTTTTTTTTCTTTTTATTAATTAATTTATTTTTAGTTTTCAACATTCATTTCCTCAAGATTTTGAGTTCCAAATTTTCTCATCTCTCCCCTCCCCCTGCCCCAAGACAGAGTGTATTCTGATTACCCCTTCCTCCAATCTGCCCTATCTTCTATCCTCCCCCCTTTCTCTTATCACTTTGCCTTCTATTTTCCTGTAGGGCAAGATGTATTTCTTTACCCCATAGCCTTTATATCTTATTTCCAAGTTGCATGTAAAAACAATTTTTAACATTCATTTTTAAAGCTTTGAGTTCTATATTCTCTCCCTTTCTCCCTCCCCGCCCACCCTCATTGAGAAAGCAAGCAATTCAATATAGGTTGTACAGTATAGTCGTGCAACACACTTCCATAACAGTCATGTTGTGAAAGACTAACTATATTTCCTTCTATCTCATCCCATCTCCATTTATTCTATTCTCTCTTTCAACCCCATCCATCCTCAAAAGTGTTTGCTTCTGATTATCCTCTCCTCCCATTTGCCCTCTCTTACATCATCCCCCACCCCTTATCTCCTTTCCCCCTACTGTCCTATAGGGTAAGATGGGTTTCCATACCCAATTTAGTGTGTATGTTATTCCCTCCTTAAGCCAAATCCAATAAGAGTGAGGTTTACTCATTCCCTCTCACCTCCCTGCTTTTCCCCTCCACTTTACAGCTTTTTATTGCCTCTTTTATATGAGATAATTTACCGCATTCTACCTCTCCCTTTCCCCTTCTTCAAGTATATTCCCCTTTCACTCCTTATTTTTATATTTATGTGTGTATGTGTGTGTGTGTGTGTGTGTGTTGTATGTGCATATTCCCTCCAACTACCTTAATACTGAGAAAGATCTCATGAGTTACAAATTTCGTCTTTCCATGTAGGAATGTAAACAGTTTAACTTTAATTAGTCCCTTATGATTGCTCTTTCCTGTTTACCTTTACATGCTTCTCTAGAGTATAGTATTGGAAAGTCAAATTTTCTCTTCAGCTCTGGTCTTTTCACCAGCAATGCTTGAAAGTCCTCTATTTCATTGAAAATCCATATTTTGCCCTGAAGTATTATACTCACTTTTTCTGGGTGGGTGATTCTTGGTTTTAATCCTAGCTCCTTTGACCTCTGGAATATCATATTCTAAGCCCTCCTATCTTTTAGTTTAGAAGCTGCTAAATCTTGTGTCATCCTGATTCTGTTTCCACAATACTTGGATTGTTTCTTTCTGGCTTTTTGCAACATTCTCTCCTTGACCTGGTAACTCTGGAATTTGGCGACAATATTCCTAAGAGTTTTCCTTTGGGCATCGCTTTCAGGAGGTGATCAGTGGATTCTTTCAATTTCTATTTTACTCTCTGTTCTAGAATATTAGGGCAGTTTTCCTTGATAATTTCTTGAAAGCTGCTATCTAGGATCTTTTTCTGATCATGGTTTTCAGATAATCCAATAATTTTTAAATTATCTGTCCTGGATCTATTTTCCAGGTCAGTCATTTTTTACAATGAGATATTTCACATTGTCATCTATTTTTTCATTCTTTTAGTCTTTTTTTATAATTTCTTGATTTCTCATAAAGTCATTAGCTTTCATTTGCTCAATTCTAACTTTTAAGGAATTATTTTCTTCAGGGAGCTTTTGGACCTCCTTTTCCATTTGGTCAATTCTGCTTTTTAAGGCATTCTTCTCCTCATTGGCTTTTTGGACCTCTTTTGCCATTTGGGTTAGTTTATTTTTAAGGTGTTATTTTCTTCAGTATTTTTTGGGTCTCCTTTAGCAAGCTGTTGACTTGTTTTTCATGATTTTCTTGCATCACTCTCATTTCTCCCAGTTTTTTCTCTACTTCTCTTGATTTTCAAAATCCTTTTTTGAGCTCTTCCATGCCCTGAGTTTTAGTTGTCAGAGCTTTGATTTTGTTGTCTTCTTCTGGTTGTGTGTTTTGATCTTGCTTGTCATCAAAGTAAGATAAATCTGATTTTTTCTGCGGTTTGCTCATTTCTTAGCCAGTTACTTGACTTCTTAACACTTTGTTAAGATAGAACTCTGCTGGGCAGAGCCAAGATGGCGGCTGGGAAGCAGTGACTGGAGTGAGCTCCCCACCAAGTCCCTCCAAAAACCTATAAAAAAATGGCTCTGAACAAATTCTAGAGCTGCAGAACCCACAAAGTGGCAGAGGGAAGCAGGGCTCCAGCCAAGGACAGCCTGGATGGTCTCTGGGTAAGGTCTGTCCTGCACGGAGCTCCCAGCTCCCAGCTGAGGGGAGCGGAGCTGAGCCCAGCAGAGCCTAGCGTGTGTGGCACAGACCAACCGCGGACCGACCAGACCAGCAGCCGAGCAGAGAGTGCCCTACAGTCCTGAATTACTGAGCTGTGGCATCTACCAGACCTCTCAACCCACAAAGAGAACAGACAACAGAGAAGGTTAGTGGGAAAAGCTGCGGGACTGAGTTTGCGGTTTAGCCACTGCCCCTGAGGCAGTGGAGGTGGGGCAGCTTTAGAACTACGGCTGCAGTTGCTTCTGGCCCCAGGCCCACCTGGTGGGAGGAATTAAGTGGTGGATCAGAGCAGGAGTGAACAGCCTGCTGAAGATTTAAGCCCAGTCCCGGTAGGGG
>CM053622.1:476719172-476770857 GCA_028646595.1 Phalanger gymnotis | reverse complement strand
GTGGAAGCTAGTGACTTGATGAGAAATCAAGATATTATCAAACGAAACCAAAGGAATGAAAAAATGGAAGACAATGTGAAATATCTCATTGGAAAAACCACTGACCTGGAAAATAGATCCAGGAGAGATCATTTAAAAATTATTGGACTACCTGAAAGCCATGATCAAAAAAAGAGCCTAGATATCATCTTTCAGGAAATTATCAAGGAGAACTGCCCTGATATTCTAGAGCCAGAGGGTAAAATAGAAATTGAAAGAATCCACCGATCACCTCCTAAAAAAGGTCCCCAAAAGAAAACTCCTAGGAATACTGTAGCCAAAGTCCAGAGTTCCCAGGTGAAGGAGAAAATACTGCAAGCAGCCAGAAAGAAACAATTTGAGTATTGTGGAAACACAACCAGGATAACACAAGATCTAGCAGCATCTACATTAAGGGATCAAAGGGCTTAGAATACGATATTCCAGAGGTCAAAGGAGCAAGGAGTAAAACCAAGAATCACCTACTCAGCAAAACTGAGTATTATACTCTAAGGCAAAATATGGATTGTCAATAAAATAGAGGACTTTCAAGCTTTCTCAGTGAAAAGACCAGAGCTGAATAGAAAATTTGACTTTCAAACACAAGAATCAAGAGAAGCATGAAAAGGTAAACAAGAAAGAGAAATCAGAAGGGACTTACTAAAGTGGAACTGTTATGTTTACATTCCTACATGGAAAGATGATGTGTGTAATTCATGGGACCTTTCTCAGTATTAGGGTAGTTGAAGGGAATATACATATATATAGACAGAGGGCACAGGGTGAGTTGAATATGAAGGGGTAATGTCTAAAAAAATCAAATTAAGGGATGAGAGAGGAATATATTGAGAGAGGGAGAAAGGGAGAGATAGAATGGGGTAAATTATCTCACATAAAAGTGGCAAGAAAAAGCAGTTCTGTTGGAAGGGGAAAAGGGGCAGATGAGGGGGAATGAGTGAATCTTGCTCTTATAGGATTTGATCTGAGGAGGGAATAACATATACATTCAATTGGGTATCTTACCCCACAGGAAAGTAGAGGGAATGGGATAAAAAGGGGGATGATAGAAGGGAGGGCAGATGGGGTTGGAGGTAATCAAAAGCAAACACTTTTGAAAAGGGATAGGGTCAAGGGAGAAAATTGAATAAAGGGGGACAGGATAGGATGGAGGGAAATATAGTTAGTCTTTCACAACATGAGTATTGTGGAAGTGTTTTACATAATGATATGTGTGTGGCCTATGTTGAATTGCTTGCCTTCTTAGGGAGGGTGAATGGGAAGGGAAGAGGGGAGAGAATTTGGAACTCAAAGCTTTAAAAGCAGATGCTCAAAAAAAAAGTTGTATTTTCATGCAACTGGGAAATTAGATATATAGGGAATGGGGCATAGAAATCTATCCTGCCCTACAAGAAAGTAAGGGGAAAGGAGATGGGGGGCAGTGGGGTGACAGAAGGGAAGCCTGACTGGGGAGTAGGGCAACCAGAATATATGCCATCTTGGAGTAGGGGGAGGGTAGAAGTGGAGAGAAAATTTGTAACTCAAAATCTTGTGGAAATCAATGTTGAAAACTAAAATATTAAATAATAAAATAATTGTTAAGAGAAAAAAAAGAAAGAAAAGATGTTGCAGACAAGGGTTTTCTGATGCTGTATGTTGAATCAGGTTAAATAAGACTTGACAGGTTTCATATCACTCAATCAGCTGGTTGAATGAGCCAA
Organism: Phalanger gymnotis; assembly: GCA_028646595.1. Taxonomy (NCBI): domain Eukaryota; kingdom Metazoa; phylum Chordata; class Mammalia; order Diprotodontia; family Phalangeridae; genus Phalanger; species Phalanger gymnotis. The sequence continues at coordinate 476,769,121 of CM053622.1, read as the reverse complement.
AGCAGGAATTGATTAATTCAAGATCCACCTGAAAAGAACCCTTTAGTGGAATGCTATAAGGGTTTACCATTGGCCCTGTGGTTTCCAACATTTTTAACCTCTTTCTACTTAACTTTTTTATCCCAGGAATGACTGTAGCAGTAAACCCTCTGTCAAGTTCCAGCTGCCTACATGACCCACCAACATCTCAAAATCCTTGAAAATGAGCGTGTCATTTTTTCCAAAATAAAAAAACCCTGCTTATGTACCTCCTCCTAATTTCTATCAGCAATGTCACTATTTGTCAAGTTTTCCATGTTCAATGCTTTCAGGAAATTTTTGAATCTTCCCCTTCCCTCACATCACAAATGCAGTAAGTTACCAAATTGCTTTGATTCTATCTCTCCAATATCTCTTGTATCCATTCCCTCTACTCTATTCCTATTGATATGAACCTAGCATAGACTCTCATTGTCACCCACCTGGATTACTAGAAGAGCCTCACAAGGTATATTCCCATGTCCACTCTCTCCCTACTCCAAACCATCTTTCATATCATGCCAGTTTCATTTTCTTTATTCTAGACCCAGGTCATGGCATCATTTCCTTAAAGTAAATTTCAAAATCCTTTACCAGATATTCAAAGCCCTTCACATACTGGAGGCCATTCTTCTTTAGCTTTGTCTCCTACTCCAAGCAAACTGGACTTTTCCATCCCCTGAATGAGTCCCAGGCTATCCCATCCAACTCCGTGTCTTTTTTCCCCCTATGCCTGCAATTCTCTACCACTGCCACTCCTGGTTTCCTTCCTGCCCAGCTCAAGTGCAATCTCCTCTTAGAAATCTGTTCTGATCTGCCTAGTAATTCCCACCCACCCATCCTTAATGTGTACTTCACATACACTTTACTTATACCTATTTGATTCACTTTTCATATGTTATTTTGCATTTTAGTTATTTGTATATGTCTATTTTTCTATTAGATCATAAACTCCATATGAGCAAGGATCATGTTTGATTTAAACTTGGTAGTTCTTCAACATTTAGTATTGTGCCTTAAATATAGTAGGTGCTTAATATTTGCAGAATGAAATTGAATGGAGACACATATAGCATGATTTTCAAATTATATCCTGATGAAAATAGTTACTGCTCCAGCTACGGAGCAGAAAGCCTAATTCTAAAAATATTCAATTGGATAATTTTTTTTGAAGTCCTAAAGTTAGTTTTTTAAATATCCATATAAGCACAGATTGGGAAGAACCATGGTATGAGAAGACCACTATCTACCAAGATTCACACACACACACACACTCACACACACACACACCCCTCTATGGGTTAGATTAGTTTTTCTCTGATGGGCCACAAAACTATTCCTGGAATTTACTTGATCCAGGGAGCTATGACTTCAGGCTGCACTTACTTTGACTTAGCTTCCTGACAGCGAATGACCATTTTGGTATGACCTATTGTATTGTTATTGTTCATTTGTTTCAGTCATGTCCAACTCTTTGTGAACCTATTTAGGGTTTTCTCAGGAAAGATGGTAGAATAGTTTGCCATTTCCTTCTCCAGCTCATTTTCCAGAGGAGGAAACCGAGACAAATAGAGTTAAGCAATTTGCCCAGGGTCCACTTGGCAGGTGGCAGATGTCTCAAGACTATATGAGTCATCAAACACTATCCTGCTGATCAGAAGATTTCTATATGGAGGTGAGGTGAGAGCCACATCCACCCTAGCTAGGTACTGCAGTATTCTTGTTGAATATCCTTTCTGGGCTACAGTTAAGTAAACTTTCTCTTGTTAGTTGAATGACCTTCAAGTGTCTCATTTCATTCTAACACCTAAACCAGGGGTGGAGAACCTGTGGCATCAAAGCTACATGTGGTCCTCAGGGTCCTCAAGTATGGCCCTTTGACTGAATCCAAACTTCACAGAACAAATCCTCTTATTAAGGGATTAGTTTAGGCCCTAAACTAAACTAAAAGGGTGTTGACCTAAGTCAGTCCTGCCCATCGCACATGCTTGCTGTAGGCAGCTAGGTAGACAGTCAAGAATCAGTCTGAGTTTGAATCTTGCCCCAGACACTTTCTAGCTGTATGACCCTGGGTAAGTCACTTAACCACTCAGTTCCTCAGTTTCCCCAGCTATAAAATGAAGATAAGAATAGCACCTATTTCACAAGGTCATTATGAGTATCAAATGAGTTAATGTATATGTAAAGTGCTATATAAATGCTGGCTATCATCATCATTATTGTCATTATTACACATGAATAGATAAGTATATATGGAAAAGCCATGAGAATTTTAGTGGCTTATAAATTTGATAAGAGTCAGCATAATATGAAAACAAAATAAGTGAATGGGGTATTAGGCTGCTTTATATTCAGAATGAAGGAGCTGATAGTAGTACCACTCCCACGACTCAGACTACACTTGAAAGTACTGTATTTACTTCTGGGTGCAACATTTTTAAGAGGTACCATGTTGGGAGCTTGGGTTGCTGTGGTTCTGAGAGGAAAACAGAAGTAGCTTGTTGCCCTCTACAGGAACACCTGCCCATCTCCTGAATGTTACAGTGATATAATGGGCAACAAGTCAGTGCAAATCTGAGGCAAGAACTCTTAGAATCTCATTTCCTTCAAAACTCAGCTCAGGTGTCCTCTTCTGCATGAAGCCTTTCCATATCCCCCCAGCTGCTAGTGTTCTTCCTCCAAAAATCACCTTGTATTTATTTTGTAGATTCTTAGGTCTCGTTACATGTCGTCGTGTCTAATGTCGTTTTGTTAGCTCCATGAGGCAGACTGTTTCATTTTTGTTTCTGAATCCCCAGATCCTAGCACAGACATTAGGTTATGGTAGACTAGTGGGTGATCAATAAATTTGTTAACTGACTGGTCAGTCAGTTGGTTAGGAAAATCAGGAAATGATGGGAGCATTGGTATATTTGTTCTTGAGGACTTGGGAGCAGGCCTGAAAGTTGTGAATGCAGTACCATGGCAGGAGAAGCAATTGCTTCTATGAGGGTGTGTTGACTCACTCTCTACTCTCACGTGTAGACTGCATCTTCTATAGGAGTGTGTTCACACTGTGGCTTCATTCCCATGAGGGTAGAGGGTCAATAAAAGAGTATTGAAGCTGAAGGCTTCAATGTTGGCAATATAGTTAAGAATTATCCAAAAGGAAATCAAAGTGAGTGAGAGCCTAGGAGCCTTCCTGTGCTAAAGAACTAATTATGAAATGCCTTGCTCTACCTGAGTATTTTGCTGGGGTGTAGGGGAAGGGCAGGGCATAGAACTTAAGGCCTCATTACTTGGGCTCCCCACACAGTGGAGTTTGCCCAGGATCACGGAGCTAGCATCTGAGGTATGATTCAAACTCAGGTCTTCCTGACTCCGAGTCCCATGAATTATCCATTATGTTACCTAGCAGCCATGCTCTAATGCATGGACGTCGTTAAATGAAACACACTGCAAAGATTTGTCTGCCTGTCATATTGCTAAACTTTTAAAACTTCCCAGTTCAAGGCCCCACCCTATAGGATTCTGTGCGTGTGTGTGTGTGTGTGTGTGAGTGTGTGTATTCATCAGAGACAGAAATACATGCACACAGGCCCAGAATACATGTGTAGCTCATCATTGGATCAGAGGCCAGCTGAGCCAACTTTACTTTATGGATAAGGCAACCAAAGCCCAAAGAAGTTAAATGACTTACCCAAGGTCACATAAGCAGTGTCAAAGTCAAGGTCCTTTGACTGCAGAGCCAGGACTCTTTCTACTGAACAACATTGCCTCTTCTGTGATAACTATTTTTTAAATCCTCAAGGAACCAACTATGGAAAGCTCAACTTGTCCCAAGCAAATGGAACCCGGAGAAGTCCCAAATCAAAGGTAAAAATGGGAGAGCATAGATACCACTTAGGATAAAAAAGGAAAGAGCTAAAGCAGTCAGATTGTTCCACCTTCATCCACTGAAACTTGCGCTTGGTTTGGGCATGTTACTACACAGAGCTGGAGATGTGCCTCCTGGGGGAACCTGAACCAGTCTGTGGTGGGACAGAGAGGAAGGGTAAGCCAAAGGGAGTTTCCTCTCTGCCTCCTCACAACTGGCTCAGCTATGGAACATGTATGCTTGGGGGTCCTGTTGAATAAAAGTAAAATCAAGAAAATATAAGTGAGAACAGCGCTGTATTATTTTCTTGGTGGGAGAAACATAGTGTCTCTACTCAGAGGGAATGATTACCACACTCACCTCGTGGAAGCCTGATATTTTGTTCACCCATCGCCCAAATGGTATGAATTGTATACGTTGTATTTTGAGCTCCCTGAGGGCAGGGACTGTCTTTTGCCCCTTTTTGTATCTCCAGCGCTGAGCACAGTGCCTGGCATATAGTAGGCACTTAATACTGTTGCTAGACCAAAGCAGTCGTTAGTTCTGAAGCAATTCAAAAACAGTCCTGTTGAAAACCTCATCACATGTTTGTTTTACCACTGGCACTCTGAACGTAGGAGCCTAAGAGTGTAAATATATTGCTGAAAGTTCCCTCAGAGGCAATCTAATCCAATCTCTTCTTTTTACAGATGAAGAAGCTGAAAACCCAGCAGGTGAAATCACTTGATCATTCTCACAGGTAGTAAACATAAGGTCCCAACTCTAGAGCCAGTGGTTTCTGAACTCTACAAAGATGCCTCCATCCTAATCGACAAAGGTTTTCTTTCTTTCCTTCCAATAAACCAATCCTTCATTTCTGACAACTCGGCATTTTCTCAGGAGACCTTTGAAAACTAATTAAGTGGGAGTTATATTCTTAAATTTTTTCAACAGAGTTTATCGCTGAGGTAACCGTGGCATTGAGTTAGCCTCATGCTGCTGCTTTTAAAGCCTTTATTGGTAGATTAATAAGTAATTAGGACAATCTCACTTTGACCTCCCTGTGGCTTTCATGCACAGCAATTCTTCCCACCCACTCAAAAATCCCAAAGATTATCCTTAGCTTGAGAGCCCACATGAAGACTCAGCCATCTGAAACAATTCCCAACACAAACATGCTCTGGTAGCAAATAATAATAATAAAATAATGAAAGTAGTCATTGACACAAAACAGGCACTTACTTACTGTTCCATTTATTAAGAATCTCAGGATCCATTTGCGAACTACACATTACAAAGTTTTAAGTGCTACCCCTTATAATTAAGCAGCAAGCCCGCTATGACTGTAAAGAACATCATATATCTAAATATAGCTACCCACACCCACTCTCTCGGCCCTGTATTAGAAATACATTCTGTAATAAGAAGATGGTAAAAAAAAAAGTAACCTTGAATCATACCAATGGAAACTTGATGGTGTAATATAAGATGTGCTGGGTTTGAAGGAGATATCTGAGTTTAAGATCTATTTCTAAAACTTACTAGCTAGAAGGCATTGAGAAAGTCATTTAATCATTCTGACCCTCAGTTTCCTCGACAGTAAAATGTGGAGTTTGTTGCAAAGATAAAACAAGAGGCTGTATATAAAACATTTGTGAACTTTGTAAGGAGGTCGACAACTATAACAGTAATGTTACTTGCAGCTGCTGTAGGGATGTAAGACCAATAACACTAGCACACAGGAGGGGGCTTTGATCTGCTTTTCTAAAGGAAAGCAACTTTAAAGGGGTCAACTAACTTACTTTAATCAAACATATACACACGTATACATACACATATATACACACATACATATACATGTACATACCTTATAAATACATATACATGCATTCATACACACACACACACACACACACACACACACATATATATATATATGTATATGTATGTATATACCATTCACTTAGTTCAGGGGAAAAGTCAGCATCCTGAACTTCAGAGAAAATACAAACAGAAATTACAAGCAGAAATTACAAACAGAAAATAACACAAATCAGCAGACAGGGCTTCTAATTGTCTATCCATAGCAATGCGTGCATAGTTAACCAGAGAGAGAAGCACCAGCATCTGGGTTTTCAAAGCGGGGGGCTCCTTAAAGGTGGCTACATCACACAAACACTCTTCCCATGAGTGAGCCCCAAAGCAAAATGCCAACCTGTGAGTATATATACACTTCTTCAGGGTCAGAGGGCATCATAACCCTTATGACCTAGGCTTATGTGACTTAGGGTCCCATGTGACTTAAGCAGGTCACATGAGCCTATTAATGGATGGGAAAGATGTTCCCATCAAGCAAAAATATAGATTAACAATACAGCAACTCTGGCTTATCTCTGCCAAGGCCATCCTATTACATTTTCCCCTCAGGATTCTCAGATACCCTAAGGGGTTTGGGATGTCTTTTTCTCTACAATCAGCTCAAACCTGCACCAGCTGTATTCTCCCCATTTTTAGGAGCCAGTGACTAGAATTTCAGTTCCATTTAAGCATAGGTTGGCTTTTACTGAGGAATATTTTTGTTGTTCAGTCCTGTCTAACTCTTCGTGGCCCCATTTGGGGTTTTCCTGGCAGAGATGTTGGAATGGTTTGCCATTTCCTTCTCCAGCTCATTTTACAGATGAGGAAACTGAGGCAAACAGGCTAAAGTGACTTGCCCAGGGTCACACAGCTAGTAAGTGTCTGAGGCCAGATTTGAACTCAGGAAGATGAATCTTCCTGACTCCGGGCCCAGCATCCTATCCACTGTACCACTTAGCTACTTCAGGAATATTTAATTCACAGATAAAGCATATGAGCAAACATTTCTTCCAACACCTAGGGAGTAGTGGACACAATTCCTCCCTATACCAACTCAATCGCTGATAGCAGATCAGTATTATAATTTAGCTTAGTTCCTACATAGCATTGGTCCCACCAAGTTCACTTCCAAAGATGGCATCACTGTCAGTTTTTGCTAGGGCAGAGTCACAGATCCTTGCTCTTTGCTCCTGGGCTAGCTGCAATACCCAGCCTAGATTCCTAGACTCCCCAGATCTCATGAGCTCCCTTGGAGCTCCTAGCCCAGTTTACTCCTTGAACCTATAAAGGGAAAAAATGGAAAAGGCCCTAGCTCATTTCTTGGGGGTCATATGGCCTTGAGGAGGGAAGACAGTGGAAGCCCAAAGGCTCTTTGGAATACTTAGAGGTTGGTCAGATATCAAAGATGCCAGGGTCGTCCACTGTATCCTGGACCACTGCCAGTCATCTTGACTTTTGTCTTGTCACAGGACTTCAATGACTCTGAGAGAGGCTGACAGTTCGTGCAACTCTGCCTCACTTAAATCCCATTCATGTGCAAGTCAAGACATTACCCTTCTGATGTCATGGACCCTCTTCAAAACAGACAAAAAACAATGTCATTGGCACATCATCCAGTAATATAAATGTGACCCATGTGTCCTTTCTAACCCTCTACAATTCTTGTATATGTTTCTTCTATAAACCTTCCATGGAGAATCTAATATGCTAGAAGTCATCCTCTGAATTTTTAACTATTTTGTGGAGGATGGTGTAGTATTTGAGAGTCATTGTGGTGTAATAGAAGCAATATTGGACTTGGGGCTGGGAAAGAACTGGGTTCAAATCCCACCACCAGATTTATTAGGTGGGTATTCATGGGCCAGAACCTGAACTTCTTTGAGTCTCAATTTCCTCATCTATAAAATGGGGATAATAATGAAGATTGCCTACCTACATAGCTGTTGTAAGGATTAAATGAATACTATAAATTAAAAGTGCCTTATAGCTGTAACAATAGTGTGAAACAATATAAATAATGTAAAAATAATGTAATTTTTTTTTTTTTAGAAATTGAACCACTCCACAGAGCATGCAGAAAATTGCCTTGTTTGTTTTGAGGTGACTACATGTTCAACACTGAAGAACTACCACTTACAATTCCCTTCTTGTTCTCTTAGCCCCATGACAGCATTGGGGAAATGTTGCATCAGTTTAAAAAAGGAGAAACAGCTTCTGGCTCCCTCTCTTCCTTGGACTTTTGCATGTGGCAAGTAGCTCTCTTTTTCTAGACTTTCCTTGAAGGGAGGTGGGAGGAGCAATGCCCTTCCCCCACCCCCAGCCCCCCACCTCCACCCCACAGCAGCAATTCATCTGCCACACATGGCAGCTAAAGCAAGGCTTAGCTAAGTGAGCTAAGTCCAGGCCTCGGAGTCCCCAGCTGATTATGTTTTTACTTTGTGTTTTCTTTTCTGCACATGGGTGACTAAATGGCAATAGCCAGATGGATGTGTCCATCTTGTATGTGGTCTTGTTGATTCAAGAAGTTGGGAGATCACAAGTCCCTTGGTCAGGGGGAGTTTCTATGAACACAGGGAGGTGTTCAGTCTTTGACCTGACCTGCGAAAAGACATGGACCTTGAGAAAATTGTTTGAATAGTGCAGAATTGAGGTAAAATTTGAATTATTAATTTAATAATCCTACAAAATTCTTTATTTTTTGATGGTTTAACATCTCAATCTCCAGTATAACAGTAGTTGTAAATTACTGGATTCTATTTGTGTCTCTGTCAATGTGTACTTGTGAATCTTTGTGTTTAGCATTTCTTTTGTGTGAACGGAATAAATAGCTGTCTTACATCTGATTCATATTGGACGCTGAGTAGCTTTCTGCACCCTTTCCCTTTAGGGAAATGCTAGACATAAGCCAAATTTCCCACTTAAAATAATTTTTTCCAGGGAGTAGAGTCAGGATGGGGGCATAAAGAGTCAAAGAGTACAATAAAAAGAGTCTGATTCTTTCTTTTAGGTAGTCAGGTTGCCTCAGGACTGAACTCCAATAGGTTTGGAGAACAGGGTTCTATTACTAGAGGAGAGGGTGCAGTACCCCTGTGCCCTACGACTAGCAGCAATACTGTTAGAATTATTGTCATCATTATTATCATATTATTATCTCCCTTTGTTCTTCTAGATCTCCTTTTCCATTCAATATGTCATAAAGGATGGGATTTTTCAAATCATCTTTCATACCCAAGTCAGAATAGATAAGATGTTGTTGCTTTATTTGCCAAATGTTTCTTTCCATTGCTCTTTGAGTAACTTTTAATTTATGACTCTTCAGAGATCACAGTTTTCTATGATTGCTATCGATACAGTCTGGTACAACATTATCAAAAGACTGTGTTAAAATGGGCTTTGTAAGCAAGGAGCACCTTGGGATCATTAAAAGCATTGTTCAGTTTTGAAAATGGAATATAACCTGTTCTCTCCTCTACCTCTTCCATTCTGGAATCCTTAAAGCACTATATAAATCTGAGTTATTATCATGTCCGATGTATTGTCTATATTTTTAAGTATATGTATAAATAACAGTAATATCCCAAATCAACCCCATAAAAACAACACTTAGGTAAAATGCCATTGTGAAGGAGTTATTTCCCTCCACGAAGAAAGTAGAGATGAACTGGAATCATTCTGGTCAAGAATGGGGAGCAGTGGGGCAGGATTTGAAGCTAATAAGGGCAGGGAGTTTAGGGATTATTGCTGGGGTATAGTATAATGTATGCAAGGGCTGGTGTGTGCTATTGAGTTTTGCCCACAGAGGGTAACGTATGTCCACATCGATCGATCTAGATGTGGCTTACAGAAAGGCACTGATAAAAACCTCTACAGTTTCTTCTATTCACCCTTCTCCCAGAAGGAAGAATTTGACTCTTGCCAGGATGGGAAGCAGGAGATTGGTGCCAGGAGTTTGGCCACTCTGGTCTCCTCAAAGAGAGAGATACCAGACTAGAAGCATATCAATTCACGATGCTAAATATTATTAGTGAGACGGAAATCATTTTTAGGTTTATATTGTGCTCCTAACCACTATCCCTTAATGGGGAAGGAATGTCCCCAAGGTATATCTTCAAGGCTCGATTTCCTTCCCATCAAACACCTGTTACACAATGAACGTATGTATACAATAGCAAATAAGCCCATTAATCCAAGTCTATAGTAAACAGAAATAAGAAAAAGTATGAAAGATGAGAATGAGACACAAAATAGGAGCTCTACTACTGGGAGTGAGATTTCTCAGCCCAACAGAAAGAGAAGAGAGATCCAGATATTACCTCTAGGGGAAATTCTACAGTCTCTAGTGTAACAAGCTAGGGGTAGAGTTATGCTATGCGCTATGTCCCAGGAATGCTGACTTGGTTCCTTTACAATTTAGCCTCTTCCCAGAGTTTTTCTCTCCCTACAGAGACCTGTCCCTGAAAAGAATCAGGAGAACGTATTTCACAATTCTCTCTTATGGGTCCTGGGGGCCCTGGTCCCCAGTCATCAGTCTCCTTGAAGGTAGCTCCAATCACAGTGAACCAATCAGAGAAGTTCCTTGTATCCTCTCAGCAATGCATTAGGGTGCATGTGGACCTCTTATGTAAGGTGATCTTCCAACAAAATTCCATACTCCAAAATCTTATCAAGTTGATTGAATGGCTTCAGGCACACCCCTGGTCATTCTCATTGCATAAAATTTAATATTTTCTGCATTTAAAAATCTTTTGTCACTGTTGGTAAACATATTTCTATTTTTAATAACTCACTATAAAAAGGGGGGTTGCTTAGCAACAACATGTATTCTGTGTTGTATTCCAAGTAAAGACCAGTATGTGCCAACAACTTCCACAGTGGGGAGGAGGGAGGTTTGGAGTTTTGAAATGAGTTAAGATCACTAAAGACCCAGTCTGTTACCTGAATGACTGCAGGGTACAGATAGCCAGTAAATCAGTTCCCAGTCAGAGTGCAAAGCTGAGGAAGAGATACAAGATTTGGAAGCCAAAATGCAAGCACAGGGAGAGAATACTTTGTCCAAACTCAATCTATTTCCAGGATGCTTACATACACATTTGTGCCCTATCCTGGTTGATGCTGGGTCACAGAAATGCATTTTCTTTCATACATCTAGCTCCAGCCAGAGATAGGGAGGATGGAAAGCCGTCTCTCTTGTAAGGTGCCTGGTGACCATCATCCTAACCTTATTTTGACCATTTTTTTAAAGGCAGAGTTTGTCTAAAAAAACTGATGTCTCCCCATTCCCCATTCCAGACAGCACAGGAAATCTCTAGTCAAATTTATGAGAGAAATGTTTTGTGATGATCTTGGAAAAGGAAAAGGAAGAAACAAATCATATCAGAAATAAAATCTCCAAACACCTACATACTGGACTCTCAGACCAAGAAGACTTGAGAAGAATCTAAGAAATCCAAAATAGATGGATTTTGAATTCTCAAAATGAGTTTTAAAAATGCAAAAACATGTTTGCATATGTGCATGTGTTTGAAGGCAGAAAGAGGAAAAAAGAGAAAGAGACAGAGAGATAGAGAGAGGGAGGGGAAAAGAGATACAGAGACAGAAACAGAGAGAGAGAGAGAGAGAGCCCTGAAACTGGGAGGGGGGCCAAGAAAAGGTGTTCTAGGAAGGAACTCCAGTATTCCTCATTGATTTAAGTAAATGCTTAAAGAGTTATGGAAGTCAGAGAGTATCCTATAAGCTCCTTCAGTTCCTTTGCCTAACCAATTAAAGGTAGTCTTTATCTCACCTGAAACATTCTTCCTGTAATTTAAACCCATTTTCTGTGGTACCCTTCTCTTCATCCTCTATCAAAGATCTAACCAGAACTGAGTAACTGATGGGAAGTATCTTCTGGTTCCCTGTGGGCAAAATTCTTATGCTGACACGTATATGCAGTACATTCTTTTTTAATTTATTTTTTGGTACAATAACATTACTAAGAAGACTGATCATCAGTTTGAAATCTACTAGGTCTGCCCAAATCATTCAAATAATATTTTTAAAAGACATAGATTAGATAACTTCTTCTTGTTTGGTTGTGTCCAGCTCTCCATGACTTCATTTGGGGTTTTCTTGGCAAAGATGCTTGAGTGGTTCACCGTTTCCCGCTCCAGCTCATTTTTCAGATGAAGAAACTGAAACAACAGGGTTAAATGACTTGCCCAGGGTCATACAGTTAGCAAGTGTCTGAAGTCCGATTTGAGCTCAGGAAGATGAGTCTTCCTGACTCCAAACCAGGCAATCTATCTACTGCGCCACCTAGCTGCTCTATAAAGAATAGCTTCCCATGCTCCAAACCACAAGGCACTGTCTGCTCTGCCTTTTAAACACCCTTAGAAGTATTTCTGAAGGATCCTTAAAACCTAATGAGCATTGAGCAGGAAAAGTAAATAATAAATATGCTGGCAGGAACTGGAAATACAAGTGAGATTTGATTATTATTGCTCCAAGAGGTGATGAATAAAGTTTAATTCCACAGTAGCTTTCCACCATTTTGACAGCTTAATTAACAGGCTGTGTTTTATCACATTCCACTTTAACTCAAAACCAAATTCTTATCGATCAGTAAAAGCAAAGGAAAAACCCATTAGTACAAGAGGGAAACAGTATCTGTAAGGTGGGATTTGATTCAGTTTTCTTAGCTTTTAGCAGAATGAAATTTTGTTTGAAAAATAAATCATCATACTACATGATTCATAAACCAGCAGGCTGGTCTGTAAAAGTAATTTAATCTCACTTAATATCCCACTTAATTCTATAGCAATATTAATAATGAAAGCAATGCCTTTTCCAAATAAAATTAAATATTATATATATACATATATATGTATATATATATATATATGCATTATACATGTCTTTATAGGTTTGGACCTTCAAGACTTGCTCTTAAAATGCGAAAATTAAACAGGGCAACTAGTATACTAATCCTACAACAGATATCACTCCTGGCTAAGACAAAGAAAAATTATAAATCACTTTAAAAGTCAAGGTTTGTCTTCACAGATTTTTCACCTCCTCTTTCTGTGTTATTTTCCTACCTTACTAGCTCCCAGATAAAATGGACCTTTATCCAGCCTGTTTTGACAACCTGATCAATATTATCTTCCCCACACAGTACTCTACACTCCATGCTCCTTCCTCTTCTCCTCCCTTGAAATATCTTCTTCCCTGGGCACCCTATTTTGTCAGGAAGGTTTTTTTCCCCGTAAGTTTTTTTTTTCTCCTTTGTTGAATTGTGTTTCTGCCTTTTCTTCAAAGAGCACTCTAGCAAAGAAAAACAATGGGCTTTAAATTAAAAGCGCAGGAAAAGTCCACTCTTTCTACTGAGGAAGAGGTACGTCTTTAACAAAGGACTCCAGGTGAAACTAGGTGGAGAAACTCCATAGCTACTTATTCTAGACATCCATTTTCTTCTAATTATTCCCAGTTCCTTCTAATTAGCCATCCAATCAGAGCAACATGCAGCAGAAGGTAAGGATACTTAGCCTTAATAACAAGCTAATTATCCCCAGTTCCCAAATGACATGAACTCAAAGTCCTTCATCCCGATCGCCCTTTTCTGTACATTCTAGCTGATCAATATCTTCCTAAAATGTGGTTTTGTTGTTCAGTCCTGTCCAACTCTTCATGACCTCATTTGAGGTTTTCTTGGCAAAGATACTGGAGGGGCTTGCCATTTCCTTCTCCAGCTCATTTTACAGATGAGGAAACTGAGGCAAACAGGATGAAGTGACTTGCTGAATGTCACACAGCTAGTAAGTGTCTAAGGCCAGATTTGAACTCAGGAAGATGAGTCTTTCTGCAGGCCCAGCGCTCTAGCCACTTGCCACCCAGCTGTCCTGAAATGTGCTGCCCAGAACTAAACATAATGCTCAAGACAAGGATAGAGAAAACAATTTTCCCTTGTAATTCTCATAGCATTGTTCATTAGGTCAGAAGTAAGATGGTATAGTTCAGGGGTGGGGAACCTGCAGTCTCAAGGCCACATGTGGCCCTCTAGGTCCTCAAGTGCAGCCCTTTGACGGAATCCAAATCTCTTATAAAAGGATTTGTTCTGTGAGGTTTGAATTTTGTCAAAGGGCTGCACTTGAGGACCTAGAGGGCCACATGTGGCCTTGAGATCACATGTTCCCCACCCCTGGTTGAAAGAGACCTAGATCAGAAGTCAAGAGATCTGAAAGCCCCTCTTGTGGTTTCTCTCTCTGATTGAATTCTCTCTCAGAACTTCCACTTAAGAAGGCATTGAGGCCAGCCTCACCATGCTCCAGCTCTCCATCCTGAAGCCCCATTCCAGCTGTGGAATTCATACATTGAAAGTACTCTCAGGCCACTCATGTCTCATTCCTCTGTGGGTTGCACTCAGAACCACTTCTATTCCTCATGCCTTTTCCTTGTGTATCCCTCTCCATTTCCCTTTCAGCTTCCCTATATGTGTGGTCTTCCCAATTGGAATGAAAGGCCCTTGAGGGCAAAAGACACTCTATCTATCTGTATCCCCAGCTCTTTCACCTAGGATTGTTGGTACAATGCTTGAATGATTAGGTCCTGGCTCCAGCGCAACTACCTATGAGATACCGGTCAAGACATGTGCCTTCTCTGGGACCCTTTTTCATCTGTAAAAAGTGGAGAAGTGGAATGGGATGAGGTGGTGATTAAAGTCTTTTCCTGGTATGTGATCCTACAAAATAATTGGCCTCAATGTACCAGTCAGTCTCAAATCATTACCTAGCTGACCACCACCCCACTGCCACCAGGACATTTTCCTAAGGCTCCAGCCAATCACTTGCATAGTCAGCACCCCCCTTACCCTAAAACAGTCATAAGCCTCCAGAGAAATCAAAGGTAGCTTCTCCTCATGAAAATCTAAGACTCACCAATCAAGACATTTTGCTGATTTTCACGAACTCCCTTTTTCAGAGTATTCTCTGACTTCTGTGAGCTCGGCTACAGAAAGTTTAAAAAAATTATCATGTCACTCCTTCAAAGTTGTTTTTGTTTTGTTTTTTTTTTAGCTTGACTGCTTGATCATAAGAAAGGTGGGGAAACTCACAGCCTGCTGCAACAACCCATTCTACTTTTGAATTGCTCTAATTTTTAAGATCTAATATTTATCAAGGTAAGCCTTCTGCTCATTGTTCCTAGTTTTACCCGCCAGCCAAGCCGAAGTCTTGTCTCTCCTCCAGTCCTGGCCTTTCCCATACTTGAAGACAGCTCTCGTGCCCCTCTCCTCAAAAAATCTTCTCTTCTCCAGACTAAGCATTCCCAGTTCCTTCAAGTGGTGCCAACGTGGCACTCAGACATAAGTAAGAAATAGTCTAAGAGTTGTGAGAATGAGTCACCCACCAGGTTGGAGGAGGTGTTGAAGAGTGACATCAGACAAATATCTTCCTGGAATGTGTTTGGTAGCTGTCCTAAATGATCTTTCGGTGTCTGGTCCATCTTTATGAAGGCTACCCTCATTTTATGTATGAAAAAATTAAATCACAGAGGAACTTAACTGAATTACTCAGAGTCAGACACCAAATGAGGGTGGGAAGATCAATCTCTTTCACAGGGATATGGTGAAGATTAATGAAACTACAGAAGCATCATGAGCTCCCCCAGGGAGAAGTGAAGTGTAATTGAAAATTCACTGTGATGTGATTGCCAGCAGGGAGGACACAGATTCTGAAAGCTGAACTCCAGTCTAAGCCAAACCAATATCTCTCCATGCCATGAAGTGATCTGCACTTATGAAATGCTATTTAACGATCAATCAGACAACTATTATTTAGTGAGCAACCACTAGATGCTTAGAACTAATGATAATGATGACGATTGAGCTGGTGTCGTATTCTTTGCTTTCTCATAATCAACTAGTTTTTCAAGTTTAGGATTTAATCCATCATCTTTAATGAGTGCCCCTTGGCAAGGAGCATCATGTCTGTAATTGGATACAAAAACAAGAATTTGGAAGTCTAAACCAATGATATAATTTATTCAGATAATCAGAGCATATCAGAAATATTCTCATCTTCCTTTCTAGAAAATTTTCTATGTAGCTTTCCAAAATTCTAAACACTTTCTCCAAATGCTTTCATAGTGTGGGTCAGAATCCTTTACCAGATGAAGACCTTCTAGGTGTCAATTCTGAAAAACAAGTGACCAAAGAGCCCACAGAGGTTATAGCAAAAAGTTTTCCACTAACTATTAACTCTGAAAAATAAATAAATAAATGAATGAATGAAATGAAATACCAAAATACCAGAAAATATCTTTTTTATTTCATTGGAGAAGAGAAACTAGAAACATGGCCAGAGGCCTGGTTGAAGAACAAGGAGCAAAGCTAAGCCTTGATACATATAGAGGTAGGTGTAACAGCGCAGCAAGAAGTAACGGCAACAATGTGGCAAGTTTGCGTACTGACCAAAAAAATCCATTCCCAGCAGGGCTTCATGACTAGAATGTGGTTCCTGCGGCTACTTGCCTATGCTCAGGGACCACAGTCCATTCTGTGATTAAGTCACATCAGAGTTCATCCAGAAGGTGAGCACAAAGGACTGTTGTTATGTCAAGCTCAGGACACAGCTTGGTTGCTGGGCCTTAGCTCTGGAAAACAAAGTGTCTCCTAATAATAAGAAAAGACGGGTGAAAAAAGAGTAGTGGTCTTGGCATGGGGGTCCTGACACAGCAGATTAAAAAAAACGCCAAACTTATGTTGTACTCACTCTCCTCTTCACAGCTCTAAGGGAATCTTAAAAAAAAGAGAACTTAGTAAGCAGCTGTCCGCCTTATTTCCTCTTTCAATGTCATCCCCTTCTATCCCCAATCAGTGAACTTAAATTTTTACATGTCAGTACTATGATCATCTGATCCTTTTGGAAATCCTCAGTGATAAAAGGTAGAAAACCCCACACTAAGACATAAAGATTGGGAAGGAAAGTCACCACAAGGTAGTGCTACACATACAGTAGATTATAAACTCCTTGGGTTGGTCAATCAATAAACATTCATTAAACCCCGTGCTGAGCACTGCTAATTGCTGGGTATAAAGAAAAGCAAAAGACAGTCTCTGCTCTCAAGGAGTTCTCAGTTCAATGGAAGAAACAACTTGTTTATACAAACAAGACATATATAGGATAAACTGAAGATAATAAAGAGAAGGGACTAGAATTGAGAGGCATCAGGAAAAGTTTCTTGTAGAAGGTTAGATTTTAGCTGGGACTTCAAAGAAGCCAAGGAAACCAGGAGGCAAAGGTAAGGGAGGAGAATATTCTTGGTATGGGAGATAACCAGTGAAAATGCTCGGAGTTTAGATGTGGAGTCTCTTGTTAGAGAAACACCAAGGACACCGAGACTGGATCATAGAGTATAGAGGGGATGTGGGAGCACATAAGAAGACTGTGAGTGAGAAGGATAATTTGTGAAGACTTCACAGGGTAACAATATAGGGGCTACTCTATTCTCATATTTCTGGAATGGGGAATATCTGAGGGAGTAGGAGAGGCTTGGAATTTAACCTTGTAGTGACTTAGCTAACTTCTAGAAAGTCAGGGCCTGAAGCTGTAGGTGCCTTCCCTTCCCCTTCTCTCAGTGCTAGCACAAAAATTTTACCAAATAGGGAGATAATGGACTTCCTGTGAGCTGTTTGTTCTCTGCTCCAGGAAGGTCCCCCTCTCCTTCCTCGTTCCTTCTCTTTAGCCATATCATCCCCACATTAGTAGCCAAATAAGGGAAGTATATATGGATTGGCTCTGTATTTTTGAGCCTAGATTGTAAGCCCGCCTCCCAGCCAATGGTGAGAAGGGATAGAGGTGGGCAGGAATCTTTTCATTAAGAGTATAACTAGTGCTGCACTTCCTTTTTACTTTGCCTCCCCCACTAGTTTCCTAGTGGAGGAAGATGCCCAAATCTTGCAATGTCTGTAAAATAAATTCGCTTTGCTTCTCCTAAATATGTCTCTCCAATTATTTGATTTTTCCATCCCGTACAGCTTGGAGGTCCCACCAAGATCTGAGCTCTCCACACGGACAGGCACTGGACTTGGCGCGGAGCCAGGGAGCACTGGAGAAATTCTGACTCACTGAGTGCCTAAGGGTGGGGCTGGTCTCACTGGTGATTCCAAACTTGGAGGAGAAGAACTTCGAAAAGCAAAGTGAAAGGGGGAAATTTGATTGAGTGCACTACAGGCTGAGTGGGAGATCAGGCCTTGAAGTTTTCAGTCAAGAAAGTTGTATGCATATGACCCAGCAGTAAGTCCTCAGTGTTTTCCTTTGTCTGCATGACCCCGAAGTGTCGCTAATTATTGGGTCACGGACCGGGAATTGAGGTGACTTATTCCAACCAAATTTAAGGGCACTGAGAAGATACCTTGGTGACTGTGCCAAGATGGCACGTCTTGGAACAACCAATCCACTTGACCCCAGAGTGTCAAGGACTGGCAAATCTCAGTGCTTAGGCAACCCTGGCGTGTTGTCCAAAGTAGAAGGGAAAAATGGCCATAGAAAAGAGCTCTTAAAATATTTGACTCAGGTGGGGAGAATGGATTTCTCCTGGTGCTTTGAGGAAAGGCACTGATGGGTTGACCTGGAGGAAGGGGAAAGATATTTGGAAGCTTGGATAGTAAAAAAAAATTCTCTCTCTGGCAGGAGTAAACTGATTTGCATTTCAACGCTTTTCACTGCAAGGAAAGGAGGTTTGTAGCTGCAAGGGGAGATGTGGAGGAGGAAATGTATTTTTAATTTAATTCTTGGGATGGGTCTGAATTCGAATTCTAAATTGTTTGTGTGAAATGTCTGTCTAATTAATGTTTTGTCTGTGTTTGAGCAAAGTTTTGTTCTATGTTCAGGTGAAAAATTTTAACTCTAGGAGACTGAAACAGGCTGCTTTGGTATGAAAAATTGTTAGAGAAGGAATCAGAGCTGAAGTCACCAGCCTTCAGGAAAAGGTCTGGGAGCTCTGAATTAAGGTTTAGTTAGATCCTAAAAGTAAAAAAAAAAGAAAAAAAAATCTGTGCATTTTGTATTGAGTCAGTGTATCTAACATCAAGCAAGTGTTTAAACTGTAGAAGAGAAGTAAAGGGGTCTGTATGAAAATTGGAAGATCACTTTAAGAGGTTCAGTGGTCCGCTTAGAATGTGATTAAAATTGTTGGTCATTTAACTTTTAAGTTTCAAGGTAAAAGCAACTGGAAAAAGAGAAGCCTGGTAAGTATAACACTCTCCTTTCATTTACTTGAAATGCTCGAGGTAGTTTGAGTCAAGATTAGGGAAGAAAGATTGAAATTGGAATGCAGAGGGTAAAAGTTTCAGTAAAAAAATAGGGAAAGAAAAAGGATAGAAGCTAGAGATAAGGGATTTGGGTGGGGGATTGTAGGATGGCGGCTTGAGACCACGTGGCATTGAGTCCACGTGCTGCTCTTACCTGCCACGTGCTCTTGGCCACCCCCTTCCCCCCACCCTCCACATTGGAAGACTGTGAGGAACTGAAGCTAAAAGACACTTTCAGTAAAATAAGGCTGATTACTAAAACCTTAGTGATCCGAGGTTTTATATAAAATTATACTAGTAGCTAGGGATAGGAATTAAGTTAGCCTCCTGAAAATCAGCATATCTAAAAGGCAGGCTCCTTTGTTCTCAAAGGGGCTGCTAGGCCAAAATGTAATCCACCTAGGGATAATCAGGTACTCCTTTTCAACTTGGTTGTCAATTGCCTTTAGCAACTAAAAGGAATTTTCCCCTCTGCTTTAATCTGAGGCAGCAGGATGAAAGGGAAGCTAAAAATATTTTAGCTTGGTATAAAGAATGAGTGGGGGAGCTGTAAACCCATGTGCTCCTAACGACCACTCCCTCCTCATGTTTCTTAGAGCCCAAAGGTTTTTTTTGGAAGAGAAATGAACGCACACACACCCCCCTCAAAATTTAGAATCCTTAGGCATTTTGTTAATTGCTAGTATGTATAAGATGAGGCTTGGAGAAAGCAGGGTGCCAAATTCAAATCTGGATGGTTCATAAAAGCAAGTAATGATATGAAATAAAATTTTCTTTTTTCTAAGTTCATTCATAGCCAGGCAAATATTCTTAATACCTGGGCCAGAGGCAACAGTTGGCCAGGAGGACCTGTACAGTGCTAAATAAATAAATAAAGTATATTTAAGGTATTAATGTATGTTGTGTATGTATTTATATATATTAATGTATTAATATAGAAATACCAGAAATAATAGGATCAATAATCTGAAAATGTAATTGCAGTCATCCTATTTCCAAATTCTATCTTTAGAATTCTCATAGACTATAAAATCTGAGAGACCCTTGTGATTTCCAATTTTGTTACATACATATATATATACATACATACACACATACATACATATGTATTGATCTTTTGAAAAGGGTATGGTAAAAAAAAAGTGATAGTTTGAAATTCATCTACTTAGCTGGGCAATTTCAAGTTTTTAAATACATAAAAATGTTTAAAGCATTAAATTTGTATGGTTCAAATAATACATTTCTATGGTTTAAATGTTAAGAATTGTAAAAAAATGATGAATGGGTTAAAGGCTGTTATTGTTCAGTTAAAATTGCTTTGCTATCACTTAATAGCATTTGTAAGATTATTAATTAATACTGTGTGAGAATCTCCAGGTGTAATTGTTATATACAAAAGGTTTTATGAATAGAGAATCTGGAAACTTTGTGATATCTAGAAATTCTGTAATAACAAAGAATTGAGTTGTCATAACACTTTGAAAAATATAGGGGTGTGATTTTCAAGCCTGTATCATCTAAAGATATATTTGTGTATGTTAAGCTGGAGGTTTATGGACTAATTTGTGATGGCACTTTGGGAATTTGTGAATGAATCCCAATGTTTAAAGGTCATTTTGCTTTTTAAGGAGGAGAGAGACACATATCATTTTAGAGCTGTCCAAATAATTTTCTTCATGAAAGTTTAGTGACAATCCCTTTTAATATCAGGATCAGTTTTAAACTGTTTTTAAACAAGGGAAGATACTTTTGATAAATGTTTTATAAAATCATTTGTATAATTTTCAGAAGGCCTGCTGAGTTTCCATTTGTAAGCTAATTGGTTGCAGTTCAAACCTACTGTGAATTTTCCAAGTTTCTGGGTGAGAACCTTATATCTAGGGAATTAAAGCTTATCTAGCAGCTTCCATAGAGGCCTTGGGGAGAGGGTGGTTAAAGATGGAGGACAAAATAGGGGAGACCAGGAGTTTTATGATTCAAGATAAAAGGGAAGAGACTCTGGGCCACCTCCAGGTTAGCCATTTTTAACCCTTAAGAGATTGTTTCCTCATGTGTTTTAAGTACCCTAAGAAAGTCCCATTCAATGCCTTATTCTAGATTTTTGAGTAAGGAGTTTTGAAATAGCAGTCTGTGCATTCCTTACTCCTCTCTCCCTCTTAGTTTAGATAAGAAGAAAGAGTTTTACCTTTCCCCACCTGACAGAAGGGAAGGAAGGGGGAGGAGCAGCAGTTACTGGGATTTGAGTTTTACTGAAAGAAAGAGAACAGTAGGGGTCAGAAGCCAGCCCACCTCCAAACCTGGCTTCTTAAAGTCAGCAGAACTGATTTAGGATAAGATTAGATTTTGAGACAGGGTTTGGTAGTTTTCATTAGTAAAGCCTGCCATCTGATGGAAAAGAACCCACTCTTAGGGGGAGATGATATGGCAGGTCTCTGTAATCAGAAATAAGCAGGCAGTGACAAAAGGGAAAGGTGTCTGCCAGAACTTGTTACCATTGTGAAAGAAGTTTGTTTTATGGGGAGAAATAGAAAAATTGGATAAATGCAAATATGTGAAATCTTGTTGTTTTTAATCAAATGACTGGTTACATTGGTACTCCTGTATAATCATATAAAAGATAACATTCTTTCTAAATATTAATGGGAGTAATTGGGAAAAAAGGAAAAGAAGTTTATGAGATAAAGATACAAATGTAAGGTTGAATCATTGTCCCATAGACTAAGGCTGGGATTTAAATTTACATTGTATCTAAGTGGGACAGGGTCCTTAGACATTTTAAAGTGATATAAGAGCAATTAGGTATTAATACAAATAGTGTAATTAATTACTGGAACTAAATCAGAGACATCTTCAGTTTAGGGGAAAAATTTCAATGTAAGTCTCTTTAAGAGAGATAAGTTGTAGAATATTTTTGTATTGATGGGAAAAGTTAAATGTGGCTGTTTGAATTTGATATCATTCCATGGTCTAAAACATAGAGATAAAATTAATATTTGCACTTCTTGAGAAATATCTCATTCTTTCAGATCAAGCTTAGTTAAAGGAGAATAGAAAAGCCTGGAAACAGCACAAGCTAGAAAGCAGCAAGAGGCTAGAATGTAAAGTGTATCCAACAAAACTGAAGTGTATCGAATTGTATTTGTAAACTTTGTTATGGAGTTACTAAGGAAAGAACTTGATTAGCTATGATTAGTGAGATTTGCTGTTTAAGGCAAAAGGCACTTGGGACCATAACTAATTTTGTTTTGAATTTAAATTTGGGTATAGTTGTTTACATTAAATCAGTATCTGAGAGAAATGCCACAAGATAAGCTATTCAGAGGGAATGTGATCCTGTATTGTTAACAGGTGGAGGTCTGTAATCGAGAACAGCCCAGGGGACAATCTTAGCCTCAATCTAGGATGGAATCCTCCTGGCTCATTTCTTCCCCCTTGTGTTCCTTTGGAGAGGAATATTTTCCCACCTGACTATTCCTGAGTTTAGCTATGGAGACAGATACTGAAGAACTGTAACTATATCTGAATTTAAACAAAGCCAAGGATGTTTTATCCTGTCATATTTGGTACATCACATGTCCCTGCTTTCTTTCCTTCTATAGCAAATTTCTGCGATCAGAGCAAGCAGTCAGTAAAAGATATGAGCTCTTTTGTGTTATCTTACTGGGCGGTCTAATATTATTTTTATGTAGAACTAGAACATGTGCAGAAATTTATGCAAACTGCTTAAGACTCACCCTAAGACGTCACCCTTTGATTAACGGGATTCTAAGAGCAGTAGTATTTTTTTTTCCTGTAGTACCGCAGGACTGGGACTAATGTTCCTGTGTGTGGTCCTGTATAAGTTAGGGTAGTTTATATTCTTGGTAGTGGTATAGAGACAATTATTAGGTCAAGGGCTTGTGAGAATATTATTTTGCTATTTGGTTAATATCAATCTTGTCTAGGGTTTTGCTACAATTAATGTTAAAAGAAGAATGGCTTGTGGTTTATTTTGTAAATGCCATCAAAGAACGTGGCATGACAAAAGTATATGTTATATGTACTGTGTTAAGAATTGGTTATTTAATGTGTTTGTGTATGTACTGAAGCCCGTTGTTAATTCCTTAGTGAAATATCATCTTCCTGGTGAGGAAATTTATAATGAGTTAATGTAAAATATAAGAAACTGGGTTCTGATGTGCATTTCTTAAACAGAACAATTGGTCAAGGTTCCAATTTTGAATTTGTAAAAAGTATTGGGGTTATAAGGATTAGAAATGGTAAGTTAAAATTGTGCTAAGGTGACTTTTATAGAAGGATGAACAGAAAGCTGGTTCCTACAAGAAGACAAGAGGAAGGTGCTGGGATGCTGTGCTGGAGATGGCTAGAGCAAATGCCAAGGACCAAAGGACTTCATTCTCTGCCAGACAGCTGTATGGGAAGAGACTTTTGAATCTTAAAGGGACAATTGCATCACCATTTTCTTTTGGGTCTCTGTATCTGTATTTACAAAGGGGACTGCCTCCTTTGATTTGTCAATGTGTCAGAGGTTTCGAGGAATGGAAACCTTATAAAAGGGTAATAGTGACACAAGCATGATGGAAAAAAGGGTGGTATAAAAGTGTGGTGAGTGAAGAAGATAAGTTGATGGACAATTTATATCAGCAATGGTGTGTGAAGTCTTCAAAATCATAAGAAATCAGAGGGGGGACTGAGTGAGAAGGATAATTTGTGAAGACTTCACAGGGTAACAATATAGGGGCTACTCTATTCTCAATATTTCTGGAATGGGGAATGTCTGAGGGAGTAGGAGAGGCTTGGAATTTAACCTTGTAGTGACTTAGCTAACTTCTAGAAAGTCAGGGCCTGAAGCTGTAGGTGCCTTCCCTTCCCCTTCTCTCAGTGCTAGCACAAAAATTTTACCAAATAGGGAGATAATGGACTTCCTATGAGCTATTTGTTCTCTTCTCCAGAAAGGTCCCCCTCTCCTTCCTCATTCTTTCTCTTTAGCCATATCATCCCCACATTAGTAGCTAAATAAGGGAAGTATGTATGGATTGGCTCTGTATTTTTGAGCCTAGATTGTAAGCCCTCCTTCCAGCCAATGGTGAGAAGGGATAGAGGTGGGCAGGAATCTTTTCATTAAGTGTATAACTAGTGCTGCACTTCCTTTTTACTTTGCCTCCCCCACTAGCTTCCTAGTGGAGGGCAATGCCCAAATCTTGCAATGTTTGTAAAATAAATTTACTTTGCTTCTCCTAAATATGTCTCTCCAATTATTTGATTTTTCTGTCCCATACAGCTGGAAAGGTAGGAGAGAGGTTTGGTTGTAAAGGGTTTTAAATGCCAAACAGAAGATTATATATTTGATCTTGTTGGTGATGGGGAGCCACTAGAGTTGGGGCGATATGGTCAAATCTGCACTTTAGAAAGATTAATTTGACAGCAGAATGGAAAATGGACAGGAATGGGGAAAAACTTGGATCAGATCGTTCAGGTGTTAGGTGATGAGGGCCTGCAAGAGGATGGTGGCAGTGTCAGAGGAGAGAAAGGGATGTCTGCAATCAGAGATGCCATGAAAGCAAAATCTACAGGACTTGGTAACTAATTGTATATGGGGAGTGAGAAAAAGTGAAGAATCAAGGATGACCTAGGCTGAGAGGCTGAATGCATGAGAAGACAGTATTTCCTTTAAAAGCAACAGGGAAGTTTAGGAAAATGGGAAGTTTGGGGGTGGGGGGTGAAAAATAACAAGTTTCAGTTTTGGACTATTTTCCCTTTGGTCTTTGTATCCTCAGAGCCAAGCTCACTGTCTGGCACATAGTAGGTACTTAAACTGAATTGAAGTCTTCAAGGCTGCTTTCATCATTGTAATTTCTGCAAGAGAAATCGATCCAAATGCATTTCTTGAGCATGCATGAAGTATAGAACATTCCACTTATTATGAATTTGACCTAAGCTTAAAGAAAAATTAACAAGATGGCAGATTTTAAAATTAAATGAAAAATAATTCATCCTACATTCTTCAGGAAATGCAATTTACTCTAAAGTTGTCTTTGAATTCTACCAGTCCAATTCAAGAATAAAATCATAAGAGCAAATAAAACAATTAGGGGAAGTTCTCAGTTCACCTAGGGGAGGTAATAGGTTTAACCTTTATTTCACCTATATTTTAAAGTTAACCCTTATTAACTTTTTTTTGAGGGGTGGGGCTCATGGACCCATTGGGCAGCCTGGTGAAGTCTATGAACTCCTTTTCAGAGTGTGTGGGACAACAACCAACAGAATCAAAATGTCTGAATCTCAAGAGAACGGGCACAGTCCCATTGTTCAAACAGAGGCAGCCAGGGAGAGTGAGATGGAAGCTCGAAGGCTTCTTTTATCCTAATCCTAAACCCTACCTCTAACCCCTGTCCTACCTCACCATTGGCTGGTGAGGAAAGCTCACAATCTTCCTACTAAGTGTAACTAATCAGTGCAAAGCAATTTCTATCCTTCATTACCACAATTATTCATAACTAATCTGTAACCTATCAGAGGACTGTGTTTTACAAAACAGCATTATGCATTTCCTTTTACCAAATTTGGGGCGACCAATCAGAAGAGGATTATTGGGGTTCAGTTTCGGTTTCCTTTCATCATTTCGGAAAAGTCATGTGTTTCTCGGGAAAGAAACTGAAACCTAATTAGTTGGCAAAATGTAGCAGAGAGAGGTAAGAATGTAACAGTGTATTAGTGAGGGAGCTTCACTGCAAGCCCTCCCTCACAAGAGTAATGTTTTAAATATATAAAGTACACAGAATTACAAAGGAAACCTATCATATTGAATACAGCCATCAAAATTGATGTGGATACAAACAGTGACCTAAGGGTTGAGTTGCCCTTTCTCTGGTTTATCCTCTGACCTGAAGTCGCCCTAAAGTCTCTTTATACAAAGGTTCCCTAAGGGGTTAGTTGCTCTTTCCCTGGCCCTAAAGTCTCCTCCCCTTATCTTGAAATACTACAAAACTTCCCCTTATCTTGGACCATGGAATTCCTCATCTTCCCCCCATCCTGAGTCATAAAAATTTTCTTTGTCTCCCTTATCCTGTCCCTATGAAAACAAGCCTCTGCCCCTCTGTAAATTGCTAGTCCTTCTTTCAGGGCTAACCCACTGCTTTTGCATAAATAAAGTTCCCAATGGCTACAGAGAAGGTCTAAGTAAATTCTTTCATATTTGAACCAGCTCTCCAACTCTGACCTCAGCAAAAAATATTATTTAAAAGAACTTCAAACACTTCCAATTAAGCCTGAGGGTCCTAGTAGATCAGTATGAAAAGTAAACCCATGCTTACCCATACTGATTCTATAAAGTGAGCATTCACCTTCAGAAATACAATTCCAGGTATTTGGAGACTTTCGAATAAACAAAAATCGGCCTCAAAAAAATATTCTATCAATCCCATTCAACAAGAATGTATTAAGTGCCTACTATGTTCAGGACACTGAGCTAGGTACTAGATGCCAAAACCAAGTGAAAACAGGTCCCTTCCTTCAAAGAATTTACATTCTACTAGAGGGGAATATGGGGAGGAAGTAGAAGACTCTGAGCAAGTAAATAAATGCAATATAATTGAAAGAAGAGAACATTCTTAACTGGAGGAATCAAGAAATGTTTCCAGTAGGAGGTAATATCTGAGTTGAGCAATGTAGGCAGCGAAGGATTCTAATTAAACAAATGAATGAACAAAACTTAGCATATTCAAAGCTCTGTGCTAAGTACTATGGATACACATTGAAAAGCAAGGCAATTCCTGTTCTCAAGGAGCTCCCATTGTAACTGGAAAGAAAATGCATATGGATGGCTTCAGAGGCAAGTCAGGTGGAAAAGTCCCTCAGGGTATAATGACAAAGCAGATTTGCATTTTCTCTGATAAAATTTTATCTTTTCTGGTGTTGAACCATTTGACCTTGGTAGCAAGAACTTCCTTTGGAACAATTACTCCACTCTCCCACAGGGATTGCTTGCCAGAATGATGGCTAAAGGCACTAAGCTGGAATCAGGGCTAATCCCAAGGCACTTGGGTTGAGGATTCCAGTCCATCCCCATTAGAGTCTGAGGGGAGATGGTGGTCAAGGTGATGGTAGTATAAGAATCAGGGGGGCGGGGGAAGCAGTTTTGTTTCCACAGAAAGTATCCCTTCCTCCTCATCCTCCTCAGCTTTAGCAGAATGTAAGTCAGGTGACTGGTTAGAACTAGTTCTAATCAAAGCCCTAGGATGAAAGGTTAGAGGCTTGTACACATGCTTAAACAAGCCATTTGAGGAGGGAATGACACAGGCAGTCAGGGGGTTGAATTTGGCCAATGAAGAGCCTGGTGGGAGATTCGAAGGGGGAGTCAATAAAAGGATTGGCGTCCATCTGAGCCCTTTGTACTCTCCTGTACTTGGTTCCGGGGATGTGCCCATTTATTCAGACCGAATAAATGTAAAATATAATTAAAGCGCCCCCAACCTCTACCACTTGGGTGGTGTCTTTTCTCATGAGAAAGAATAATAAATGCCTTTTCTGATTTTGGGCTTGGACTCCAAACGCTTTATTGTGTTGTTGCACACAGTAGTGGTTTGGTTTGCTTGCAACATGCTGCCTCCTGCCTCTCCTTCAGGGTGCCTTGCTGCTTTACGTAATCTAGTTTGCCTACGCTGTGTTATGGCAACTGGTTGAGAGTTGGTGGAGATGGCTGGTCCCTTCTCCAGGGCAGTTGCTTCCTTTGGTAATGGCTATAAGGAGTGGCAGGAAATAGGACCAGTGGTCTGGACATGCTGCTACTCTTAGGTCTCCCAGCCTATCTGCCTATAGATGGTAGTTGGTCAACAGTTGTCACTGGTAGTGACAATTAACTGTCCCCTCAATAATTACCACAGAGGCTGGGATAGAAGCAGGTCTGATGGTTTGGGAGGAATTGCCACTCTCAAGGCTCTTAAGCTCAGGATTCTGGGCTGTTTCCATCAGGACCTGAAGAGAAATGGTGGTCAGGTAATGGTGATGGTTTGATTTGCTTGGCACAAGGCACCTCTAATCTACCCAAAGACATTTTAAGAGGCAGAGGTGAGAAAGACGTATATTCCAGGCCTGGGCAAAAACCTGTGCAAAGGCATCAAAAGCAGAAAATGAAATTTTAAGTTTGAGCAACAACTAAGTCAATTTGCTTGGAACATAAAGTGTATAAAGGGGAACAATATGAAATATCTCAAAAAGCAGGCTAGAGCCAGACTCTGAAAGTCTTTAAATGCCAAGCTGCAGAGATTCTATCAACTTATTTGTTTGCCTTTCCCCTTTACCAATAAAACTATTCATATAGGTTCTCAACCTATGAGCAAAAGAACTTGTAGTTCCAATATTTTCTCCCCAAATCCCTTTGTTTTCACTCATCTGAGCCCATCTAGGTCACTGTAGTGGTAATTAGGGCAGGATTCGTTGCTGTTCTCTTAAATACCTTTGATGAGTCTGGCCTTTGTTTGAATGGGGCAGGTAAAGTGGGATCTTTTTTGTCTTGGAATATTTCTCATCACTAAGGCCATTGAATTGTATATGATGCAGTGCTAGTGGTTAGAGCTTTCCCGCTCTGGTTTTAGTGATTTCCCACAACCTACATGGTGAGTCTCAAGCCCTCAGGGTTCTGAACAGGGTATATGTACTGGAAGGTTAGCGTTTGACTTTCGAGGGTACGCTCATTGAAAGAATGTGGGTGACGAGACTCTGGGCAAGATGTTGAAGCCGTACCCCTCCCCAGCTTTGTAACCCAGATGTTGGTGCTTCTTTGGCCACTATGAATTGTGATTTGAATCAGACAAAGTCTGGCTGTTGATGTTTGTAATTTCTGTTTGTATTTTCTCTGAAGTCCAAGAGGCTGATCTCCTCCCCCCACCTTGAACTAAGTGAATGATATATGTATGTTTAATTAAACTGAGATTGTTAAGCCCTTAAAGTTGCTTTCCTTAGAAAGGCAAATCAAAGAACCAGTGTTGGCAGCCCTTCCTGTGTTCTGTTGTTGTTGGTCTTACACAGCCACAGTATCTGCTAGCAACATTGTCACTACAGTCACTTTAAGAAACATACATCCATGAACTAACTTTTCCAGGTTTTTCCTTACTCCCAAATTCTACCAGAAAAATCCCTATTCTAATTTATAGCCCAGAAATACATTAGTGACATGAGAGGAAATGTGCCCAGGGAGCATTGCTGTGATTATTTACAAGCACAAAACAGTCTGACTGTACAACAGCTGAAAGAGTAAATGGAATATATCTAGTAATGTCTAGGCAGTTAGGTGGCTCAGTGGATAGAAGACTGGGCCCAGAGTCAGGAACACCTGAGTTCAAATCTAGCCTCAGATACTTACTAGCTGTATGATCCTGGGCAAGTCACTTAACTTCTGATTGCTTTAATTCATTGGAGAAGGAAATGGCAAACTGCTCCAGTATCTTTGCCCAGAAAATCCCTTGGTCTCTGGGGTCACGAAGAATTTCATATGACTGAAAAGCAACAATGTTTAGTTCTGTTAGTAAATAGAGCAGAACTCCATTGTTACATACATAAAGACATGAGAGTCAAACCATATTCTGCAAAATATTCCACTTTTATGTAGCTCAGCTCAGTCTGATATGTACTCAGTTTTTTCCCCGATGACAAGTTGACTTAGAATATTTGCAAGAGATTTTAGTTGCTACTGAGACACATTGTTCCCATTTTATCTAATTTGAATGATCCCAAGTGTCAGGGAACATAAGTTGAGGACAGAGGTGTTCTGTAGCTAGTTTAGATGGGCTCCAAGAGCCAGTTGCTAAATTTTCAGAGCATTTACACCTAGAAAATCAGCAAATGCTACAAATCAGGGCTTGATTTATTGTTTTCTTGATTATCTACACTTAATAAAGTGATAGTGGAAATGTTATTATAATGCAGAGTAAACTTGAAAATGTATCATGCTTCTCAGAGAGTCAGCTGTTAAACATTTGCCTAACTGGGAAGTAATAGGTGCCTTAGCTCTTGAGCCATTGGAATTGTTTCTTAGAGGAAGTATACCTTTTGATATTGAAAGACAAAATCTCTTTCAAAATTGAAAGAGATTTTATGTCAAGGAAGAGAGTTATAATTCAGTTTGGCAGATACTATATATGCAAGGCAGGATATTTATTACATGCTGTCATACACAAGCTGTGTGACCCTGAGATAATCACCTAACTTCTCATCTCCTCCAGACAACCTTTAAGAGTATATGTTGCAGATTAATTACTGATCAACATTAATAGAGTTGCCTCACTGGAAGCTCCATATACAATGAAAAATCATGCTTCTAGAACAGGGGTTCTTACCATTTTCTTGTGTCATTGACCTGGGCAGCTAGGTCAGTGGATAGAGCACAGAGCTTGGAATTAAGAAGACTCCTCTTCCTGAGTTCAAATCTGGCCTCAGATACTTACTAGCTGTGTGACCCTGGGCAAGTCACTTAACACTGTTTGCCTCAGCTCCTCATATATAAAATGAGCTGGAGAAGGAAACAGCAAACCTCTCCAGTATCTTTGGCAAGAAAATCCCAAATGAGATTACAAAGAGTTGGACACTACTATAAACAACTGACAAATAACAACAGTTATCAAGTCGACCCCAGGTTAAGAATCTCTGGTCCTAGAGTCTACTAAACTCTCCCCTCCCCCCGCCACCAAAAAATGTGCAAGGCACTGTAAGAGATGCTGAAGGTTCAAAGACAAAAATCACTCAAGCAATAAGTGAATGGATGAAAAAATGGATGAACTAACAGGAAGATTAATGGATGGGTGGATAGAGAGAGAAAAAAGAGATGGATAGACAGATACATGATAGGTGTTGTTCAGTTGTTCAGTCATATACAACTCTTTGTGACCCCATGGGCCATGGCATGCCCTTCTATCCTCCACTATCTCTCGAAGTCTGTCCAAGTTCATTTTTGTTGTTTCCATGATACTATCTATCCATCTCATTCTCTGCTATCCTCTTTTCCTTTTGCCTTCAATCTTTCCCAACCTCAGGGTCTTTTCTGTTTCCTCATCATGTAACAATTTAAGCTTCAGCTTCAGTGTTTGACCTTCTAGTGAATAGTCTGAATTAATTTCTTTAAGTATTGACTGATTTGAGCTCTTCGTTGTCCAAGAGACTCTCAGAAATCTTCTCCAAGTTTAATGTGAAGGTATATGTAGAATCTATATCAGATTACATGCTGTCTTGGGGGAGGGGGGCAAGGGGAAGGAGAGGAAAGGAGAGAAAATGTGAAAGTCAAAAATTTGTGAAACTGAGTGTTATAAACTAAAATAAATGAAGGAATGAATGAGTAGATGAATAGATAGATAGATAGATAGATAGATAGATAGATAGATAGATAGATAGATAGATAGATAGATGGATGGATGGATGGATGAATGAAATAATCTTCTACAGCACCACAATTCAAAAGTGTTGATTCTGCAGTGTTCAGCCTTCTTTACAGCCCAACTCACAGTCGTACATCATTACTGGAAAAACCATAGCTTCGACTATATGGACCTTTGTTGACAAGGTGATACCTCATCTTTTTAGTATGCTGTCCAGATTTACCATAGCTTTCCTTCCAAGGGGTAAGAGTCTTTTAATTTCATGGCTATAGTCACCATCTGTGGTGATCTTTGAGCCCAAGAATATAAAATGTGACCCAGACACCTTCCAACCTGAGGGGTTCATCTTCAATGTCATCTCTTTTATCATTTTAGTATTGTATTGGGGTTGTATTGTATTGGGGTTTTCTTGGCAAAGATCAGCATCTTTTGGATTGCCATTTCTTTCTCCAGGGGCTCACTTTTTGTCAGAACTCTCCACTGTGACCTGTCCATCCCTGGCATAGCTCATAGTTTCACTGAGCTGCAACAACAAGGCAGTGATGAGGGCGGGGATACATACATACATACATACATACATACATACATACATACATACATACATACATAATTGATAAGTCCTTGTACCAAGGAGCTTACATTCTACTCACATTCTGCTATAAGACTTTGATCCTATGTCTCTTTTCTTTGGGTACTAAGATGTTTTAATTCAAATGTGCTAGTATGAGGATGCCCCCATCACTAGGAGCAAACCTCAAGCCTTTCCAGCATGATAGATCCTATCAAAGCTTGTGAATCATTGGCATAGCCTTCATGAACCTAGAGTCCTCTCCTTGCCATTGTAATGCTGAATATTGCTATGGAAACCATTTAGACCTCTTTGATGAATATGTGATTCTATCAATGTATAAACTCCCTCTACTGACATAAACCATAACTTCTCCACTGTAGCCTTTTTATCCATATGACCTAGGACAAATAACATGCTAAGACATAAGATCTCTAATTGGAATGAATGAACTCTAAAGTACTTTCCAGTTTTAACGTTATATGACGATGACCTTAGAAGTTAGAATCATTCTGTCCCTAAAAGAATTCACATGATTAGTTTCCAAGAGACAAGAGGAAGGGGAAGTTTCAGGGAAATGCAGGCGTATATGGTAGACAATTGATGTAGGGGTGGTACCATAAAATGGAGAGAAAGATGATTTTTTATGGTATAAAGAAAGCCCTGGAAAATTAGAGGCTGCCAAAGAGACCCTTACTTAGCTTAAAATTTTGCTCAGAATCAACAATATAAAGGTCTAGCAATTTAACCAATTTAACATAATTTTAAATTAAGCAAAAAATAAAATAAGCCTAAAGGGAAATATCAAGATGATCAGAGACCCTCAGTATCCTGGCACTGATAATCAGTGCAGTAGACATGGTTAGAATTTTGTTTGTTTGGGATGGAATGAATTGTGAGTTAGAATATGGAGAGGACAAAGAGTATCTGGAAGTAGAGAAAGTAATTGGTTAACTCAAGTTGCTTGTGTAAATATAAGGAGTGTAAAGCAGTGTATTGTTACCAGGGTGGAAACATATGTAGGGTTGTATTGCAGTTACAGAATTCAGGTGATTCAAACATGCCCCTTGGATTTGGATCACAAGAAATTTTGTGTTTCAGCCCTTGATCAAATCTTCAGTTTCTTCATCTCTAAACTGTGTGGGACCCAGTGGCCTTTAATGTCCCTTCTAGCTCTCAATCTATGATCCTGTGAAGTATGGGGCGACTGAGAAGTAATACTTGCCCAGAGGGAAGCAAACCCAACTTTGGTCCAACCAACAAGATTAGATCTTAATGCCAGTGTTCATGGAGCAATATCAGCATTTGGGGAACTGTGATGACAAAACTTCAGCAGATGTCAACATGCAACTGTATTAGCTCTGAGCCTCCAGTAGTCTCTTCATAGGAAAACAGAACACCAGGGGCTGCGATGGGAAGCACAAGATTACCCAGAGGGTGGTGAATGATTGAGCTTGAGTGTGTGTTTGAATGTGTCAGTAATACTGTAATGACTTCTTGTGTCCTTTTCCAGACCTCCTCCCTGCATTTCTATGGCAGCATCTGGATCAAGAATATGATAAAATCGTAAAGTAGACTGGAAGAGAACTTTTAAAAAGGGGAAAACGATATTTTTAACCTATTAAGGAGTAAAAAAAAATAGTGCCTGAATTATATTTCTAAAATTGACTAAATTTAATTTTTTCTTTTCTCCAACTAAATCATAAATCTAATATTTTCAGTAATTCTCACAGCAAGAAAAGTTTTCCTATTCAAAAGCATACAGTTCAGAATGCTTAGCTTATTAAGTGATTTAATTGGATAATTACCCTATTTTCTAAATTATTAAGTATTAAAACAAGCCTATCTCAGACATTCTAACAGTAACCTTAAAACCCTAAAATTTAGGGAATTGTAGTCAATTTTTCATTAACTTGCACTAACAAACATTATTAAATACTCTATACAAGAGGTACTTTGTAGGGTATGGGGATACAAAGAAAGATATCTCACAGAACTGATCTCAAGAAACTTTTAATCTAATGGTAGAAGAAGAGGGAAAACAAGCACACAAAAAATTATCATAGGTCTTCTGATTAAAATGGCAACATGAAAGTCCACACGAGAGCCCAGCTCTCCCATATGTATTCCAGCAAAGATCTAAAAAAGAATTACAGATGGAAAAATGAACAAGAAATACCAAGAAAGATAACAGTAAGCTCCTGCATTCAGCCCAGGACTGCACAAAAAGAAAACTAGAAGTCTTCAGGCATTGAGAGAGGGATCCCTCCAGGGAAGCCAATGTGAGCTCAGTGTCCTACATCTGCCAGCACTGAGACAAGAGATGCCCCACAGAGGATGAGAATCCTATAGTACTAGGGAGAAAACAACAACAAACATTGGTTGGCCACAAGGTCTCCAAGAGTGACTGTAGTAAGCAATAAAAAATTAAATTAAAAATTAAATGAGAGTTGAGGAGAAAGAATGATAAACAGTTTAAATACAATGTAGAAAAGCTTACCCAAATAGCAGACTCTCTGAAAAAAGAATGGAGCAAATAGAATTCAAAGACTCAAGAGACAACAAGAAATATTAGAAGAAAATATTTTTTAAAAAAAATATAGAAGAAAATGTAAGGTATCTTCTATCAAATACAACTGCCCTGGAAAACAGGTAAGGAGAAATAATTTGTAAAATCAGACTCTGAAAACCATGAATAAATAAAAATCTTGATACCATATTTCAAGAAATCACAAAAGAAAGTTGCCCTCATATATTAGAACCAGAGGACAAAATTAAATTAGAGTCTACCAATCACCTCCTTAAAGAAATCCCAAACTGAAAACATCCAGTAACAGTATAATTAAATTCTAGAACTTCTAAGGCAAAGAAAAAATATTGCAAATAATCAAAAAGAAAGAGTTCAAGTACTAAGCACAATTACTATCACACAAAACTAGGGAAGAAGAAGGAAGGAAGCATTTCTATGGCAGGTGCTGTCCTAAGTGGTTTTTAATAAATATTTTCTCATTTGATTCTCACAACAACCCTCCAAGGTAGGCACTATTATTATCATTCCCACTTTATAGATGAGGAAGCTGAAGCAAACAAAGGTTAAAGGTCACAGAGTTAGTAAGTATCTTAGGCAAATCTGATGTCAGGTCTTCTGATTCTACAGTTTATCCATTGTGTCACCAGCTGCCTCTATGTCAGACTATGATGAAACTACTAGAAAAGAGAGAAAATGGGCTATGATATTCCAAAAGGCAAAAGATGAAGGCTTACAATAAAAAATAATTTGCCCTACAAAATGTATAATTCTACAGAGGAAATATGGTCCTTTAGTGGAATAGAACATGTCCAAGAATCCCTGATGAAAAGCAGAGAATAGTGGAAATTCGAAATGCAAACAATAAAGTCAAGAGAAACTTCTTAGGGGAAAAAAGTATGTGTGATTATACTTACATACACATATGTATATAAGTTTATTATAAATATTACTGACATAATGGACACATAGCATAAAATTTACAAATAATGATAAGCTACATAATACCCTTTATTATAAATTTCATGTAGCCAATTGCTTCTGTTGATTATATGTATCAGTAATTAAGGTGTGACTTTTTTTTTTTTTACTGTTTACTCTTTTGGAGCACTTATTTAATCAAGTGCCCTTGATGAGTCGGCCTTTGTTTATTTGATTGGATTAGTAGTCTTTACTGACCTCCTTACCTCAAGGGAAGGCCTAGTTTACATGAGTTTGAGTCATATGTTTGTGCTGCCAGAAGCTTTTAGGTCATGTGGGTTTGAGTGGCATGTTGTGACACCCTTTGACCCTGAACAGGGTATATAAAATCAGATGCTGGCGTTTTTCCCTTGAGGCTCTCACTCCCTGGAAGAGTGGTGTATGACTCTGGGCAAGCCGTTGTAACTGCCCCCCCTCCCCGGGCTTTGCTAACCTAGACCCATTGGTTCTTCTCTGGTAACTGAATTGTGATTTGGTCTGTTTACATTGTCTCTGTATTTGCTCTGAAGTTCAGGGTGCTGGCTTTTCCTCCTGGACTAGGTGAATGATATTTGTGTGTTGGATTAAAGTGAGATTGTTAACCTCTTAAAGTTACTTTCCTTACTAAAGCAGATCAAAGAACCTGTGCTCGCAGCTCTTATTGCTTGTCTTGCTGGGTGTTACACCCCTACAGCAGCTGCTAGTGAGATTGTTGTTACATTATGTCACACTATCAGTAGCCAATCTACAGTAGCAATTCTAACATGATTTGACTAATAATAGAACTGCATCCCAATCTGCTCAATCTTTCCCCAATAAATTTATTGTCATTAAATCTGATGTGCCATCTACTGTTAAACTATTTCTCATCCTCATATAAATTATATTCACTAAACCAAAACCTCTTTTAACTTTGGCACTATTGATTGTAATAGTCATAACTATGCCTTTAGCTTTTTGTATATTTGCAGGGATTGGAACATTGTTTGAGTCTACATGGTTATCTACAAAA
Source organism: Phalanger gymnotis (assembly GCA_028646595.1). Taxonomy (NCBI): domain Eukaryota; kingdom Metazoa; phylum Chordata; class Mammalia; order Diprotodontia; family Phalangeridae; genus Phalanger; species Phalanger gymnotis. The sequence continues at coordinate 476,732,694 of CM053622.1, read as the reverse complement.
CCCTGAAAATTGTTTTAAAATCAATCTCATGCTTTAAAATTTCTCCCAAATGACAGAACATTTTCACCAGCTATCCATGGTGAAGTCAGTTCTTTATAAGGCAAAGTAGATGATTCCAATAAATCAAAATAATTTAAAATGCTTTCATTGTTGTTTTTGTCCAATAAAAGACCTAACTTTAAGTATTAAATTCTATTTTCTAGTAAGATATTTCCAGAAATAGCATTAAATATATTATTTTTATTAAGTGGAATGTCTTTAAACTTATCTGGCTTAATCAAATCTTCAACTTGAGATTCACGCCTTCAAATTCCAATCTTTAAATTTCCCAAAGCTCTTATGGTACATTTGATTAATTCTTGTGCTTTCTAGATATTAGTTGATCTTTACTGCAATGCAGTTGAAAGTAATGAAAATTCTTTGAGAATGTCAATCATTAAAACCAAGGTCTTGAAAGAAATTAATATTAGTTAATCTCTTTGCCCAACCAGAATAAGAAGGAGAAAAATGCATATATAATTCAGGATACGTGTGCCATACAGCAGTAGCAGCTCATAAATCCCATGCCGCCCATCTCAGTTCCAGTACCCAACTAATTTTAATTATTTCAATTTCAAGTTCTTTAGCTGCTTGGCCTGACTTTTATTACATTGGTGATAAATAGAATAAATTTTATCTGGAAATATTTTTAAATAATTAATATGTTTTATTGCAGATACTGAATTAACAAGTGGTAATTGCAATCAATGATTTGAAACTGCTAAGTGGCAATTTTAGGAAAATTTTCTAACAACTTCATAACTACTCTAGACTTTCTTCCCAGAAACATATTAGCACCATCAGAGCAAAATATAATTAAATTTGATTTCAAATAATCATTATTAAACCCACCATCATTTAGACAATAACATATTGAAAATACTAAACTCTGATGTGGTTGATACCACTTTTGTTAAAACAACAAATAACATTATGAATGCACGAGTTGATTGAGCTGCACACTGAGTGTATTTAGCAATCAGCTCACAAACTTCCTGAAAATTTGACTATTGGCTTCCAAGAGACAGTATGAGCCAACCCCAGCATACCACTGCTTGTATGCTGATTACAAGAAGCAGACTCAAAATATACTCATGTAAAGCTAAATTGAGGGGCTGACACAGAATGTGTTATGCGTCTGGAAAACTCAGAAAAGCAAAGGTAACAAATATGATCTCACGCAAGGCAGGGATAAGAACAGATAGAATTAAAAGAGATAAATAGGGAAAATACATTATACTTAAAGGCACCATAGACAATGAAATAACATGAATATTTAATGTACATGCACTAAATGAAATAGCATTTAAGTTATTTAAGTAAGTCTAATATAATTACAGAAAGAAATAGGCAGCAAAACTATAATAATTGGGGACCTCAGTGTGCCTTTTTCAGTCTTAGACAAATCTAACCAAAATATAAATAAGAAAGAAGTTAAGGGTCTGAATGTATTTCAGAAAAGTTTGATATGATAGATTTCTGGTGATTATTCAATTGGAATAGGAAGGCGTACATATATTTCTCATCTGGACATGGCAGCTTTGAATAGTCACATGAACAGAGTATGCAGTTGGAGGGAGAATTTCCCATATGTTTGAGGACAACATTTGTCATCAATTAATTGGGAAACTAAATCTTCTTTGTGCATTGCAATTGGATGGAATACCAAATGTAGTTAAGGGTGTTCATTTGATTACATATGTATACTGTGTTGTTGACATTGACTTCAGGAAAGATTTATTATTTTGAAGCCTATTGATAGTAATGTCATATCAAGAGACATCATCAATATAATTGAAAGGTTTGGGGTTTTTTTAAATGAAAAATGACATAATGTGGGAGAATTGCATTGGACTTGGCTCCAATAGTGTGCAACAAATATCAGAACAAAAGCAAGTCTTCCATCACTAGTCAAAAATGAAACTAATTCTACATTGCTTTCCACAATGGTTGGACCAATTCACAATTCTAACAATCCCACTTATCCTCCTATAGTGTCTCCACTGCCCTCTGTTTATTAAGCACCTACTTCTAGGCACTATTAAGGGATCTGAGTCAAAAATAAAACTGATCCTGCCTTCATAGGGCTTACACTCTAACTGAGGAGAGGAAACCTACCAGTGAGGGCAATCAATTAATCAACAAGCATTTATGAAGGCTTACTATGTGCCAGGCATAGTACTAAGTGCTGAAGATACAAAGAAAGGCAAAAACAGCTCCTGCCTTCAAGACCCTTATATTCTAATGATCAAGATAACATGTAAAAAATAGGGGTATATAAGATACATTCAGAATAGATAGATAGTAAGCATGGAGAAGGATCTAACAGGCCAGGCTCTAATAGACACCTCCTGCAAAAAGTAGCATTTGAGCTAAGTCTTGAAGTAAATCAGAATTCTAAAAGGTAGAAGTAAGGAAAGAGAGACTTCTAGGTATGAAGAACAGGCACAGAGATGGAAGATGGGAGTGTCATATAGGAGCAACAGCAAGTAGACCAGAGCATATGGAGGGAAAAAAAATGTAAGAAGACAGAAAGATAAGAAGGATTCAGGTTATGGAAAGGTTTAAATGCCAAACAAAGGATTTTCTATTTGATCCTGGAGACCACAGAGGGTCACTGGAGTTTGAGTAGGAGGTGGCATGGGATGATCTACACACTAGGAAACTCTTTTTGGTAACTGAGTAGAGGACAAAGACTCGAAGCAGAGAGATAATTAGAGGACTAATCCAATTGTTCAGACAAGAGGTGATGAGGGCCTGAAATAGGATGGTAGCTATGTGAGTGCAGAGAAAAGGACATACAGGAGACATGTTGTAAATGCAGATACAAGATTTGGCAGTTGATTGGCTATGTGGGGTGATAGTGATGAATCACAGGTGATTACTAACATTGCAAACCTCAGTGACAGGAAAGATCATGGTGCCCCCAACAGAAACAGAGACACTTGGAAGAGAGGAAAGATTGGAAGGAAAGATTAAAAGGTTATCATATAACATATAATCAAGTTTATGACCTCAATACAGTTAATACATGATGCAAGAATGCAGAGAAAAGAAAGATAAGGGTGGACTGAAATCATTTGTGTACAAGGTACACTGGACATTAAGAGGTAGGAAGAAGAAAAAAATCACAATCAAAGGCATGAAGTAGAAAGAAACATGATAGACACGGGGTCTGTAAGAATATTAGCCTGTTGAAAACTAAAAATAAATTAATAAAAAAAAAGGTTTAATTGCATTTAAATACACACATAGCTCAAAATAGCTTGGTCCCAGTGGCAGTCTGGTGGGCACTTTTTTCCTCCTCCCTCTTTAAAATGTTCTTTTTTAGTGTGAACTTAGAAAACATCAATAAACATGAACATTTCAATACACAGAGAACAGAAAAGAGGACTGTATGTGAAATGATGAACTTCTATTATGAGACTTTTTAAAAAGTTCAGTTTAAACATAATAGCAAAAAAAAAAAAAGAATATTAGCCTGACTGAAAGTTAAAACCACCACACACAGAATTTGCTTGTTCTCTCTATAGATGTGGGACAAACACCACCAGATAAATCACTTCCCCTCTGTGGGCCTCAGTTTCCTAACCTGTACAAGGAAAGGGTTGGACTCTGAAGTCTCTAAGGTTCCCTCTAGCTAGAATATTCTATAGCTCTGTGAGATTTAAGTTAGAGAAACAATAAAGCGTCTCCCATTCAAAAGGCTTTTGAAAGACCTAATATCCACATCCAAATTCTCCTAGCCCATGGTCACTGGTATGTTCTCCTAAAAAAAAATATATGTATACACATATGTTTTTAAGGCAGGTTTACTTATGTAGCATTGTCATGGATTGGCCAAAGAATAGTAAAGACAGATGCCTGCTGAGTTGATCAGAAATCACACAGGCAAGAGTATGGTGGTAAATGTTTAACAACCAGCTCTGCAGGGCAGGGGAGAATGTATACATAACACACACTTTTAAGTTTAATCTACATTATTAACATTGTTCCATCAGTTTCTCAAGCCTAGATAATAAATAAAATAATAAATCAAGCTCTGACTTGTAGCTTTACCTATTCCTGAGGTGTAAATGCTCACACTGAACATTTAACTGTAGGGTCTCCTAAGGCTAGTTGAGCTGGATCTAGCCCACTTGCAGTCCCCTCTTTAATGCCCAGGGAATTGCTCAACTGTGTGACTGACAAATCAGGACTTTAACGGACTAGCTAGCCCCTCCTATCCTGAAGAATTATGGAAAGCAGAAAGAGGACAAAGGATTCTAGCACCAGAACAGCATGCTGAAAGCCAGAGAGGCAGCAGCTAAACCAAAATCAACGGAGCTGGAAACCAGAGAGTACTGCAACTGGAAAACAGAAGCAGTTACAACATCAGATTCCAGGACCCAAGCTACGTGGGAGCATCATGCTCAAGCCCACTGGAATGAATGCTGTATTAATGAACCCCTCCTTGAAATAACTGGAGACTCAAAGCAGTGATTTCTCCATTTTCCCCTTCATCCCTTTCTCGCTCTCTCTCTCTTGAGAGAGCATATACTTGATTCTTAAAATCTATTTCACAAAAATTTGTTTTTCTTTCTGTTTACTTTGTCTTTTAAGCCAGTTATTATGATAAATGTGGCCAAACAATGCATTGAAAATCTCTGTGGAGTAGCAAAGAATTGGAAATCAAGGGGAAGCCCATCAATTGGGGAATGGCTGAACAAGTTGCGCTATATGAAGGTAATGGAATACTATTGTGCTATAAGAAGTGGGGACGATACGGACTTCATAATAACATGGAAAAACCTACACGATATAATGCTGAGTGAGCAGAGCAGAACCAGGAGAACATTATACACAACCACAGATATATGGATTCTGTGGTGACTAACCCTGATAGACTTTGCCCTTCTCAGCAATACAAGGTGCAAAGACAACTCCAAAGGACTCACGATGGAGAGAGCTATCTACATCCAGAGAAAGGACGATAAAGTATGAATGCAGATTGAGGCACACTGTTTGCTCTCCTTTTTTTCCCTTTTTTTTTCTCTTTTGTTTGTTTTTGGCTTTTTTGGTTTTGTTCTTTCTTTCTCCCGATTCATTCCATTGGTCATAATTCTTCTTTATAATTTGACTACTGTGTAAATAAGTTCAATATGAAGTTATATGTAGAAGATATATCGAATACACCATCTTGAGGAGGGAGTGGGGGGGGGGGAAATCTGGAACTCAAAATTATGTGGAACTGAGCATTGTAAACTAAAAATAAAAAATCTTAATTATAAAAAAAAGAAAATATCTTTTGTTCTTTTCAATTATCAAGCAATTTTTTTCTCCTTTACCACCTTCTTCCCCACCTCCTTCTCACCCCCATGAGGGGTGAGGGAAATAATAAATTTTTTAAAAATTATCGTAACAAAGAAGCATAGTCAAACAAAACTAATCCCCACATTGGCCATGTCCAGAAATATGTCTCATTATGAATATCAATCTGTCACCTGTGAGGAGGTGGGTAGCATGTTTCATCACTGATCTCTGGAAACATGGTGGATCACTGCATTGATCAGAGCTATTAAGTCTTTCAATGTTGTTTGTTTTCATGTTGACGGGCAGCTAGGCAGCACAGTGGATGGAGTGCTGGGCCTGTAGTCAGAAAGATTCCTCTTCCTGAGTTCAAATCTGGTCTCAGACACTTAATAGCTGTGTGACCCTGAGCAAGTCACTTAACCCTCTGCGCCTCAGTTTCTTCATCTGTAAAATGAGCTGGAGAAGGAAATGGCAAACCACTCCACTACCTTTGCCAAGAAAACCCCAAACAGGGTCATGAAAAGTCAGACACAACTGAACAACATAAATCGTTCTGATTCTTCATACTTCACTCTGCATCCATTCAACAAGGTCCTCCTAGGTTTCTCTGAAGCTGCCTTTTTCTTCATTTCTTATAACACAATAGTATTCCATTACATTCACGAAGTATTATTTGTTCAGTCATTTCCCAATTGTTGGGTACCACTCAATTTAAAGTCCTGCCCACTACAAAAAAAAGAACTACTTATAAATATTTTTGTACATATAGAACTTTTTTCCTATTTCTTTTATTTTTGGGGGTGGGGTATAGTCCTGGAAGAAGTATTACTGTACTGGGTCAAAGAGTATGTACAGGAAGCCTTTCTTAAATCCTCTTAATTTTAGTGCCTTCCCCCTATTAATAATTTCCTGTTTTTCCTCTGTGTTGTACATATTTATTTGCTTGTTATTTCCCTCTTAAGATGTGTGAGACTCCTTAAGGCAATGACTATTTTTGCCACTTTTTGTATCCCCATAGTTTAGCACAGTGCCTGCACATAGTCGGTGCTTAATAAATGCTTATTGACTCACTAACTTAAGTAACTTTTCGGACATAGTTCCAAATTGCTTTCCAGAATGTCTGGACAAATCCATAAGTCTACCAACCATGCATCAAAGTGACTGCTTTCCCACAGCTTCTCCAACATTTGACATTTTCCTCTTTCAGGAGGCCAATTTTTCCAATCTGATGGATGTGCTTAATTTCTCCCTTAACTTCAGTTTCATAGAGTCATAGAATGTTCTAGATGGAAGGAACTAATGTATTGCTAAAATAAAGTGGAAATAGACCATAAGAGAACAAATTGGAGGGAAAGATAAAGGTACAAGTTGTTTGGCCAGAATGGTTCCCTGGCTAGGGCCTCAGAGCTTATATAAGTTCTTATATAATGAGAAAGAGAGAGACAGAGAGGGAGAGGGAGAGGGGGAGGGGAAGGGAGAGGGAGAGGGAGAAGGAGACGGGGAGGGAAAATTTCTCATGGGTAAGACTTTTATCAAGAACACTCTCTAGGGCAATAAATCAGCAATCTATGTTGAGGTGGGGAGAAGGGGCTGCAACTAACTAAGCCATCATTGGAGTGGAACCTTTGCCATTTTTCTGCCCTTTTGCCCCAGCTTAATTCAAGAGGAAAACCACTCCTAGAGGGGAGGAGCCCAGGAAGTGGCTGGGGTGGAAGGAGCCTGGGCCACATAAAGGTAAGGGCAAGAATGACTAAATAACCCTGCTCACCTACACAGCAGCACAAAATAATACTGCTAGACATATCATGATTACGCAGAATTCCATTTTACTATTTTATTAGCATTTTAAATATTTTCAAGCCTTTCTTAAGAAACAGTAGGAAGACATATTGTGTTTTCTTACAGCTTTAGAATGTCTAAAAAGATATTCCAGAATAATATATCTGATTTGTTGGAATCAAATTCTATATAGATATTTTTGTCCCTAAAATGCAATTCTCCCTGCTGACTCATGCTTCCAATAGCCATGAGTGGAAATGTAATAGGAGATGGGAAAAGGCGAAGAAGAAAAGGACAAAAACGGAACTTGAATTTTGACCTGACTTGAGATTCATGTGATACATATGCCTGAGATAACCTGTAAATACATTTTAAGCAACTCACTAGTTTTTCATTTGTGTTTTTTTTCCAATTCATATCATTTCTGCTTTTCTGATTTATCCCTGGAAACAGAAAGAGGTCTAACCAGAGCTACTTCTTCAGCAAGCCAAACTACTAGTTTGAGAATTAGGAGGTAAAAATACCAACTCCAGGGGCAGCTAGGTGGCACAGTGAGTAGAGCACTAGCCCTGGAGTCAGGAGGACCTGAGTTCAAATTCGGTCGCAGACACTTGACACATGTACTAGCTGTGTGACCCTGGGCAAGTCACTTAACCCCAATTGCCCTGTCCCCCCCCCCGAAAATACCAACTCCAGATACGACTGATCCATAGGTTCAGACTTCAGACTTTTAAGCTAAAAAGAATAATGGCCCCTAAAAGGCCAACCAAAAGATCTCTTTAGGAACACTACTGTAAATAAATGAAAAATCATCCTATTCTTAATGAAAATTATGGTATGGCTACACCTGGAATACAGTGCTATATACAAGAACTTCTAGACAAAGTAATGAAATCATTACTGAAAAAAAATAGTATTGTCAAATCAACAAGCATTTACTAAATGCCTACTAAGCCTAAAGGTATAAATAAGTTTATGGAAAGCCCAGTTCAAGAATGGTTTGAATTAAGTCATGAATGAGAGAAGCAAAGACGTTCAAAGCTTAAAGATAACTCAGAAATCATCTAGGTCACCTTTAACATGAACCCCCTCTTCCACATTCCAATCAGGTAGTTATTTAGCTTCCACTTGAAGACCAGCAATAATGGAGAGCCCCATTATCTTCCAAGGCTACCCATTACCTATTACCCATTTTGATTGTTCTTACTGTTAGGAAATCTTTCCTTATATTGAACCAAAATCTACCTCTCTGAAACTTCCAATCATTTGCGGGCCATAAAATTTCCAATCCGTAACAAACCTTCACTGAAACTGAGCTTTGAGCATATTTAATTTATTAGAGATACCAGTGGTCCCTAATTAGTTGGGTCCAAGACCTTTCTTGTGGTCAGGGACCCCTCTGCTTGAGGAAAAATTGCTTTTATAGCCATTAAGGGAGTGCCAAAAATAGAATGAGGTGATACAACTCCAGAAGCAGGGAAATCTTATGGTTGGCTAAGGGCTATGTCCATCAGTCATAATCACTTTATCAACAGGTCTTTCACAGGTCATTAACTATTCAGGTCCTGTCAACTGTAAGCCATGTCAGCAGGGGCTTCCCAAAGGTTATAAGACCCTGTCAACAACATGTCAAGGCCTTACACAGATTCATAAAACCCTGTCATCAAAGTCTTAGGCCTTCCAAAAGCTACCAAACACAAGTGTTCAGTCGATAATATCCTAGTGTCAAAGAAAGTTGTGGTTTTGAAGCAAAGGTTGTTAGGAAATGGATGGAAGTTATTCTTAAGAGTGCAGAGGCAAATGATCCTTATTTATAAGCCAAATGGTTGGGGGAGAAGGGGGCAGTGTTAGTGCAATAATTACATTCTTATTAGATTCTTATCTATCAGTATAAATCTAACTTATAAATTAAACACAATTAATATAATCATCAATACATGATGAATTAATCATAACTCTTATCCTAACAGCATTAACAAACATAATTATCTTAACTCAATTCTATTTTGCTTAATTCACTAATACCCATCAAATCACAAAGAACTGAATAAATGCTGATTAAAATGACTAGGGATATCGAAATTATTGTCACACATTACTTCTAATTCTTCCCTCTGGGGCAAGACAGAATAATTCTCATCCCTCTTCCACATGGTAGCCCTTCAGATATCTAAACAAAATTATCATATAAGTATACACACACACACACACACACACACACACAATATCTTCTCTCCTCCAGGCTAAACACCCTAGTTTCTTCAGCTTCTTCTATCATCAGGTTTCCAGCTGTCTAACTATTCTGATAAGTCTCATCTCTGTCATTTTGTATACTATGCTTTTATTAATGCATTTGTTAAATAAAACATTTAACTTAAGACTGTTAGATTTTTTTTGGATGCCTTGTTTCAATGTTAACAGTCCTATAACACACTATTAAGGAAAACTAGAGGACTTTAGGCTACATCCTCACTAAGTTAGGGATATCACAAAGGACTATTGTGCTTTACTAGAAAATATTGCTTCAAAAACAGAATTTGGAGCTGCAAAGGTTTATCCTTGTGCTTTTTAAAGTCAAGTAGTTGACAGTAGTCTTTCAAATTCTAAAGGTTTGTGTCAGCCTTTTCCAGTTTCAGGGTTTGCCCTTTATAAGAGACAGGTTAAGATTCAGTGTTATAGGGGGAGCTAGGTAGCCCAGTGGATAGAGTACCGGCCCTAGAGTCAGGTGGACTGGAGCTCAAATCTGGGCTCAGACACTAGCTGTGTGACCCTGCGCAAGTCACTTAACCCCTATTGCTTATGTTATAGTCTTCCATTCACCAGTCAATGTATCTTATATTCTTCTCATATGAGCTTGACAATATCACTAGGATGGGTTCTATACACCCAGGGGCTCTCCATATTTGTGGGGTATCCGACAACTGGGTATGCCACAAAAAAAAGATATGCCTTCCTCTTCTGAAGTAATTAGTCCACAATATACTAAAGCAAACTTCACATGGCATCCCAAACAATTGGTTCTCATTTCTCAATTAAGTTAAATGTCATTTAAACAAGAGTGCTTCACAGATTTATTGCTCCTCGTTTGTGGTTTGCTTCTGATAAATGGCATTTAAACTCCAGTGGCTTGAGTATTAACATCGAGGCTTACACCTGTTCCAGGATTCCCAGGGTACTCCTGTTAAGTCTTAGGTTAGATAAGAAAGTGACAATTAATTTAACATAATTAATATGGGATTAAAAATAGTTAGGAACCAGGGAAATCAATACCAGAAGCCCTTTATATAAGCCAGTTTTATTTCACAGTTCTACATTCAGCTATGTTTTAATACTTTAATTTTTGCTAAAGGCAAAATGTTTGGTCCAGACCTATGATTTCACTGGTATGGGGAACTGCTGATCTGGAAACTCCTTCCACTAATGTAAATCAACAACTCATTCCTAATCTAGAATCTTAAAGAATTCCTGGGGGATTCAAGTCATATGACTTGCCCAAAGTCATTGGAGGTCTTCCAGATGCCACAACAGATATTGCATCTGCTGTGCCATGCTATTTCTCTAAAGAAAATACTATAATTTACTTTCTTATAGGCAGTCGAGGTTAAATGACTTGCCCAGGGTCACACAGCTAGTAAATATCTGAGACTAGATTTGAACTCAGGAAGATGAGTCTTCCTGACTCCAGGCCCAGTGCTCTGTCCACTGTACCATCTAGCTGCCCCCTAACACAATATCATTTACTTATCACTTACTTATCATTTATTTTTTTCTAGATACCCAAGAAGATACTTGGTAATCAGAAACATAACCTTGTCACACACCACCAGTTTTTCTGGTGACACTTTGCATCTATCCTTTGCCCTTATTACAGATGCATTCAGGGAGGCCCAATCACAGCTTCCCTCCCAGAGAAGGAAAAAAGGAAAGAGTAGGCTTGAAGGACACTACTACTATACCTGGCCTTGACAAGGAGATCGTGAAAGCAAAGATTTAGAGCTATTATACTTGTCAAGTGTATGGGGGGGGGCAGTGGATAGAATACTGAGTCTGGAGTCAGAAAGACCCGAGTTCGAATAGAGCCTAGCTGTGTGACCCTGGGCGAGTCACTCACTCAGCCTTTGCTTACCTCAGTTTCCCCATCTGTAAAATGGAGACAATAATAGCGCCTACCTCCCAGGGCCGTTGAGAAGATAAAATGAAATGATAATTGTAAAGCGCTTAGCACATCTGGCAACATCTGGTAAGATGAGGAGCTGAGGCAAATAGGGTGAAGTGACTTGCTCAGGGTCATACAGCTAATAAGTGTCTGAGGCCAGATTTGAACTTAGGAAGATGAGTCTTCCTGATTCCAAGCCACTGCACCACCTAGCTGCCCCCAACAACAACAACAACAACAACAACAACAACAACAACAACAACAACAACAACAACAACAACAACGTTAGCTATTAAGGAGAAGAAAAGGGTTGTTACTTTACCTAGTGGATGGTGAGGCTGGACACACTCTCGGTGCCTTGGGGCAGATTTAGTCACTTGTGGATAGGAGCCCAGATCAGATCTAGTACACCTGGGGGTGTTCCAGGCAAGGATATAGTTTGGAGTGGGGGGGGTGGGGGGGGAAGTATTGTTGTTAAAGTCAAAGGCCCTGGGTTCATATCACTTCTATTGACACCACCAGCGTGACTTTGGGCAACTCACTTAAATCTGCCTGGATTTCAGTTTTGTAACGTGAGCGAGTGTCCTGGATAAACTCTTAAGGACCCTTTCAGCTCAAGATGGATATTTCTATGTACTTGTACACTGGAGTTTCCCTTATGAGAGTATATTGCCCTCTCTCCTTCCTGCGGGCTTCCCTGTTGGAGGGTATTAGGTAGGAACACTCCTTAGCATCTGTGATAAGGTTATTTAGATATAGTCCATGCTGCATTGCCGATAGGGTGTACAATCTAATCAGTGCAGTCTTAGAACAATCCCTTCATCACCGTCATGGTGTGTTTGAGGCCAAAACTGAACCCCATTTCTACCATCTTCTGGATCTGACAAGTCCATCAATGGCAGTTAGGTGTCAGGTGGTAAGAGTGCTGGGCTGGAGTCTGGAAGGATTGAGTTTAAGTCTGGTCTCAGTACTTACTAGCTGTGTGACCCTGGATAAATCACTTAACCTTTGTTTACCTCAGTTTCCTCTTCTGCAAAATAATTGCATCTACATCCAAGGGTTGTTGAGAGAATAAAATATTTGTAAACTGCTTTACACACCTTAAAATGTTATGTAACTACTAACAATGATGATGATATTATGCTGATGAAGACAGTGACTAGAAACTTAGCTGTGTTTTCTCAGACATATTAAACCCTACTTTCACTGTATAACAAACGAGAAGGTAACCTTAGAAATTATTAAAGACCCATTAAGGAGTAGTGGAGTGGCATTTTTTTTAACCTATGCCCTCCACTCTAGTGCAACATTTTTAGTTGATGCATCCTTTGAGCAAACCATCATCACGGAAGTAATTCCTGTGGAAAAGAGCCCAGTGGTCCCTCCTGACTGATGACCAACTGCCACCTAGGCAAAGCAACCCAGCTGAAGCAGTAAGGCACCCTAAGGGAGAGAAAGGATATGTCCTTTTTATTTCTTTTCAGCATATTCCAGACAAGTCAAATAACCTTCGCTACCTCAACAACCACATCCGCTCAGATCCTTGTAGAGATAGCCCAGGAACCTGAACCTAAGAGTCTTGGGAACAGCGATACCCACTAAACCACCAGCCCTCATGCCAACTTGGGTCCCATAGCTATTAGTGAAGGAAGCAATCACTGTGGAGAAGGATTCCACTTTCCTCACCAATCATCACCACCAACAACTGTCACCAAAGGGCAGGTAAGCCTAAGGGCCCTGGGAGTGGCAGCACCTCCCAAACCACTGGTCTTGCTTCTAGCTCAGCCCTTGTGACCCATTTAGCAAATGGTAAAACAGTCTTCTGCATGGAAAACAACCACTATTAGAAACTAATCTCACAGCAAGGACTACTCCTCGAGTATTAAATCAGGGTTTGATTTTTTTTTCCCTTGAGAAAACAATCAGAACCAATGTTACATAGTTCCCAAACAATTCTTTATTTGTGTAATATACAGATGTTGAAAAGAGATATTTAAATATTATAAAATTGCTTATAATTTCACTAATAAATTGGTAGCTTTATCACTAGGACCTTGCAAAGCATACACAACACTCCATGGAAAACAGACAGTGAGAAATTTGACAACATTTTTTTTATTTTAATTTATTTTTGACATGTTTGGTTTTCAGCATTGATTTTCACAGGCTCTTGAATTACAAATTTTCTCCCCATTTCCTGCCCCCCCCACTCCAAGATGGCGTACACTCTGGTTGCCCTGTTCCCCAGTCTGCCCT
>CM053622.1:476701647-476718672 GCA_028646595.1 Phalanger gymnotis | reverse complement strand
CTTAGTGTCAGTACATGCCTCAAAGAATTCCTTAGTACGAGGAGTGATCTGACCTTGGTCTGAAGGCCATGATGATCCAGTGGAAATGGTGGTAAGCCAAACCTAAAGTTCTTCTGAAAAATGAGAAAGCAGAGTCTTACTGTTTTCTGTTCTTTTGGTTTACCTCCAGTACACTGCAGCACTTCCAGTATGTTTTGACAACATTGGTTCCTTGGTTCTGTGTGCTGTTTCATCACTTGAAATACTACGTAGAAAAAAGGTTTTGCTAAAATGTATTAAATAGAATGGTGGTTGTTTCCTTTCTGGAGGGTAAAAACTTTAATTTAGTTCTAACATTTGCTTGAGCCTTAAATGCATTCTACCTCTTTTCATTTCAGATCATCCTTATTTTGTTGCTGTCCAGTTCCATCCTGAATTTTCTTCTAGGCCAATGAAACCTTCTCCTCCATACCTGGGTCTATTGCTTGCAGCAACTGGTACACTCGGCGCCTATCTGCAACAAGGCTCCAAACTGTCCCCAAGGTAACTTTTTTAGTGTTTACGGCAGCGATACAATTGCTGTTTCATTTCAAGAGCTTTCTCCACCTAATACATATAGAGCAGTCAAGAAAGACTTGAATTTTTCTTTAGTGGAAGATACTATTATTAACAAAATAAAGTTTTCTCTAAAGCCCCATCATAGTACAGAGGTGATTATATGTATTTTTTCTTTCATATTTCTGTATTAGCTATGTTGCAAAAATAAAAAAAGAAGAAAAATAAAGACTGTAAAGGCCATGACTAGCACCCAAATTCTGGCAGGTTTTCACAAGATGGAAAAAGATGGAGTACAACCTTGAATAGACTGTATGTGTATTTGAGGACCAACCTAGTTAAATATGGAGAGGCTCAGCAATTCACAGTGACCTTTTAAAAATGTGTGTGTGTCATTTGTAGTTCAAGTGTGGTGTTCTCTATATAGTACGTAATAAATATTTGCTAAATAAATATCGGGATATAGCTAGTTAGTAGCAGATGGATTACAGTCTGTGTTGGTTATGCCCACATCAGCAAAATGACAGGTTCTTGAAATATTACTACCACAGTATTTATAGCTTTTAACAGATTGATTTTTAGACTTGTCATTATGAAGTCATTTTTTTCTTAAAAATGACAAGAGGTGGGAATAGTCAACATTCCACAACATTGGTTGTAAAAAGACAGGAACATTAATGTATTGGTTGTGGACTGGTGAATTAGTATGGTTATTCTGGAAAGCAATATGCAAATGAAGAGACTAAAATGTCCATGCCCTCTGACCCAGAGATTCCACTGTTAGGCCCCCAAGGAGGTCATTGGTAAAAAGAAAGGCTCCATAGACACCCAAATATTTATAGCCACCCTGGGCACCACGTATATTCCCATAGATCGGGGAACGACTAGTAAGCTGTGGTAGCTGATGACCAGTGGGAACAGAGAGCAGGTAGAACTCATTTTTCTTCTGTTTTCCTGACCAAAGGGATTGATTTTGGGACTGGAAGGGACAAATAGGGGGTTTGATACCCATAATAATGAATAATGGCATGCTTACCCAATTTGCAAATGACACCAGCCTGGGAGGGACCACTAACATTTTGGATTCTGGAGTCAGAATCCAAAGAACTCCTGACAGGCTGTAACACTGGGCAAAATCTAATTAGTTGAATATAATGGATTATTGTGCAATGAGAAGTGATGAATATGATTAATACAGAAAACCGTGGGAAGACTTAGGAACTGATGCAAAGTGAAGTGGACAGAGCCAAGAAAACAGTATACACAATGACTATAACACTATAAATGAAAATTATTTGCTTCTTGTTTGTCATAATTTAAGAATGAGAGGGAAGAAAGGACCAAAAGGACTAAATCAGCCTCTTCTGGGTATGTGTCATTGGGGAGCCCTTTTTTTCTTTGAAAATGCTATCTCAGCATTCAATCATTTCACTGCTTACGAAGGAAAGTGACAGCTCAGTTGAGATAACTCCAAATAGCTAGGACATTGACTAAGAGACATGAATGGCGATGCTCTCAGCATCACAGAATTTCAGAACTGGGAGGATATTCTGTGGATCCCTAGTTTGAGACCTGAAATAGAATTCCTCCTATAACATACTCTGTCAATGCTTATGAAACCTTTGCTGGAAGGGAAGCCCACTGTCTCCTGAGGCAGCCTGTCTGTATTTAGGTAGCTCTACTGGTTAGGAAGTTGTTTTTTTTTCTTTTACTGACATCAAGCTTAGATTTATCCCTTTGTAATTCCAGCCCACTGTTCCTAGTTCTTCCATCTGGGGCAAAACATAGCTCGCCCTCCTTCCATGTGACAGTCCACTTGAAGACAGCTATCATATCTTCCTAGAATGTTCTCTAGGTTAAACATTATGAATTCTTTCAACTGATCCTCATATGGTCTGAATTCAAGGCTCTCTCCTCAGGGCACTTTCCAGCTTGTCAACGCCCTTTTTAACATGCGATGTCCACAACTAAGCACGGCATTTCATAGGTGGTCTTATGAGAGCAGAGTGCAGCAGAATTATCACCTCTTTGTTCCTTCATGATGACCTTCCATGTATTCACCTTTATCATGCTGCTTACTCACTAAAATCCTCAGATCCTTTTTCAGATGAGCTGTTGTCTAATTGTGCCTCCCTCCTCTTATGCTTATAATCTTTTTTTGAGTGAAGTGTAAGACTTTGAATTCATCCCTATTAAAATTGAGCTTGTTAGATTTTGCCCAATGTTATATCCCGTCAGGATTTTTTTGGATTCCGACTCTGGAATCCAAAGTGTTGGTGTTCACTCCCAGGTTGATGTCATTTGCAAACTGGACGAGCGTGTCATTATTCATTCTTATGGGTATTAATTCCCTATTTGTCCTTTCTAGTCCAAAAATCAATCCCTTTAGCAAGGAAAAAAGAAGCAAAATGAGTTTTACCTGCTCTTTGTAGCCATTTGTCATCGTCTTGTCCATTCCAGACAGCAGTCCCACCCCTTCTTTAAATCTCTTCTTTACCCTATTTTTACTTTTTAAAAAGCCCTAGTCCATTGTCTGTAGCTTTCCTCACCAGACTCCCAGATTGATCAAATCCCGAGGTTTAATATTCCTGACTCTGTTCTTAGAGAACTGTACATCCACAACCGACGTAACAAAAATATGTGTGTATGTGCATATAAAATATATACATATATTATATATACACATGTATGTGTAATTAGTAGCATATTAATTATATAATTACTGTAAATAATATATGCTACACAAGCATATATTATTCGTAGCAATTGCTCATAAATAGTATAACAATACAATATGATACTATATATGATATGATGTGATCTCACCTGTGTCATAGAGTTGTGAGGATGAAGTGATTCTCAATCCTTAAAATGCTATATACATGTTAGCTGTGACAATGATGCCACACGTAACATCTTCTGCTGCTTGTCCTTGCTTTGATCTCCTGTAGATGGCAGTTGATAATCTAAGTTGGTTGGCGGTTTCAGTGCTTTCACTAAAGAGACTAAATCTCTTTAGACAACTCTCTTTTTGCATCAGAATTTTTTCTTTGTCCTTAGAATTTCATTTTTAGAGCTTTCCATCCCCCTGGTTTAGAATTCTTTAATAGTATTTTAGTTCATGAAATTCTTTGTGTTTTTCTTCTGAAGTGTTTTTTTGCTAGGGAATGGGTCAGACTATTCCCAGCTTTCTTCTTTTCTATCAAAAACTGAAGGAGAAAGTGGTCGCTTTCCTCATCATTTTCACCCCAGCAACCACTTCCTGCCTATGAGAGGTGAGAATCAGATGAAGAATAAAATTTTCCACTTTCTGAAGGAAGATTATCATAAAGGCAAGTCAAGAAATATTAGCTGCCCTGCTTTTGACAGCATGAAAACTTCAGCAGACACCAGATGGCTGAAGTCTTCTTTCACTGCTGTACCATGCTTTGGGATCAGGTTTGTGACCTGTTTCTCGAACTCCTGATCCTCCTTCTGGCTGAGTGGTCTGTAGTATACTCTGATGACAATATCACATCTGTTTCTAGCCCTATTCATCTTCACCATTTTTCTTCATGTTGAATTTATTTTCTAAATATAAAATGCTGCCTTTCCCCCTCACTTTTCCCTATCCTGTTTCTTTTGAATAAGGTATATTTTTTCAGAGCTGTGTTCTAATCTAATACAATAAGCATTTATTGCATGGCACTATGCTGGGAACTGGGGATACAGAGATAAAATAGACAACAGTCCCTGGCCTCGGGGGAGCCTATGCTGTTCAGGGACAGTAAGTCTCCTTGTAGGAAGCTTCAGTGATGCCATTGAGGTCAAATTTATTCCTCTTTGTTAGGTTATTTCATCTTGTTTGTTAACTCTTCACTGCTTGGGGAAGGAGAGACAGAAATCAGAATCTATATAGTGCCTATTATGTCCAGATACTATGCTAAGTGTTTTTTATAAATATATCTTTTAATCCTCACAGCAACCTTGAGAAGTAGGTGCTATTATCATCCCTATTTTACACTTGAGGAAACCGAGGCGAGTAGAGGTTATGTGACTTGCCGAGGATCACACATCTAGTTAATTGTCTGAGGCTGGATTTGAACTCAGGTTCACGGCCCCTAACAGGAGTTAAGGGATGATGGTTCCATATTCCCTGGATCATACCCAGATGTTTGATTATAATACTTAACCTTTACATAGGACTTTAAGGTGTGCAAGGTGCTTCACAAATATGATGCCATTTTGTCCCCACAACAGCCGTAGGAAGGAAGTGCTATTTCAGACATATGCAGATAAAAGGGGCTTGTAGCTAGCTTTCTCCCTTCTTTAATTGCCATTATATGTTTTACATATTACCTGAATCTTATGTGGTATGTATTATTCAAAGCAAACCATTCCCTCATTTAAGAAACTGAGAATCAGTCCAAGGTTTAGAGATCATAATTTGCTTTTATTTAGTACTTCATTAAAAAAAAAACAACCTTTTCTCATGAAAACCCTATTGGAATAGGAATAGATAGGGAAGGCATTATTCCTATATCACAGATGAGGAAACTGAGTCTAAGAGAGGCGGCAAAACCAAAAGGAAAACCTAGCTCTCCTGACTCGTAGGCTCCTGTGCTTTGCAGTGAAATTCTATAGGACTGTTTGCTAAGAGCACAGTGGTTTCAGCAGCAGACTGGTAATTATAACACCTCACACTGTTTGACATTGTATAAACGGCTTGTTCCTCGCATCCCTCATGTCCTCCTGTATAAAATAAGGTAAGGGAACTAACTCGCTTCATAGATTAGTTAGGAAGAATAAAAGCCAGTTGTCTGGTAATTTGCAAGTGCAAAGTCATATAGAAATGTTAAGTCTTAAATGGCTATGGTGGGCAGTGTGTGGGCTGTTTGCCTGTATGAGGTTTCTCTACATGAACAGGCAGAGGAAACCTAACAATCTCTGCATAAGCCCCAGGACGACTTCTCAGAAACCCAATTACTTGCTCGTGCCTCTCTTAGGCTCTTGGGAGCACTAGGCAAACAAATTACTCTTTAGAACTCAGCTCAAAGACTCTACCTTGCATATAATGCAAGCAGTGTCCAGTAAATATGCTGGAGTTTGTGGATAAGATTTCTTCCTTGGGCCTTTTTGTTTTACTGAGGGAGACCCTGGGCAAAAGGAGTGGCAGCTAGGTGGCAGTGGATGGGATGCTGGGCCTGGAGTCAGGAAGACTCATTTTCAGGAGTTCAGATCTGGCCTCAGACACTAGTTGTGTGACCCTGGGCACATCACTTAGCCCAGTTAAATAGATTATCTCATTTGGTCTCCAGTTTGACCCACTGCAATGACCTATTCAAATAAGAACTTTACTGTTTTTTTTTCTTTAGGATATAATGCTTGGGAGTGATCAGCTGTCATAGCCAAGAGCCATACCCAATATAACATTATGCTTGCCAGTTCCTGAGTTGAAGGGATTTTGGAGGTACCCTTCACTCTGTGCTCTATCCTTTATCTGGAATACTAGATTAGTTGTACAGTTTTGGTGACTGGGATGGGATTATGTATTTATATCTTTAAAAAATTTTTATTGATAGCTTGTGTCTTGCATCACCTTTATTTCCAAATATATCCCTTCTCTCTACCCCAGGAGAGATCCATCCCATGTAACAAAGAATAAAAAACAAAGATGAAAAAAACACTTCAGCAAAACTAATCGGTGTGTCCACCAATTCTGACATTGTGTAGCATGTTCCACAACCATAGTCCTCCACCTCTGCAGAGAAGAGAGAGAGGTGTATGTTCTCATTCTTTCTTCTGGGCCAAGTTTAGTTGGAGCCCAAGTTTCTAATAAACAGTATCACAATCTATAACTCAACCTGAAACCCTGAGATGAATGACTTCCCTGCAATGGAGATCTGGTGATTCTCTACCACATTCAGGGATGTGAACAGTTTGATGTCTTTAAGCTGTGAACAGGAGAAGCCGGTAACTTTAGCTAAATACATCTGAGCCTGGAGGCTCTGAATTCTGCCTGAAGAAAATCTTGTTGCTTAGTACCTGAAAAGCTGTTAGACAGAAGAATGTCTTGGAGGTAGGAAGCTGATTAGCTGAATGCCCAGCTCTTCATTTATCTACAGAATGACTGCAGCGTAGAAGACCCATTTAAGTTAGTCCTAAGCCAGTCAGGTGGGTCTGTTCTAAAGGTATAATAAATCCCAGTAAGATAATCTTAGGCTAATATTTCTAGACACTTGATTTTTTCCACTTGTGTTGCATATGGTTGACAAACCAAGGCACTGTAATTAGTCAAGGAAAGGGTTTGGTGTTCAGACCATTAAGAAACTGGATCCAGACATTTGATACTATGATCTTTTTTTTTAAAAAAAAATTTTTTTCATGTAAACAAAAATTTTTTAACATTCTTTTTAAAAAAATGTTGAGTTCTATATTCTCTCTCCCTATTAGATTCTTTCTTCCTCTCTTTCTTCCTCCCTCCCTCCTTCCCCTCCTCCTTCCTTGGGAAGGCAAGCAGTTTGATATAGATTATACATATCTTGATCCGTTATACCACTTTCATTGATCCTCAAGCTAGGTGGCACAAATGGATAGAACATTGCCCTTGGAATCAGGAAGTCCTGAGTTCAAATGTGGCCTGAGACAATTAGTAGCTGTAGGAGCCTGGACAAGTCACTTAAATGCTATCTACCTCAATTTCTTCATCTGCAAAATGGAGATAGTAATAGCATCTACTTTCCAGGATAATTGTGAGGATCCAATGAAATGATGTTGGTAAAGTGCTTTGCAAACCTTAAATGTTGAACAGCATTATAATCTTCTCTAAGGGAGAATTGGAGGCAGTTAGATGGTATAACTGAATAGAGCACAGAACTCATGGTGAGCAAAAGTAAGGTTCAAAACATGCCTCAGGTACTTATGTAACCTTGGGCAAGTCACTAACTCGGTTTCAGTTTCCTCATCTGCAAAATGGGAATGATAGCAGCCATAATATTTAGCTCACATAGTTGTTGTGAGGGTCAAATGTGATGATGTATGGAAGGTGTTTTCCAAGCTCCAAAGCACTACAGAAATGTCAGTTGTCAAGAGTCGCATGATGGGGTGAGAGTATTAACACAGTTTTTCATACAGAGACTAGTTCATATCATTGCAGACAACCACATCTGCATTTCTCATAGTCTCTTTTAATGATGAAGAGGAGAGAATGTCTCACTGAACATGGCAGATGGAAATTATTGAAAGTTTTTGTGTTATGGAGCTTTTGCCTGTGGTGTGATGATGTCACTCTTAAGAATCATGGGCAGAAGTAATTCCCATGCTACTCTGGAGATTCAGACCAAAGGAACAAACTGGGAGGTAAGAAGTGATCCAAGAGTCAAGAAATTCATTTTCTGGGAAAGCATTTTGAAAATAAAAAATGGGAAATGGACAACGGAAATGACTGATACTGACTGTAATGATTTCATCCAGAAGTTAAACTGTTATAAGTTAATTTTCACAAGAAGGAGACCAAAAAGAGCCCAGGAAACACCTTAGTCAGCAAACATCTGACTTACTTTCCAAGCAGAAAAGATTACTGCCAAAGAAAACACTGGCTTGGAATATAAACTTTTCTGTAAAATCTTTACAAAGAATAATGCAGGACGTTTATTAACAGTATTATCCCATAAAGCAGAGAGATACTGTGGGAGTTAAAATCAGTTTAAAGAAAACCTGGCAAAATATTCAGCTATGCAAAATTACCCCAAGGGTAGACAAGGATGAAAATGAAAAGAGGATTACAAACAGAAGAAAAATAGAAAAGATTTGCAAAAAACCCAAAAAACAAAGATCATTTTAACAAATTTTTCTCCATCAATGATAGTTGAACCATCATACTTGGATCTTAACACCATAGATCCTGGTGTGCTTTTGGAGAGGTAGAAATGGTATTAAAGCAATAAAGAACATTAGAGCAGAGTTGGGAAAGGCAACTGGATTGGACCAAGTATATATATAGAGGAGAAACGTGTTGGAGAAAATTTAATTGAGAGGACTTTGAAGGACAAATAGATAAATTGTCTGATGTGAAAAGTGAGGGAAAAAATCTAAGATCTTAATAATGCCAAAGAATAGAGTCAAGAGGACATCATTAACTACTGATATATATGGCTACTCTCTCATTTATACAAAAATCTGTATGAAAATTAACTATAATTCATGAGGACAGCAGTAAGGAGCAAGGAGGTTTTCCTAAACAATATTCAGCAATGGAACACATCTTTACCATCTTTTGTTTAACTAAAAAGATGAATATAAGACCCCGTTGTGCTTTTTGTTGAGAGAGCTTACAGGAACTTGTACAACAAGATGTCTCCCATGCATGCATTATTCACGACTCCTTGAAGGATAAAACAGAAATAACCCTATTCATTGACTGATAATAAACATCATTTGAGGAAGATGTATGTGACCAGAGGTACTCTGCACAGTGAGCGAGGTGATTTAGTGCAGAATACAGGTTGAGGAAGGATTCCCTGTGGATGGTGAGATCTTCCAGATATTCATATTCGAAAATAACATTGTTCTAATAAAATTAAGCCACAAGATACCACAAAACCTCCTGACAGAGATCTACACTCAGTCAGAAGAGTTTGGCCTGTGCAGCCACGTAGCAAAGACCAAGCGGATGAGCAAAGTCATTCATTTCAACAGGCATTTGGATAGAAACCCTAGGGAGCTCATCCAGTAGTATACATGTATATGTAGGGCAGACAGTATAGATGGACAGTGAGCTGGACCCAGAATTGAATAGCAAGAGGAGAAGGGTCTGTATTGCTTTTAGAAAATTGCAAATCTCACTTACTGATTCTAAGTTTCTTGTGAAAATAAAGTCCCATTTTTCTTTTCTTTCTTTTAGGATTTTATTTTATGTTTTTATTGTATAATATTTTATTTTTTTATAGTTAGCTGTAAAGGCAAATTTTAACATTTATTAAAAATTTTGAGTTCCAGATTTTCTCCTTCCCACCCTCTCTCCTCCCCTCTCTAAGATGGTAAGCAATTTGATATAGGTTATATATGTGCAGTCCTGTAAAACATTTCGATATTAGTAATGTTGTAAAAGAAGAGATCAAAAGACAAAAACCACAAAAAAAAAATTTTAAAGTGAAAATAGTATGCTTTGATGTGCATTCAGATTCCATCAGTTCTTTCTCTGGGTGGGAATAGCATTTTTCCTCATGAACCCTCTGGAGCTGTCTTGGATCACCTTTGGAATTGTCTCAGATTACCGTTTTTCTAATTACCGTTTTTGCTGGTTGTTGTTTGTCCTTCGTTCCTGAAGAGGACCTATAGAATGAAGCCTCCTAAGGGCTATAGGTGAATAAATAACCCACAGAGGGCAATGGAGAGGCACATGGTGGGTGTGATCAGGCTAAGACAAATTGCCCTGGACTTTAGAACTCAATAGAACAAGCGCAAAGGATGTCATTGAGAAATTGTGTGACAGAAAGGGAAGATAGGATAGTCATGTGGTAAGAGGAAGGAGTGACAGGTGGATAGTGTTATCTTCTCGATGCAAGGAGGGCTTCCAGCATGTTGGGTGGGCCTCCAGTGGCAAACCTTTGGGAGAACATGAATGGAAATCACATGGGATCTAGAGGCATGGATAGATTATGATCACTATTGTTAGAGGAGGTTCTTGAATCGCTGAGAAGGACAGAGCCATTTGAGAGTTGAGAGTATGGAGGGAGCAAGCATGTAAGGCAATGGATGCCCTGATAATCTAATCAGGCTCTGGATTGTTTACAGATTTGGGCATATGTTGGTAAAGCAATTCTACTATCTCTAAAGATAGCGCTTCTGTTTCTTAGGCAGTTGGGTGGCACAGTGGATAGGTCACTGAGACTGGCACAGGAAGACCTGAATTCAGATCCCTGTCTCAGACACCTATAGACCCCTGGTCCACAGACCGCTTGACCTCCCCTTTACTCAGTTTTCTGTAAAATAGGGATAATAATAGCGCCTACCTCCCCACAGCTGTTATGAGGATAAAAATGAAGATACTTGGATACTTGGAAAGTGCTTTGTAAACCTTAAAGTGCTGTGTGAATAGTAGTTATTATCATTATATTATTAATTCCTGTTATGTGGGAGGTAAAGTGGAGTCAACTATGCAGTGATTTAGATAGCTGTCTTTTCCACTAGGAAGAGAGAATTTTGGTGTTCAGCTAGCCTTTCCTAGATCAGCTGTATTTGGGAAGCATTTTTTTTCTCAATATAAAATAGAACTACTAAGACAGATTTATTTGATTGGAATTCTAGTTGTAGATTTTATAATCTCTATTGACTTCTTGATTCTGTGTCTCCATCTAGCATTTGTTAACCATGTGCTTAGAAGAGCATCCTTTTATTCCCAAACCAATATTGCTCTGGGCTTATGTTATAACTTCAATTTTTCCTACTTCTGTAAGAATTCTATAATTTGCTCGATCTAAAGGAGAAAGCCTTTTTTTTTAAGTACAGAATTCCATTAATGAAGAGTCTCATTTTTCAATTCAATTCTTCCATTCTTGCTCCCCTTATATATTCTAATAAGTGTCTCGGGGTTTCAAAACCTCACCTTATCATTCTTTGTCTTATACCTCTGTTTTAATTTCTGACAGAAGTTTGTGGGGATGGTAGGCTAAGTGCCTCTATTTCTATCCTGCTGTCTCTGGTATCAATGGCCTTCTTTTTGCCTTTTAAATTACCTGTTTGTTGTTTCCTAGCTTAGAAAGAACGAGTAATTCCCATGTGCCCTTTAAAAAAACTTTCTGCCTCCTCCATGGCTACACGATGAGGCCATTAGCTTTATTTACCTTCTTTTTTTTCTAGGTGAACATTGTTTTTATATTTTTTCCAGTTATATGTAATAAAATTTTTAACTTTTTTAAAAAAGAAACATTTTGAGTTCCAAATTCTTTCCCTGTCTTCTTCCCCCTCTTCCTTGAGAAGGCAAGCAATTTGATATAGATTATGCATGTGCAGTCATGCAAAACGTATTTCCATATTCGTCATGTTGTGAAAGAAAACACAGACCAAAAGGAAAAAAAAACAAGAAAAATAAAGTAAAAAAAAGGATGCTTTGATCTGCATTCAGATTCCATCAGTTCTTCGGAGGTGGATAGCATTTTTCATCTAAGTCCTTTGGAATTGTCTTGGATCGTTATCTAGCTGAGAATAGTTAAATCATTCACATTTGATCATCGTATAATATTGCTGTTCCTACTTAGCTTCTTTTCAAATAGCTTCTCATTTGGTATTTGTTTGTTTTGAAGCTTGTAGGCAGGCAGAACTGGAAACTAAGTAAGATGTGGGTGGAACTGCTCCCTGGGACTTCCTGTTCATCTGAATAGAAGACATAGTTCCAGATTAGTTAACCTTTTTTAAATATGGTCCTAGATATGTTATGGTCTAGAAATAAAATTGTCATCTAGAAAAGCATTAATCAATGACAAAGTTAAATTAACTGTTTACTAAAGAAAATATATTTCTGTTTAATAGAATTGTACGTGTATAGCCTATATCAGATTGCTTGCTGTCTTGGGAGGGCAGAATGGAGGGAGAGAGTGAGAAAAATATTTGGAATTCAAAAGCTTATAAAAGTGAATGTTGAAAACTAAAAAAAAAAGATATATGTATATATATACATTATATATCTATATCTATCTATCTGTCTGTCTATCTATCTTTCTATCTTTCTATCTATCTATCTATCTATCTATCTATCTATCTATCTATCTATCTATCTATCTATCTATATCTCTTTGGGGAGGAAACTTGAAATTTCACTGGATTTAGACTCAAAGGACTCTGATTAGACTCCTGCTCTGCCTGTGTGACCTTAAGGTGAATTCACCTCTCTGGCCCTCAGTTTCTTCATCAGTAAAATAATGTTAGATGACCTCTGACATCCCTGCCAGCTATGATTCTAGAGACATAGCACAGTAAGAGAGGCAATATGGCATCAGCGAATAGGGCACTAGACTTAGAGTTAGGAAGACTTTGAGTTCAGATCTTGCTTCAGACACTTACTAGCTTTGTGATTCTGGGCAAGTCACTTAATTTTTCTGTGCTTTGGGCCCCTTATCAGTAAAATGAGGAGTATAGTGGGGGTTGGACTTCATTACCTCTAAAGTCCTTTTGAGTCTTAAATCCTTTCGTTCGAAGTCTATTTTCAGGATCCCAGTGTGTAGGTACAATCTTTATGTTTCCTGTATGTAACCTTCACATTTAACCCAGTGTTCCTGCTTAGAGAAATGCTTCTATGCCCCTTCTGAGAGCTGAGGTGGTTTTTTTTTTTGCCATCAGCTTTTGTATTCATCTCAAAACCACCACAGCACATCCCTTGAGCTCATTAATGGTTGAGTATGATGCCATGCACCATAACATATTATTAAATCTATTATTAAATCTGTTCATGATAGGGCCAATAATGAAATTGGAGAGAATCAGTCCTAGCAGTTTTTCTTCCCTTTTCATCAGCAACTTAGAATACTGATGGGAATTTTGATTGAGATGGTGGTTTTATTTTGGCCACACCTTGGCGCATCCTCAAAGAGCAGCCCAGCACCTCTGAGAGTGCCGCACTTGAGAACAGAATTGGGATATGCCTATCTAGAGACTGATTGAGGTGAAAAAAAAATGTTCTGAGATAGCAGCTCTGCCTGCCCTGGATTGCCTGCAGGGATAAGTATTCTCCTTCATTCATGGGAATGTCCAAATCATGCCTGTTTTAGCTTGGGACTAGAATGAAGCCTAGAAAATATTGATGAATGGTTCTCCTCTGTTCTTCCATGACCAGAAGGCCAACAGGGGAGAGTAAGTATGTGATGCTAATAGCAATAGATTTTAGTCTATCTGCATTATTCGGCAATCCCTAATACTCTCTCAAGTCTGGAAGAGTTTTTCTTCTGTGGAATTCATTGTCCATACTTCCCAAGGGATTATTATTATCATGCTACTTATCCCTGGGCCACTTTTAAGGTTTATTGTGATTCGACCTAGGGAATGATTGTTTCATTATTCGAGGTGTTATATTTATAGCAAAATTGGAATGGAAATTGATATATTGATTAAACAGTACCTTGCCGGTAATAGGCAAAGACCTAAGTGATTTTATTGGGCTTTGTTTAAAATTGAGAAGTGCTTCTAATGATGGATAGAAGCCAGAGGTGACTAGGTGGTACAGTGGATAGAACCCTGGCCCTACCTGAGTTCAAATGTGGCCTCAGACACTTATTAGCAGTATGACCCTGGGCAAGTCACTTAATTCCAGTTGCCTCAAAAAAAAATGGATAAAAGCCAGCATCAAAGGCCTGAGTTCACCTCTCACTTATATGACAGTTGCTGGCAGTGTGCCATAGGCTTTGCCTGTCAGTACTCTAGGCAGCTTTCTAAGATTGTACTCCCTCCACCACTACCCAGGCTATCGTCAGTCATCTTGACTTCTATCTTGTCTTCTATGGCCCTGGAGAGAGTGAGGCTGATGACTTTGCACAACTCTGCCTCACGTAAATCCAATTTACATGAAAGTTAAGACATCACCCTTGCGATATTATTGGTCCTCTTCGAGAACAAAGGATGAACAACAAGACGAGATTGTAAATTGCAGAAACAGTGCCGACCTGCATTGGTAAAGGGCATTTCTTCATGTGGGAATTCCTCATGCTAAGAAGTCACAGGCAGTCCCTATAACTTGATGAAAATTAAGTAGACATACAGAGCATTTGATTTGTAATGTTAAATGACTAATACTAATATTGTATTTAGAAAGAAAAGAGTTTTGTTGTACAAATATAGGTTAAAATGTTTCCCTCCTCCCAAAACAAATTTCTTTGCATTGTTTATACATGGTTATTAGCATTAGAAGGGAATAAATCATAACATTGAATGTTTTACATTTAATAATTGCTCTTGACTGTGTTCTGCATTTTTTGTTTAAGTGCAAAACTCTTTTAGAGCATACTAAGCTGTTATTTCATTGCTTTTATATTTTATGGCTTCCAGGGGCACATTCAGAAAGAAGTAAGTACAGCAATAATAATGCTTTGGAGAAAACTTTTATGTGCATGGTAGCAAGCTTATTCACATTAACAATGCTTCGATATGTGGTATGGTAACAGGAGTGTTGGTGCATCCTGGGAATTCTGATGAATGCTTTTTTCACCTGTATATAAGCCTGACCAGCCCTTTCTTCAGTCAACCAGTGGGTAATGGTCTAATTGCCACCATCAGTCAGCATGGTACAAAATGGTACTATTGTAATTCTCCAACCTTATGCCATTTCCTGCCCTCTTGGTAAAGATAAATATTTTCCCATATTGTTCTGACATTTTGCCTCCATCACACAGCCCTTAGGATATTAATAGCTGAATTTGATAGTCATAAACTAACCTTACCTTCCATTTGTAGAATTGCCTTACTTAAATCAATGTTGCAAATATCCCACAGGCTGTAAATATCCCTTTGTGCTGCTACAGGTGGCTTAGACTTTACCTTCAGAGAAGAAATGGAGCAAGGAACCCTGTATCTTTTCTGTGGTCATTCTGCTTTTTTTCCAAAGCATGTGCATGTATGGGAGAGACTTGTTCTGTGTTAAGTATTAAGTTGACAGGTAGCCATGCTTTTTGCCTTTTAAGGGAAGCATTTACACCAAACACCCATTCCATTTGGGGTACTTAGCCCCTGAAACTTTTCTTCCAGTTACGGGTCTATATTACTTTGCTCCCTGGTGGAAATTTCTCTCTTATGGGATTGGGGTTCCTGTTACTGAGCCGGGTACAAAAATCTTTTCCTGGCAGAGTCTTTTTAGCAGAAGAGTAGGAATTGTGTTTGTCATACGGAATGGTGTTTCCATCACATGGAGTGTTTAGAACCCAGCATAAAGATGTTGAGAGGTAGCTTCACAGTTAGGAATGGCCGGGTTCAAGTCTCATCTCTGGTACTTTTGAGTACCAGTACTCTGGTACTCAGTGATCTTGGGAAGTACCTTACCTTCTCAGTGCTCCAGGCAGCTCTCTGAGACTGTTAGTTGCTGAGAGGCTACTATCTTCCTTGATAAATAAGTTTTCTCCCCTAGGAGTGCCCTTGGCATACACCAGTGGAATGGTTGGTTGGTTCAGATCTCCTCAGGGATTA
Organism: Phalanger gymnotis; assembly: GCA_028646595.1. Lineage (NCBI taxonomy): Eukaryota > Metazoa > Chordata > Mammalia > Diprotodontia > Phalangeridae > Phalanger > Phalanger gymnotis. Next base: position 476,702,994 of record CM053622.1, on the reverse strand, counting down.
AACTCAGCAAACGCTTACCATGTATATTTTGGCTTAACATACAGAGTGCTGAGTTTGCATTCCTGAAGCCCTGGGTTCCAATCCTGCTTCAGATCATAGTTGTAGGACCATGGCTGAATTTCATGGCCTCCTGAGTCTCAATTTCCTTATCTATAAAATGGGAAGAATAGTAACTGTGACCTTTACTCTAAACGACTATTGTGAAGATCACCTGAAATAATAAATACACATATATAATATGTATATAATATGTATAATGTTTTACAAGCCTTAGAGCACATGTAAATATGAGGTATCATTATGACACTGCTGTTTTCTGTTGCTGCTGTAAGGCACTGTGCTTTTCCTAACAAGATGGAAAACAATATAGTCTCTGCCTTCAGGTAACATACAGTCTGGTAAGGACGATAGGACATTTACACAAATGACAATAGACTTAGGGAGAACAAATAACTGACTCAGTATTTGCTGGACTGTCACCTAGAAGGATTAAATTTATTCTCCTTATCCCCAGATAAATGAATAAAAGCTGCAAAAAACAAAACAAACAAAAAAGATTTTAAATCGATACAAGGAAAATTCTCTTAACAATTAAAGATGTCCAGAAATTAAATGGATTAATTAATTAGCATTTGTTAGCACCTGCTGTGGTGCTGGGCACTGTTCTGATTGCTGTAGACACAAAGAAAGACCCTTCCTACTCTCAAGAAGATATAAACCAATGACGAAGACAACGTCCAGACAACTATGTACAAACAAGCTGTGGTCAGGATAAATTGGGACAATCTCAGAGGGAAGGCACTAGGAATACAGAAGACATTTTTGAGGAAGGTGTGATTTTAGTTTGAGACTTGAAGTAAGCTAGGAAGGCTGGGGGGAGTTGGGTAGAAGGAACATTCCATGCATGGGGAACAAAAGTGAAAACATGCTGAATTAGAACATTAGAATGTTGGGCGGGAGGAATCACACCAAGAGTTAAAGATACAAACATAAAAGTGACACATCTTCCCATTAGAATGCAAGCTCCTTAAAGACAGGGTCTAACATGTATACATATAAGTATATAGTTGGTTATTATATATTATTATATTCACCCCTATATATATAATATAATATATATTATATATTATAATAATAAGTATATTATTGGTTATTGAACTAGCTGTGTAAGTGAAGAAGGAAGGACAGTGGAGAAGCATTGTGGACATACAAGTGAAACATGAGATTTAGCAAATGTTTGGATTAGTGAAACTGAGGAGTCAAGGATAAAGCTGAGGTTTCACACCTAGGTTAATGGGAGTGATGGGGTGCTTGTGCTCAGACCTTGGCCCTAGGACCATATCTCTC
>CM053622.1:476640694-476701147 GCA_028646595.1 Phalanger gymnotis | reverse complement strand
GCTTAAATCTTCAGCAGGCTCTTCACTCCTGCTCTGATCAGCCACTTAATTCTTCCCACCAGGTGGGCCTGGGGCCAGAAGCAACTGCAGCCGTAGTTCTAAAGCTGCCCCACCTCTGCTGCCCCAGGGGAGGTGGCCGAACCGCAAACTCAGTCCCGCAGCTTTTCCCACTAACCTTCTCTGTTGTCTCTGCTGTTTGTGGGTTGTGAGGTCTGGTAGATGCCACAGCTCAGTAATTCAGGATTCTAGGGCACTCTCCGCTTGGCTGCTGGTCTGGTCGGTGCACGCTAGGCTCTGCTTGGCTCAGCTCCACTCCCCTCAGCTGGGAGCTGGGAGCTCCGTGCGGGACAGACCTTACCCAGAGACCATCCAGGCTGTCCTGGGCTGGAGCCCTGCTTCCCTCTGCCACTTTGTGGGTTCTGCAGCTCTAGAATTGGTTCAGAGCCATGTTTTATAGTTTTTTGGAGGGACTTGGTGGGGAGCTCATGCCAGTCACTGCTTTCCAGTCGCCATCTTGGCTCCGCCCCCCCCATACACCATTTTTAAATAGCTGCGTTTAAATTAAATTTACAATGCTTCTATTGGGAGGTGGAAAGCTGCATAAACCGAGAAGTCATGAACTTAACAGGTCAGAAAAGCATATACTCATTTCGCTTAGCAGGTTCTACTTTTTTTTAAATATATTTTTAAAGCAAAAATATATCAGTGCTTTAGACAAACTTATTTCACTTACCAGATTTCTATACCTTTTGGACTTAACCACACATAAATAAAACTTAGGCTCTTAGTTAAAAAAATTTTTTAAAGACAGCTAAAATCTATCAGTACTTTATTTATTTTACTTTCTAGATTTCTGTACTAGACACACAAATAAAACTTAGGTTCTTCTCACTGTTATGAAGAGTTAATTTCTAAACAAACAGTTATCTGTATTCTGTGAGAGTTAACTTTCACATGACTCCGCTTGTCTCTCTCTTCATGATTTCTATTCAAAAGGTATCCTATACTTTCTTAACAATCCTTTATCTTGTGTTCAGGGACAACCATGACATAAGCTGCAAAACAGTAAACTTTCATCACCACCCTTTCAAAAATGCAGAACAGTATTCATCAACAACTTAGTCATGAGAGTTTTCTGACTCCCACTTCACCCTTTTGCACAGATGGAAGATCCACCAAATATTACACATATTTTCAGACTTTTTCTATGTATTTATTGGATATGCTGATTTTTTTCCTCTTTTTTCATCTTTAAAAAAATATTATTCATTGATGGGATGATATAAATAAAATTAAGGGGTGAGAAAGGATTGCATTGGGAGAAGAGAGAAGGGAGAGGCAGAATGGGGTAAATTATATCACATGAAGAGGCACAAAAGATCTATTACAGTGGAGGGAAAGAAAGGAGCAGGGTGAGCATCTTATTGGATTTGGCTCAACATAACACTCAGTTGGGTATAAAAATCTAACTTATTCTATATGGAAGTAGGAGGTGAGGGGGATAAGAAGAGAAGGCTGACAGAAGGAGGGACAGATTGAGGGAGGCAGTGGTCAAAAGCAAAACACTGGTGAGGAGGGACAGAGTAAAAGGGGGGGAATAAACAGGGGGAAAATAGGAGGCAGAGAAATACAGTTAGTAATCATAAATGTGAATGTAAATGGCATAAATTCACCCATATAACAGAGGCAGAGGGCAGAGTGGATTAAAAAACAGAATCCTAGAATATATTGTTTACAAGAAACATATTTGAAGCAGAGACACACACATAGAGTAAGGATAAAAGGCTGGAGCAGAAAATATTATGTCTCAACTGAAGTAAAATAAAAAAGCAGGGGTAGCAATCACGATCTCAAATAAAACAAAAGCAAAAATAGATCTAATTAAAAGAGATGAGGAAGGAAATTACATCTTGCTAAAAGGTACCATAGGCAATGAATTAGTATCAATACTAAATATATATACACCAAATGGTATAGCATCCAAATTTCTAAAAAACACTATTTGTTATATGAGAAAACTCTCCGAGAAGGGAGGGATAGTAGAGGAAACTATGGTAGTGTAAAAAACACAATACAGCAATAAAAACCTTTTTTTAAAAAGAGAAAAAGCAAACTGTCACACATTAAGAGGTTAAGTGACTTGTCCATGGTCATGCTGCAAGTATATCTTAGTAGAAAGACTTGAATCCAGACCTTTCTGACTCTTAAGAGTAGCCTTTCATCCACCATGCCATGCTGTTTCTCAGATACATACACTCACACACATACAAACAAGAGACATTCTTATTGTCTAGTAAATAACAAGTTTGGTATGCTTATGGGTTTATGCATTAACTTGACAGTCCACAAGTTGGGAAACACTCATTCAGCTGGGAGAAACAAGAATGACAAATAGTAAAAAGAGAAATGCCTTTGGAGTCAGAGAACCTGGTTCAAATCCTGACTCTGTTGATGTTTACTTCCTCAGTTAACCATCCTGGGCCTCGCTTTCCTTATATATAAGATAAGGAGGTTGGACTAGATTGGTCTCTAAGATCCCTCCCAACATGGACCTATGATCTATAGCTGAGTGTGGTATAAATTTATGGAAATTCAGAGAATGCAGAGGTTTGGGAGGATTGGGGTAAGCTTCCTAGAAAAGATAAGACATGAGCTAGGACTTGACAAACAACTGAATAGGAATTAGATGGAGAGGAGAAGAGCCAGAAGCCCAAAAAGAGGATCTGAGTCAATGTCTAACACTATAATCAGTAGTACAGGCAATCACCTTTTGAGATAATAAAGGAACCTATGATAACTTACTCAAAATAGAGTCTTCTGTTTTGAACACTGTTGTTCTTTTTCCCAGTCTCATCGTTCCTCCCATTTCTCCAGGGTGATGCTCTGGCATATCAATTACCTTAAGGGAAAAATATTTAATTGTGGTTTCATGAAGAAATTTTTAAAAGGAAATCATATAAAACTTCCCAAAGAAAAGGTTTTCTAATTTTATTTTTCAACTTAACACATAAACCAAAACCAATACGTAATACATAAATTTTTTTTGTGTGAACAGAACAATTTTTTTCTATTACAATAACTTTTATTTCAGTTTTGTTTTTTTAATTAGATTTTTTATTTTTAGTTTACAACATTTAATTTTACATGTTCTTGAGTTTCAAATTTTCTTCCCTTCTCTCCCCTCCCCCCTCTCCCCCAAGATGGCATGCAGTCTGATATAGATTCTACATAAACCTTCACATTAAACTTATTTACACAATAGTCAAGTCACAAAAAAGAATTACAACCAATGGAATGAATCATGAGAGAGAGGAAACAAAACAAAAAAAAGAGAGAGAGAGAAAAAAAAAAGGGAGAAAATAGTTTGCCTCAATCTGCATTCAGACTCCACAGTTCTTTCTCTGGATGTGGCTAGCTCTCTCCATCATGAGACCTTTGGAGCTGTCTTTGAATCTTGTATTGCTGAGGAGAGCCAAGTCTATCAAAGTTAATCACCACAGAATCAATATATCAGTGGTTATATACAATGTTCTCCTGGTTCTGCTCCTCTCACTCAGCATCATATCATGTAGTTCTTTCCAGGTTATTATGAAGTCCATATCTTCCCCATATCTTATAGCACAATAGTATGCCATTACGTTCATATACCACAACTTGTTCAGCCATTCCCCAATTGATGGGCATCCCCCTTGATTTCCAATTCTTTGCCACCACAAAAAGAGCAGCTATAAATCTGACAGGAGAGATGTGTTACCTAAGAATTGTTTTGATTTGCATTTCTCTAATCGATAGTGATTTAGAGCATTTTTCATAATATATAAAATTTTAAAAATAACAATAACCAACAACTTTTCCATTATTCACTCTATGGTTCCTCACACATTCATCTATTTCCCTCTGAATATGTGTACCTTTATTAATACAGTCACAATCATTAGAACAATGACCACTTGTTTCTTCTTTCACAACATGACTAATATGGAAATATGTTTTACATGAATGCACATATATAACCTACATCAAATTGGAGGAAGGAAGGGAAAGGAGGGAGGGAGAAAATTTAGAATTTTTTAAAAAAATAAACGTTATGGAAGGAAGGAAGACGCTAGCTGCATTCAGAGAAAGAACTGATAAATGGAAGATGAACTTATAATAGAAGATAACTAAAAGTATGTATAGAATGATTGTACATATATATACACATGTTTGTGTATAATGGTAGCCATCTCGATGGGGGGAAGGACATTTACATGATAACCTTATTATATCTTTAAAAGGAATAGCAAGTTGTACGTAATAGATTTGCAGTTTCATGTGCAATCATTTTTTTAAATTATGCTATGGAAATGCTTATTTTAGTTCATAAATTAAAAATAAAAGAAATTTTAAAAAATTATTAAATGAATGTTAAGAATTGTCTTTACATGTAATTGGAAAAAGTAAAATACCATTAAAAAATTACTACCCATGACTCCAAAGAACCAATGATGAAAAATATCTACCACCAGCTAACTGAGAGAGAAGAGAAGGATCGAATACACAAAATGAGACATACATTTTGGACGTGGCCGATAAGGGTATTTGTTTTGTTTGATGATGTGTATTTGTTACAAAGGTATTGTTCTTTTTCATTTTTCAATGAGAAAGGAGAAAGAGGGTGAGAGAGGAAAAACATGTGATAATTTAAAATTTTTTAATTTAATTTTAGAACAGCCATAGTGTGCATACCTGTTTTTTTTAGTTCTGCTTTTTCACTTTAGATGATTTGCTTTCTATATTTCTTATAATCTTCACATGAAATGACTTTAACTATAATATAATCATAATCAATGAAAATAACAACATCCCAAATTTTATACTTTAAGGATCCGTAGTTTCAGCACCGCAGGCACAACTTCCATTAACACTTGACCGTAATTTTTCTATCACTTAGTAGGTGTTTGTCAAAAGTACTATGGCCAAAAAATATTCATCTTCTAACTTGATCTTGAGCCTCTCTAAACTTTACTAGGCTAGTTTTTGGACAAAAGATATGTAGTTCCTCAGTGGATCTACATGTAGCATTGCTGTTACATAACCTTTAAGAACCAAGGTTCATGGACAGAATGTTTTGTACACTGTCAGACATGCTATGGGCATCAGATGTTTTGCTTATTTTTCTTTGTCACGAGGGTTCAAGCTGGAGCAGAGGAGTGTAAAATGACTGTGATGTTATGACAAAAGGCATCAATAAAACATTTTTTAAAAACTAGCTTTAGTTAACCTCCACAAGAACACATCAGCAGAAACAGGACTTTTATGGAGGTTGCTCTATTTACCATGTGATAAAAGTTAACTAGCAAATGTTGTTATTTTGAGATTTTTCAGAGAGTAAAATCTGTCCCATGTCTTCCTATGTTCTACTGCCCAATTTTCCCTTCATGTCTGCAGTAAAAAACAACACTGGACTTGAAGTCAGAGGACTTAGGTTCGAATTCTGTCTGTGCCACTATTACCTATGCAACACTGACCTCTTGGGGACTTAGTTAAATGAAGGTACTGGACTAGAATCAGAAACGTCAACCTCTAGGGGAGCAAATTAAAATGTAACTGGGAAATGGTTAACAAAATAAAAATGCAATATAACCTAGGTAATGTTAACTTGTGGTTTTTTTAGGTCAAATAGCCCACAGGGATTTTACTTTGATACTATTGGATTAGACGACTTCTAAGGTCTCTTCCAACTTTACCATCTTAAATTGTTTATTATATTACCATAGTAATAATATTATATTATCACCTCAAATTGTTTATTATATTACTATGTCAATAATAGTATATTATCATCCCAAATTGTTTATGTTATCTTAAATTATCATATTATTAATCAACCTAAATTGTTTATTAAATTACTATATCAATAATATTGTACTATAATCCTAAACTATTCATTATATTACCATATCACGTTCTCTCTGGCTTCCCACTCTATTCAAATCATCTTTTCTAAAGTTATTATTCTTTCTCATCTTTGTGACTCCCCTTAAAGTACTTGATTGCTGGTATTGTATATCTAGACTTTGTATTTGCACTCCAACTTATTCCTATTATGACTATTATTTCTTGTATCACTTTCGCTCTCCCTTTCTCCCTAGTCCCACTGCCTTTCAGAGTGTTTGTTGTTGCCCTTCCTTCATTCTTGAAAAGGAAGCAATGACATCAGGAGGGTGATCTCTTGACTTACAAGTGAATTGGATTTAAGTGAGGTAGAACGATGCAAAGTCATCGGCCTCACTCCCTCCTCCAGAATCATCAGAGTCCAGTGGCAAGACATAAGTCAAGATGACTGGTGATGACCCCAGATTCAGTGGGAGACCTTGTCCTTTTTCCACTCCCTTCCTCTTACTAGGAAAAAGTTTTATCAGCTGGTCCTGTGAGGCAAGGACATTGGCTGATGTCTGTTTTTTTACAAACAAACAACGCATCAAACACTGAGAGAACCATTTGATCTAAAAGTAAAAGTAACCAAAGCTATCTTTGCACTTAGAAACTGATTTTCAAAGATAGAACTATAGAAGAGTTAATCAATTTTGAGGATTAGGGAAATTTTTTTTATAACCTTGAACTATTTTCTGCCTATTTATAACCATTAAGTTTCTTAATCAATTCCCTCACCACCAGAACCTTACAAATTGGGGCAGCTAGGTGGTGTAGTGAGTAGAGCACCAGCCCTGGAGTCAGGAGGACCTGAGTTCAAATCCCGCCTCAGACTCTTGACACCCTTACTAGCTGTGTGATCTTGGGCAAGTCATTTAACCCCAATTGCCCTGGCTTCCCCCTTGCAAAAAAAAAAAAAGATAACTTACAAATTAATGCAAATGCATTAATATGAGCCAAACAAAACAATAAACATTTATTAAAATGCTCCTGTGCACAAGGTGCTATACTAGATGTTACGACAGCAGTAACTGAAGAGACACGGCAATTTATTCTAATTATTTTTAGATCTATTTAATTTTTAAAATGGGGGGGGTGGCAGCCATGTGGCAAAGTGAATAGAGTGTTGGGCCTAAGGTCAGGAAGATTCGTCTTCCTGACTTTAAATCTGTCTTAAATCAGACACTTACCAGCTGTCTAACTCTGAGCAAGTCATTCAGTCCTTTTTGCCTCAGTTTCCTCATTTATAAAATGAGCTGGAGAAGAAAATGGCAAACCACTCTGGTATCTTTGCCAAGAAAACCCCAAATGAGGTCATGAAGAGTCATCAGACATGACTGAAAAGAACTGAATTATAACATTCTAATTATTCATTTGGGCTTCTCTGTTTAAAAAAAAAACAACTTTTTTTATTTTTTATTGCTCCAAACATACCTTCAAACCTTATAATTCCCTGAGAAAAAAGGCATTCCACCCATCCACCCCCCCCCAATTAAGGTCCAACTTTTTGCTGTTCTTCTCTTAAGTGCCTTTAACGACTCTGGTCTTTGTTACAATAGGGCAGTAAAAGGGGAGGATCTTTTTGTCTTGGAGTGTTTCTCAGCACTAAGACATTGTAATGGCAATCAAAGCAGAACTTTTTGTCGAGAATGCAGAGGCAGTTTAGTACCTTTGGTGAGTCTTGCCTTTCAAATGCAATGGCCAGCAAAACGGGACTTTTTGCTGTTCTGTGAGTGCTTCTCAGCACTGAGGTAATCAAGTGCCCCAGAGCCCTGAGATGGGTATATAAGATCCAAGATTGGCATTTGACTTTTGGGGGCTCACTCATGAAAGGAGTGTTAAGAATCTGGGCAAGCTATAACTGCCCCCTGGCTTTGATAACCCAGACAGACATTGGTGCTTCTCTGGTAACTACGAATTGTGATTTGAATCAGACAAGGTCTGTCTGTTGATGTTTGTAATTTCTGTTTGTATTTACCTTGAAGTTCAGGGGGCTAATTTTTTCTCCCTGAACTAAGTGACTGATATAAGTACATGCATGTTTGATTAAACTGAGATTGTTAACCCCTTAAAGTTGCTTTCCTTAGAAAAGCAGATCAAAGAACCTGTGTTAGCAGCCTTGTGTGCTGGTGTTATTGGTCTTACACCCCTAGGACTGCTGCCAGCCAGATTGTTGCTACACCCCCAACACACACACCTACTCTACCCAGATGGGATATTCTGCTGCTCTCATCAAGGGCTCCCCAGGATTTTGAAAGCCACTGAACCTTGTATTCTGAGGCATAAAGCAACTCTCTTCATTAATTTAAAAAAAATCAATAAAACTTTCCTGCAGATAAAGTAACTGACTCTGAAGTTAATTCTTTCTTTCATTCGGTGCTCTCAGCCTTGACCTTTCTTTCTGACTCTGCCCTTTAGTAGTTATTAGCAGCTCAATCTTTTGTACGACTAGTTTATAGGGTGGCTAATGCTCCCATTCATCATATTTAATCAAGCAATTATTAATAGCAGCCGGGGGATTCAAGTATTTCTAGGAAACTTCAGATAACGAAGCTCCACCCACTATAAATTTACAAGAAAAAAAAGAAAGAAACCTAATGCTTAGTCAGGAGCTCTGTCTCCATGAAAACAACCCTAAATTGCCAGTTTTACCCTGGCATTTCTCACATCTATTGACTTATTTATGCAGTAGTTTGTCTACTTCGCTCCCAAGAAGATGACCCCTGTGTCTCTTTGATAGCTGGCAAATATAACACTCATTCATGTAAAATACAGTACAGTCATAAAGCCATATTGCTATAAAGAATGAGAAAAATAAAGCCATATTGCCAGAAAATTCTGTAGGGAATTTCTACCCTGTTCTGAATGGCTAATGAGACAGGCCTTGGGAATTCTGCTGGCAACTTCCTTTTACAAGTTTAATAAAGCTACTTGGGGCCCTGATAGGATCTCCAAACTTTTAAAAGGGAACCTATTAGTTGGGCCTTTTATATAACAGTACTGATTCATTCAGCCCATTGCCTTTCAAAGAGCAAATAAATTGAATTCTCTTTTGAAATGAAGACATGGGGGGAGTTCCAAATTGCAGCAATGGTCCTTTGATCAAAAATAGCTACTTTAGTAATAAAGATTTGAGAAACTGAAGACAAGGCAAAAGGGAGGCAGAGGAAGTCCCAGCTTCAAGTGAATTGTTTAAAAGAAGTGAATGTGAGGGCAAGGAATTGAAGGAAAAGTACCGGCAGAAGGAGCAGCTGACTGTTTGGATATGCTGTTTGCAACACGCACTTGAAAAGATAAAGAGATTAAGGAAGATGAATTAATTTTTAATTTTTAGCTTAATTTGGCACTTTGTTAATAATAAATGCCCGATCACTGTTAATAAGAATGATGTGTGTTTGATCACAGCTGATATTTATTTATGTAGTTCTTTAAGGTTCACATTTAATCTTTACAATAACTCTGAGAGTTAGGTCCTATTATTATCTTTATGCACATGAGCAAACTGATGCTCAGAGGGGTTAAGTGACTTGCCTGGGGTCACAAAGCTACTAAAGTATCTGAGGCAGGATATTAATTTGGGTCTTCCTAAGTCTAGCATTCTATGCATTCTCCTGTGCATATGTTAAATACATTAGATATAAATGTGTGTATCATATATACATAGTGATTGCAAACATATGTGTACATGTGCATATAACACACATATTTACTTGTTTACACACACATTTATGTATATAGCTGGGTCAACTTCAGGACAATCTGGCAAGACTTGTTAATTATGTTTGTTTATCTTTATAAGCAAACTATTTAATTATTTAACATACATAAGTTTCTATTTAAATTTAATAAATTTATATTTATAAGTTATTTTATGTTTTATAAGCAAAACTACACTATTTCTCTTTATACACAAGCTTAGCGAGGTAGGTTTTTCTAAATGGAAACATAATTTGGCTTCTTCTGTTCCTAATTTGGAAGGACCTCAAACTGTAAGCTCCTTGGGGGCAGGAGCTGTCTTTTGCCTCTTTTTGTATCCCTGGGCTCAACACAGGGCTTAGTAAATGTTTATTGAATTAGTGAATGAATTTGAGATGGAAGAAAGTACCATATGCCATCTCAAGAAATTGCTCTTCATTGGGAAAGACTTAGAAAACACTCTCAATTGTGCTTGAATTCTATCCCTGAATTCCTATGAGGAACAAACTAAATCTAAAACAAAAATGCCTTGGTCACACACTCCACATTCACAGGAACCACTTGGCTCCCACAGCCTTCTTCCTGGAAACTCTGACTTTAGCTATAAAGTAAGCTTAGTCTGATCCCAAGGGTAGAATCACCTTCTCTTGGAACTGAGCCACATATAGTAGAAAAAGGAAAATGGATCAATGAGTAACTAATATAAATAGCTTTACAGCTTTAATAGATGTAAAATTCCATGTAAAGGGTATATAACCCTCATTAACCTTTACCATTGCTTTCTGCAAGTCCACCTAATTTGCTGCCCAAGGAGAGTGTACCAGGTTCAAGTCATTTACTATGACCTAACTGCTTTAAGCAAAATCTAAAGGAAACTAAATTCTCTTATCATAGATTCCTAAATGGCTCTTTGCATGTGGAGGGTAAAAAAATATTAATGAGTTTTCCTTATTACTAGATGACTCGGTTCACCAGTCTGTGCCTTCACTGTAAGCTACATAACTTTGCATGCTTTAGAGAAATGAAAATTTGAATGCTCAGGACGTTTGGCCTTAGTTTGCTTTCTAGCTCTCTGAAATCAATGCCTCTTAGTCATGGCCTCTCTGCTTGATTATTTCTAAAAATTTTTATTTTTGTATTTTATATTTGAGTGGGATGGTGAAGCCCTCTCGTAGAATCTGGATCTCGGGCCTTTCCATGAGTTGAGTGGGATGAATGGGGGTGGGAATTTTTCAGTGTGGCTCAGGGCTTCTGATTGCCAGCTAGGCCTGTTTCGAATCACCAGGCCCGTAGGAATCGGAAACTATCATGAACCTCGCCAAATAAGGAAAAAAGCGTTTTTGAGAGTCTGCCATTAGCTAAATTGTACCTGGGGTAGTAGATTTCCAAGAAATTGTGAGCCTGGACTCCACCAATGACAGTAAAAGGCCAGTGGTGGGGTGGGGGTTGTTTTCCTTAGAGTATAAGCCTAAGTTCTGTACTCTGGGCCCCGACTCTCCCTACAGATTGTCTATCTGTTCCAAGACCGCCCTTTCTCTCAGGATCATAATAAAGAAGTTTTCTGTTTCTAAATTTGAAAGACCTCTGACTTTTTTAATTCATTGGTAGTATATGGTCTCACCGCACATGCATTTATACCTACCACCTTACATATTAAATATCAAATAAGAGTCCAATACCTAAATATGAACCAGCCTAAGACCATTCAATACTATTTCCCGTTAATAATGTCACTCTTCTATTCTAATGGCTCCTGGGATTCCAGTAGAATGTAAACTCCCTGAGGGGAGAGACTACTTTGTTTTTGTTGTGGGTCCCCATCACTGTAACACAAACACTGACATAGACAAGAAAACTTATTGAACTGAATGGGATGAAGTCTAAATTCTTCATTCTGGCATTAAAGGCACTCCATAATCTGGTCCCGTCTTATCTACCAAAAAAATCAAGAAATCAAGAAGCATTTTTTAAGCACCAAGCTTATGCAAGCATTTTGAGGCTCTTAGACACAAACAAAATAAAATGACACTACCCCTGCCCTCAAGAACCTTCCATTCTATACCTCAGCACCATACCCACTACTACGTTCTAAACTCTAAGCTAATGTCTTCACTATCCCCTCTACATGCTGAGTTTAATCCTACCTTGTGGCTTTCACTCCTGAAGTCATGCTACCCCAGTTCCTACTACTTAGCTTCAGTCTGCTTATCTAAAAGCTATTTTTCTTCAAGGCCCAGGCTAAAGTCCCACTTCCTTCATAAAACCTTTTCTGGTGAACCACACATATCCTGGCACTTAATTACGTCCATTTTTTTGCACTTTATCGTATACTAAAAGAGGCAACACGAGGCAATACAAGGAAAATTGGAGCTAGAGAAGCTGGGTTTGAACTCCAGGTTTGCCACTCAATGACAACCTTCATGAAGGTGAGGATATAAAACTCTCTAAGTGTTATTGTCCTGGACTATAAAAGCAAAGCATTAAACTACAGGATCTCTAAGGTCCTCTTCCAATTATAAGTCTATATGTCTATGCTATATTTCCAGGACCTCATAAACCTGTAATTTCCACAGTGTGGTTTCTCTCTTCATTGACACAGGTCAGAAACTTTTAGTAACTTAGGAGTAGGCCTTTGGGGGATTGTTGTCACCAGAAAAATTCGTCCATCGCTCCTTGGTAACCTAGAGATAGCCTTTCAGCCTCGCTAGCCTGGTCCTTGGACAACAGGTTTACAATCCATCATCAGGTTCAGACCCAAAGTCTTTCCACTTGAACCCACCAGAGCTTGTGCCTGGCTGGCACAGCTTTTGAGAACCCAGAGTCCTCTCTGCCCATATGTAAGGGTAAGAAAAGTGGGGCTTTTTACTGTTTTTTTCTTTTGGAGTGCTTCTCAGCACTAAGGCAATCAAGTGCCTTGATTGAGTCTTGCCTTTGTTTGTAGGAAGGCCCACATCTTTTTGCTAATTAGGTCATGAGAGATGTGAAGCCCTCTAGAGGTATGAAACCTTCAAGAGGTATAAAGTCCTCTGATCCTGAAGAAGTGTACATACATTCTGAGGTTAGCATTTTGTTTGGGGCTCATTCATTGGAAGAGCATTCCTATGATTTCTCCAGACAAGACTCTGGGTAGCCGTTAAGGAGACCCCCTGCTTTGAAAACTCAGATGTTGGTGTTTCTCTCTCTAGTAACTGTGTATGTATTGCTATGGTCAGACAGATAGAAGCCTGTGCATTGATCTGTGGTCTTTTGCTCTGTTTACATAATTTCTGGTTGTAATTTATGTTTGTGTTTTCTCTGAAGTTCAGTGTGTTGACTTTTCCCCTTGAACTAAGTGAATGATATATGTATGTTTAGTTAAAGTGAGAATGTAAATTCCTTAAAGTTGCTTTCCTTAGAAAAGCAGATCAAAGAACCTGTGCTGACAGCCCTCCTGTATGCTAGTGTTACTGGTCTTACACAGCCACAGTAGGGGCAAGTAGCATTGTTGTTTCACTATGACAAAGCACTGAAGCTGGACTTTTGTGGATACTTATGGCATTATTCTTTAATAAGTCTTTACATTCTTTAACAAGTCTTTTAACAAATCTTAAATCTTCCTAAGAGTAATACAAATAAGAGCTGGTCTTTGAGTCCAGGAGACCTAGGTTCAAGTCTTGCCTATGCCTATGACACACACTGGGCAAATCACCACCCTTCTCGGTGCTCCCAGGCAACTCTCTAAGACTATAAGTGGGCAAGGCAAGTATTGATCTACATCGGTAGAGGAAGTTTCACACCAAAAACTCCCTATAACAATGAAATTGTGGGTCTACTGTATATCTCCAACTCCACCCCAGCCCCACCACCCCCCTAAAAAAAAAACTCCAAACTAAATTTAGAAATGAGAACAAGGTCTTCTGCTTTTTCTAGGTTCCAATACTTAACATAGTGCCGGGCACATAGTAAGCACTTAATAAATGTTTACTGATTGATAACTAATTGACTATATTTCCCATAGAGTTTCTATAGGCCCTGTGCGCTGGGCTAGTTCTTTTTCCCTAAAAAGTACTCCTTGAGACTTAATTGGCTCAGGGGGCTAGAGGTTCAGGCTATTGCTTCCTAGTTGCCTGAGAACAAAAAGTCACAAGGAGCTGCGGCCACTCCCTGATGCATAACCAGATGACCACCAAGGGCAATGCAGAAGCTTCACTTAGCTGAATTGATTCAGTACCCTCACTACATATCCTTGTTGAAAATCCTTCCCTCGCTACAGCAAAGTAAAATCTCTTATTAGTAGCCAATCTCTTATTAGCTCCTGAATGGATTATGAGTATCTCATCTTATTCATCTTAAACTACCAGGGGACCAATCTAGTCAAACCCGCCCTGAAACCTGTAATAATGCTCCTGCTGAAAATCCAACCTTCCTCTCAATCAACAAAATACTTATTAAGTACCTACCATCCTTGACCTTAAGAAGCCTACATTCTCCTCCTAAGGGAGAAAATAGAAGTGATTAGAAAGAAAATAAGATGGTAATATTACAAGTAGAAAAGAGAAAATTTAGGTGGCCTTGAAACTACCTAAAAAACTTTGTTAATATGTATTTACTGTTGATCAGGGTTTCTTACAACGGTGTCTTTACTCGGGAATGCCAGATATGTGTACATCTAGAAATACCGTGTGTGTGTGTGTGTGTGTGTGTGTGTGTGTGTGTGTGTGCGCTCACAAGCTCGAGGGCATTTCCCCTAAGCAAAATTACAACTATCTTTACCAGGTGTTTTCCTATGGTGGTGTCTTTCATCAGGAATGTCAGCTATGTACATATCTAGAAATACCGTGTATGCGTGGTGTGTGTGTCTGTGTGAACTCCCAAGCTTGAGGGCATTTCCCCTAGGCAAAATTACAACCATCTTTACCAACTGTTTGTTCCTGAAAGAAAAGTACTAATGCGGACATCAATGGTGACAGCTAAGCCTCCTAATACAATTCGTGGAAACAATTTTCTTGGTATGACAATATAACTCTAAATGTGTTGTTGTTCGGTCCTTTTCCAGTCAGATCTAACTTCATAATCCCATTTGATGTTTTCTTGGTAAAGATAATGGAGTAGTTTGCCATTGCCTTTTCCAGCTCATTTTACGGATGAGGAAACTGAGGCAGACAAGGTTAAATGACTTGCCCAGGGTCACCCAGCTAAGTAAGTATCTGAGCCATATCTGAACTCGGGAAAATGAGTCTTCCTAACTTCCTGAGACCCAGAACTCTACTGTGCCACCCAGCATGCCTAAGGGTGAGGGGCTTTCAGGTATAATTCTGTTGTTGTCAATCAGTCATTTCTGCCTCTTTATGACCCCATGTGGAGTTTTCCTGGCCGAGATACTGGAGTAGTTTTCCATGTATTTCTCCAGTTCATTTTACAGATGAGGAAGCTGAGGCAAACAGGGTTAAGTGACTTGCCCAGGATCACACAGCTACTAAGCGTGTGAGGCCAGATTTGAACTCATGAACATCCAGGCCCAGCACTTTATCTGCTGCACCACCTAGCTACCCTAGGTGATTAAACATCAGTATGTGTACATTTTTAGAGAAAGGTTAATAGAAGAGAAAATGTTATTTAACTTTAATTATTGGATTAAAAAAAAACAGTTCCTTTCAGTTAAAAAGCACAGCGCCCTAGCATAACCCCCCACGATAAAAATATCCAGAACTCTTGGACCATCTCTCTGTAATGTCGGAGTGAATCCTAATTAAAACTTCAAGGCAAAGTCAGAATGTGTGTTGTCTACATCAGACGTGTCAAATACATGGAGTAAGGCCCAAACCAGATTACAATACCATTAGGAAATAGTTAACAAAATAAATAAAAATACAACAAAACACAAGTAACATTAATATATGATTTTCTAAGTCAACATGACAGGAATTCTTATGTATGGCTAGTGGCTACCATTTCTATATGAGTTTAATACCAGTGATCTACATTGCATAGTGGAAAAAGGAATACTCAGGTTCATATACTGGGCAGTTATACTAAACACTGGACATTTGCCATAGCAAAGTCACACCTCCAGAGCCTCAGTCTGAATATCTATTTTTAAAAAAAAGATAAGAATACCTACAGGGCACACCTTATAGGGTTATGGTGAGGGAATGTATGTATATCACTCCATAGAAATTTAAAAGCACTATATAAATATCACCTACATTAGGAGAGCCCCATGAAGTAGTGGGCAGCTAGGCTACTCAGTGGATAAGAGCGCTGGGCCTGAAGTCAGGAAGACTCCTGTTCACGAGTTCAAATCTGGCCTCAGACATTTACTGTGTGACCCTGGGCAAGTCACTTAACCCTGTTTGCCTCAGTTTCCTCATCTGTAAAATGAGCTAGAGAAGGAAATGGCAAACCACTCCAGTGTCTTTGCCAAGAAAACCTCAAATGGGGTCACGAAGAGTCAGACATGACTGAAAAATACAACAACAATAAAGTAGTGGATAGAAAAATGACCACAAAGCTAGGAAGACATGGTCCAAGTCCTATTTCTGATATGTCCTGGTTGTGTGACCCTAAGCAAGTCACTTAACTTCTCAGCACTCAAGGCAAGTGTCTAAGAGTATAAGATGAAAAGATGCTGGTGTACATTGTCGGAAAGAGCTTCCTCATCTGGGAGTTCCCTATGTCAATGAAATCACAGGGCCAGTCCCCATTCCCCAATTATAATTATTACATACTTTTACAACTGAAAACCAAATTCCTCTTGTTATCCCTACATATTGTTAGTATGTCTTTCATACCAGGTACTTTGGTAAACATGAATAAAACAGTGAAACACTGAGCAGAGAGGCAAAGATCCCATACTGAAAAGTCTGTTATCAAGTCTTCAACGATTTCCTATCTTGTTCCATAAGGAGTTATAGAGAAGTAAGTCCTACAAGGATGGGTATTTACAATACCAAAGAAAGGATGAAGAGGAACACTCCAGAAAATTCAAAAGGTGCTCTGGGACAACTTACAGTCAACAGGAGAAAAATGATCGTGGAGGGTATTTACTCCCTCACAGAATGATACTCCAATAAAAGAAAATTCAGTTTCCCTGGGAAAACCCTAGAAGCTCCCTAGAAGATCATATTCCTTCTAGATGAACAGCGGTTCATTCATAAGGTTTATTTTTTAAAAGCTTTAGGGATAATCCATAAAGTGTGCCCTGGGAGGAAGGAGAGAGATACAGAAGGAAGAAAACAGTTCACCAAAGAATCTAAAAATCAAAATCATTCTTCCACAGATGCAAGTAACCAAGATGTTGAACATTAAAATTTAGGCAATCTTAAAAAACAAAATATAGCAATAACGATTTTTTTAATTGAAAATTGAGTTCTTTTCCCCAACTTTCAAAGAAATGACTTGGGAAATGTTTCTTTCCTTCCCCAAGAAAACAACCAATCATGTTTGAAGATTTCATTCAGAGTGACTGCCCTCTGCTGATTATTTCCAATTTATCCTGTGTATAACTTTATTTGCATACAACCGTTCGCATGTTATCTCCTCCATTAGATTGTAAGCTCCTTGATGGCAAGAGCTATCTTTTATATTTCTTTGTATCCCCAGTGCCTAGCACAGTACCTGGCAGGTACATAATAAATGTTTATTGACTGACATAACCAGCAAGTACCCAAGGCAAGATTCAAACCCAGATCCTCCTGATTTTAAGTCCAATGTCCTATATACTATACTAGGCTACTTCTCATTCATTTGCGATAATGCCTGGAAAGAATCAGAAAAGACCCTGTATATGAACCAACAAGTAAGCTACACTTTAAAGAAAGCTAAGGATTCCCTGAGGCTATGTAAATCTTAGGACTCTGGACCATTGGGCAATACGATGAGGTGGCCCTCAATTGTAATTGCCCTTAATTATAAAATTATCTTTTGAGGTTCACACAGGTCTCAAGCTTAGGTTTCCAAAACCGTTAATTATTACCTTTAAATGGCAAATGGCAAACAAAAGGAAAATGACATAATCAGGGTGGTGTGTGTCTGTAAATACTATAAAAAGTCGAGGGAGCCTCCTTAGTTCTTCACATTCTCTTTGGACTCCTCTAGCAGCTGCTACAAGGTAGACCAGGTAAGTCCAATTTTAATGCAATCCGAAATTTCTACTGCTCACATTAGTTAGGTATTTTCCTTATGAGAATGGGCCAGAAGGAAAGCCAGAAAGAACCAGACAAGGATTGCTTTGAAAACTACGGATCAACAGATTTAAAAAGAAAAGCAAACTTTAATAAAAGAAAACCTGTAATTTCCTGTACAGGGGACTTTTTCTGTTCTACTGTGTATATGTTAATGTCCAATCTATTTGGCGCTGGTTAAGTTCAGAATAAGAATTAAAAATTAACTGGGGGGGTGGTAAAAAAATAATAGGTTCATTCCTAGTATAGATTGAAAGACACTTTTTTCTCAGCAGGCTAAAGGGCAAATATTTTCTATCTGTCAGCGTCCCTACTAACTTAGAGGTTAGCTGCTGGTCTCAGATGCACCTTCAAAGGTACATCCTGAATAAACCAGATGTGCCACATCAAAAGAGAAGGATGTTACCAATTACTAATAATGGAACAGTTTGGACCAATTTCTAGATGACCTAGCAACTTCTGATACAAAAAAGCTCATGGGTAATGATTACTAACTTGTTTTCTCAGCTTCAGATCTCTCTCTACCTTCCTCTAAGAAGGAACACTGAAAACCAGGGATGACACTGAAGTGCATCAGCTAACCCCTGCTAGTCACCCTACTGTCCTATTCCATCCTATATATCTTCCCTCCCCTCTCTCTCACTTCCTTCTGTTTCTTGTCTTTTTCCCATCAGCGTTGCTTAGCCCCACTAAAGGCATTCAGAATTAAGAGGCTGCTGACAGAGGCAATGTGGTACAATGAATAGAGAGCCGGCCTTGGAAGCAAGGTTAAAATCCCACTTCTGACACATATCTATATGAACCTGAGTAAATACTTAGCCCCCCTCTCTCTAACACAATAAATTGCAGAGCAGTCACCAATATGCATTGGTTGCCTCACCGAGGGTTTCTTACACCAATGAAAAAAAGTATAGGTTTGGACCACATCTAAGAAGGACCAGAATTTTAAAATACCTAGAAAATTTTTGTATCAACTGACATGCCTGGTCTTTTAATTTGACCTATTCTAGATTAGGCTGACATTTTTTCAATTAATTCATTTCCCTCTAAATTTACAGAAACAAAATGAGTGCATTGAAAAAGTCACCTGAAGAACTCAAAAAAATTTTTGAAAAATATGCAGCTAAGGAAGGTGACCCTGATCAGCTGTGTAAGGATGAACTGAAACTGCTAATTGAGGCAGAATTCCCACATTTATTGAAGGTGAGTAAACTTCAGCGGCCCCACCTAGCCATACAATGGGTGAGAACGCGTGAGAATGATGCTGAGAGAGAAGAATTAGATACGATACCTAAGTGTAAGAGTTTACCTCTCACACAGGGGCAGTTAGGTGGTGCAGTGGATAGAGCACTGGACCTGGAATCTGGAGGACCTGAGTTCAAATCCAGCCTCAGATACTTGCCAGCTGTGTGACCCTTGGCAAGTCACTTAACCCTGATTGCTGCCACCTCCCCCGCAAAAAAAAAAAAGGTAAAACACAAAGCAAGCACCCAAAGGGTACTTGAGCTCCCCAGTTTCAATCCCATTGAGTGAAATCCACCATTTTCTTGGGGACAGATGCTTGTGAATTTGTTTGGCAGTGGACAGGGGGAAACGGAGCCAAGCTGAGAGCTAACAGCAACATTTTAGTTTGTTCTATATTTCTAAGTGACTTTACAAATAGCATAAAAATACTATGAATTGGTATGCTTTTATCAATTGACAAGTATGTTTTCTTTCCCTTCCATCTCTCCCTCTCCACTAAAAAAAGAAAAAGAAAAAAACAAATCCTTATAACAAACATACATAGTCAAGTTCCCATGACATGCTTTTCTCCAGGGGTTCCCATAATTGAAGAAACAAAGCTATATCTCTAAATCTTCAGTGACAAGACTAGTTTTTATGTGGCTGTTCAGGGCTACCCATTTAATTCAAAAGGGCTTGTTTAAAAGGGGCAACAACTGATTTCTAGACAAAGCCTGGAAATGAACTGATTTTCTTTTGCCATAACATCTCATTTTAGAACTATCCTAAAACTGTCCAAAAAAAAAATACATCTACATTTTCCTTGGGGGCAGAGGAGATGAGTCTCTGCTCCCTATTTGCTTGTTTTTAAATCCTCTTCCCTATGGAAAAGAAGCATTATACTCTTTGACCTCCAGAATTCTATTTCCTTAGAATCCGATCCTGCCTCCCAATGATTTATTTTATATAAAGTCACCTTACTTTGTAGGTTTTATTCAGAAACACTTATTGTCAATGTGATGCTGTAAAGAGAAACTTATTTCCCTCTCCCCACCCCCCTTCCCCTTCCTAAGCGTCTCCATCTCTCAAGTTCTCAAAGAATCACCTTATCTTAAAATTATAGCATCTCAGTGTTGGGACAGTTAAGCTGCCTAGTCAGTAGAGTACTGACTGGACTTAGAGCAGCTCAATTCAAACCCTGCCTCCATCGCCTTATTATGACCCTGAGTAAGGCATTTACATTATCTCAGTCTACATTTTATGACAATACCTCCCATTCACCAAATCTCCCAGGGTCATTGTAAGTGTAAAATGAGATAATATCTGTAAAACATTCTAAAAAAAACCTTAAAGTACTGAATGAACATTAGCTATTATTTTCACTTAACAAGCTGTATGACCCTGGGTAAGTCATTTATCTTATCGCAGCCCAAGTTTCAACATTCATCATTCATCAAATCTCCTAGGGTTGTTTTTAGGTATAAGATGAGATAATATTAGCAAAATACTTTGCAAACTTAAATGAATATTAGCTATTATTATTATTGCTGCTGCTTTAAGCCATCTAATCCATTTCCTACCCAAAGCATGAACAGACCCCACAATATCCCTAACAAGTAGTCCACTTACTACCTCTATATAACTTACAGTGATAAGGAACTCACTCTCCCAGGCTCTCTTCTAACTCTAGGGGCACCTCATTCCATTTTTTGACAACTCTAATTAGCTTTTTGTTTTGTTTTGGAGGCAATTTGGTTTAAGTGACTTGCCCAGGGTTACAAAGCATGTAAATATCTGAGGCTGAATTTGAATTCAGATCCTCCTGACTCTAGGGCCAGTGCTCCATCCACTGTGCCACCTAGGTGCCCCAACTCTAACTGCTAAGATATTTTTTCCCCTCTTGGAAGTGATGAAAAGACTGCTAGACTTGGAGAGAGAAGAATTAAGTCTCAATCCTACTTGTGCTATTTTCTACCTGTGTGATTTTGGGGAAGTCACTCCCTGAAAAACATGAGGGGTTGGACTACGTGACCTCTGAGATGCTTTCTGGCTCTAAATCTGTAATTCTATGTTCAGGCAAACTTCACTTTCCTATAACTCCAACCCATTGCTTATTTCTGCCCTCCAGAGTATAGGGCCAGGCCAAGTAGTACTGTCATATTAAAATCTGACATTTCCTTAATAGGTAAAATACAAAAGGCCTTTGAGAAGGATACACTATTAGAAACAGAAATTGGTTTAAGAAAATAGAAAAAAAATAAGAAAAATAAAATTTTGCTTTTTTTAAAGAAGTATTTTAAGATTCAGTCCTAAGAAATAAAAAATAAGCATAAGAACAAATAAACAATAAGAAAATAACCTGGATAGCTTATCTGAGCATATTTTCAAGGCTCAGAGAAACGAAATACTCCAAAGTCCTTTGAAAGATCCATTTTCCAAATAATATTTAAGTAGGCCTACTGATTGATTTACTTACTTAAAACAAGCCCGTACCCTGGTCTCTAGTTTCACCATGATAAATGGATGCATTACAGTCTCATTCATGCCTAGCACAAACTTCAACACAGAAGCACATATTTGGTGCCCACAGACCAGAAACAGAACAGTATTCGTGCTTTACTTTTGTAATTGTGACGCATCAGCAAAATTTCTCACACAAAGTCCTAGGATTCTGCCTCCCTGTCACTGTTCTCATATGAAGCTGCTTTAAGAATAAAAACAAAATAATGTCAATCTCGTTCCTTGAGCGAGACATCGAACTTGGAGTCAGAAAACCTGCATTCGGGCCCAAGGTCACCTCTACTTATTAGCTTTGTGGCCTCCCTGAGCCTCAGTTCCACAGTTACAAAGAAGAGATGATAATCCTTAGACTACCTACCTTGCGGGGTGACTATGAGGAAACTCTAATGTTTCGAGGATCCAGAGTGCGCTCACGAACCCAGATTGTAACTTCACTATAATTTAGTGAATGGTTTTTAAGAATGTCAATGGGCCCTACAAACCTCGGTCAAGCTTCAGAGATATATATCTATATATCACAATGAGCAGCAGACAACATGATAAAGTAGAAAGAATGCTGGATATGAAGTCAGAAGACCTGGATTCAAATCTCAGCTCTGTCATGTATTAACTGTGTGACCCTGGGCAAGTCACTTAACTGGGCCTCAGTTTCCTCACCTGTAAAATGAGGGGGTTGGATTAGATGGCCTCTAAGATCTCTTCTAGCTCTAGGTCTCTGATTTTTATATTCTTGCACAGGGGAGTAGGAATAGCTTGTTCATTTATTTAGGAACCTGGTATTTCCTATTTCCTAGGATTATTTGAACTTCATGGGCTATTGCTATTTCTAAAACCTAGACTGAGTCTACTGGGTCCAAGATAGATGCCTAAGCCTCAGGTACCAACATTTTGATGATGATAAAGCAACATAATTAGAGGCACTTCTGAGCCATATATAATGCTTGAAGGTTTACAAAGCACTTTTTTAATCATCACAATCTCATTTTACAGATTATCCAGGCTAGGTGACTTGCCCAGGATCACCTAGCTAATAAATATCTAAAGTTGGGTTCAAATTCAAACGTGCTAAACATCGAGTCCAACTGTCTCTCCATCATACCACACTCTGTGCTGACATCAGTATTCTCACTACTAAAATACAACCAGAAGTTCTCCCAAGAGCATACAGTCAACACTTTCTCTTTTGTTAATGATAGAAATAAAACAACAGCTGACTGGCCTTCTCTCTCTCCCTCTCCCCCACCCACTAACCCTCTTTATCTTCAACCAGGGGCCGACCAGTCTGGATGACCTCTTTAAAGAACTGGACAAGAATGGCGATGGAGAAGTCAGTTTTGAGGAATTCCAGATCCTGATAAAAAAGATATCCGTGTGAGCTCCTCCCCTGGGAAACAAGCAAGCATCGTGCTACCAAGAGAGAGCTCTACTCTTGCCATAAGCCATAAAACCCCTGAGCAGCTACCATTAAGCACAAGTTTTTATTCTTCTGCCTTGTATGGTGCTAGTTAGGAAATTAATGTATTATTAATAAAGGTATTCTTAAATATTCTTCACTTTGTAAATGTATTCTCCACAGAAGCTTTATGAGGGCATAGAAGGAGGCAGCTGATGTAGAAAAGGAGCTATTAAATGGGGGTCGATGGACCCCCCCCCAAGTCTGATTTCATAGGGTCCCCATAAACTTGGATAAGAAAAAATTTACATCTTTATTTCCATTTGATTGGTTAGTTTTGCAGTCCAATATAATTTATTTTATGCATTTAAAAACATATTCTGAGAAGGGGTCCTTAGACTGCCAGAGGGATCCATGAAACGGCTCTAGTATAGAAGCAAGAGTCCTGGCCTGAGAGGTTCTAGGTCCTAGGTTCTAGGAACTGTTCTCAGTGTATTTTGCTATATGACACTGACTAAGTCACTTCTTAGATAGGCCTGTTTCCTAATCTGGAAAATAAGGAGCTACAATAACTGACTTACATTAGCAATGATCCCGTATCATACCGTCATTTGTCCTTCATTCTCGAAGAGGACCAATGACATCAGGAGGGTGATGTCTTGCAAGTGAACTGGATTTAAGTGAGGCAGGACTGTGCAAAGTCGTCAGCCTCACTGTCTCCTCCAGAGTCACTGGAGTCCAGCGGCAAGACGTAGGGCAGGACAACTGGTGATGGTCCTTGATGCAGTGGGAGAACGTGGCCTTTTTAAGCTAAGGTCTTTCTCAGGTCTCAGTTTGTCTGAGACAACACCAATTTAGTGATTAAAGGCTAGGCAAGAATTGGGGCAAAAGATGGCCTGGTCTGTATTCCCAAAAGAATCAATCTGAGAGGGCAAGACCCTCAGAGTTTTCAGATCACACTAATAACCTGCCACAGACCCCCTTAATCAATGGCCTTTTCCACAAGCCGCTAGAAAAATACTCCTTAAACCCAGGGTTCCCAATAATGAAAAACTCCCTTGGGAAATACACTCCAAGTGTAAATAAGGCTCCTAAATAAAACAGAAAGTAAAACTCCTAAGTCAGACAGACCAATCTATCTACCCAAGCGTCCTTGGCTTACTGCTGTTTAGTATGTATTAGCATTTTGATTTTCAGTTCTACGTGGAATACATCCAAAATAGTCGTAGTATACAGTAATGATTTTTCTCTTACACAGTAAGTGGGAAAGACTTGACATTTACAGTATACAAAAGGGGGTTAATGTGGAGAGAAGCTTGTCTCCAGCGGTCATTCTACAATCTAAATTCACCAAAACATCAGTTCCCTACTTGGTTTCCAACTTAAGAGTTTTTTTTAATGTGTGTGTGTGTGTGTGGAGGGGTGGTACAAGAGAGAGAGAGACAGAGACTCCTAGGGCAGTCTAGTTAAACTGATAAGAATAATGCTTTTAAATTCAAAAAATATAATACACTGGATTACAAAGGAAACTAAATATATTGAGAAAGAGATGCAATTTTTTCCCATCCAAATTCAGAGTCCCCCTGAAATCTATCTACAGCTCCCCAGAGCGCGGGGACTGTCTGTGGACTCCACGTTAAGAACCTATGTTCCAGATAAAGTCCATCACTTGTCTGTAGTATGCTGCTAATCAAGGGTAATGAACAAAAGGCTTCTCAGGGTAACAGGCAGAATCAGCTTTGCTACAGACCTTGACGTGGCAACATATTTGATAAGAGTCAAGGATAGGTTCCTTCTATCATAAATAACATGGTCCAAGTGATAAAATAAACGTGCTAAAAGTAAACTTTGAGATATAAGATATTCTGATGAAGAATATCATGACTGATCAGATATGCCAGGAATAATGAGGTTATAGAAATTAAAAGCTATGATTCAACATGGCACTGAGTGCTTTTACAGAAAGTTCCTAATTAGAGAACCGAAGGTACTAAACACAAAGAGAAAATTCAAGAGAATTACATTTCATATCTTCAAAGTGAAAATGAAAACCAAGAAGTGGCTAAACTAACATAAGGACCCAACTGATTATCTTTTCAAAGTCTAATTAACACAAAGAGTCTCATGTTCTTAAAGTACATATTTACCAATGGAACTATTTAACCCTCCCTCTTTTTAAAGTCCAAAGGCAACAGGATTGCAAGACAAGAGAATAGCAACCTCCTTCTGTATACCCTACCCCAGGAGTGGGGGGACCTGAAGCCTAGAGGCCACGTGTGGCCCTCTAGGTCCTCAAGTGTGGCCCTTTGACTGAATCCAGACTTCACAGAATAAATCCCCTTCATAAAAGGATTTGTTCTATGAAACTTGGACTCAGTCAAAAGGCCTCACCTGAGGACCTAGAAAGCCACATGTGGCCTTGAGGCTGCAGGTTCTCCATAAGAGAAAGGGCCTACCTTTCTGGGCTTTCACAATATTGCTTTGTTGTCATTTTCCTTTCTATCTGTCAAACAGATAATTATTTCTCTCTCCTTTACAGGATCAACATGCATGCCCCACCTCTTACATGTTAGAATATTGCAGGGATCTATATTGGCTTCCTTCCTCTTGTCCCTGTACAATCTTTCTCAATGCATCTTCAGCTGCCATGGATTCATCTGGCATCTCCATACATTCCAAATCTACATATCCGGCCCTCATCTCTTTCCTGTGCTCTAGTCGGTCAGTACACATTTACTTAGGTATCTACTGTGTGCCAGGCACTATGCCAAGCACTGGGGATGTAAAGAAAGCTAAAAGACAGTCCTTGCCCCCAAAGAGCTTACAGTTAATGGGGAAAGACAAAATGCAAACAGCTATGTACAAATAAGTTATATATAGGATAAACTGGAGATAATTCATAAAGGGAAATAAACTAGAATCAAGAGGAATTAGGAAAGACTTCCTATAAGAGGTAGGATTTTAGCTGGGCCTTGAGAGTAGCCAGGAGGTGGAAGGGAGGAGGGAGAGCATTCCAGGAATGGGGGATGGCCAGGGAAGATGCCCAGGTTTGGAGATGAAGTCCAGTGGGAAGAATGGCAAGGAAGCCGGTGCTTCTGGATAGAAGCCTTGTGTGGGGAGAGGGGGTTTAAATATAAGACTGGAAAGGTAGGGAGAGCACATTATAAAGGGCTTCGAATGCCAAACAGAGGGTTTTATGTTTGGTCCTAGAGGTGACAAGGAGCCGCTAGAGTTTATTGAATAGGGAAGAGTTACATAGTAAGACTTGAGCTTTAGGACGATCACTTTGATAGATGGGAAGAAGCTGTACTGGCCTTGTGGTGAGCAAACAAACCAGCAATAATGGTGCAGGCAGAAGGTGATGTGGGGCTCTACCAGGAAGGTGGCAGTATCAGAGGGAAGGCGGTGTATTTAAGATATGCTACAAAATGGACAGGACTTGGCAACTGATTGGGGAGTGAGAGAGTGAGAAAGGATGACACCAAGCTTGTAGGCCTAGGTGGAGTTCTCAACAGTAATAAGGAAGTTTGGAAAGAGGATGTGGTTACTATAATAAACAAGGGATAAAAAGGCTTTTTTTTTCCTTTTTGTTGAAGTTTCTGCATAAGTCATGATGCCCTTCCTCAGAACTTCTTATAAACTTACAGTCGGTCCAATTCATTTTGGACCTAAGCATTGTACTGTATATCCTTTTCACTAATTGCTACAAATGATCTGAAAGCAACAAAATCAACAGAATTTTTGTAAAAAAAAATATTTATGATGTCATTAGGGCAGCTTTTAAACTCTGCAACAGACATGTGAATTAACCCCAGACAAGTTCCCTTAGCCTCTCAAGTCTATCTTCTGCACCCCTTCTACTCCTCTGACCTTTCTTCTCTCTCTTTCCAATCTTACAAATATATATCCCCAGGTTTAGTCCTGGGTCTTTCTCTTCTCAGGATTTCAACTACTGCTTCCATGAGGATAAATTCCATCTTTTAAAATAATGAACTTTTTTCTAAAAAGTTATGAAACTTCTCTGTCTCAGGATAAGAAACATATAAACCTCAGATTTTTTTTTTTCTGTTTTCTAAAGTGGCTAAAAATATTATGGCTCGGATAGGTACGCCTAATCAAAATCTGTAATTAACTAGCCCCTTGTTCTTTCTTTTCTTATTTTTTCTTTTCTTTTTTTCCTTTATTTCATCCAAGTGGCTTTTTTTTTTAATTACAGAGACATTCTAAATAGAGCTTTGTCTTAAAAGAAGCATCAAGTGATGGATGACAAAGGAAGCAATGTGGTGAGATTGAAGAGGGCCAGATGTGATGTCAAAAGGCCGGGATTCAGGTATTTACTACCTGGGTGGATTTTGGAAAGTCATTTCACCTCAGCACCTCCTGTGTAAATTGGGGCCTTTATGGTCCTTTCCAACTCTCATTGTCATGGGATTTTTTATTCTCTCACTCCACCCTCTAACTTGTTCATCTGTGCATATTTCACAAATCAGCCGTGATAAAACTTGACTTAAAATTAAATCTAACCTTGAAAGCAAAGTGATAGACAAGATAAATGACTAAAACTTGCATTAGCATGTCAAAGCCTACAGTCTCAGGCTGTCTCAGAGTGTCGGCTTAAAGATACTATTGCTTTGAATATTCACTAATTTTTTTTTCTCCTTTTAGAAAATCAGTTCTCTCTTCTACAAGTGATTTTTCGGAATCATGCTGCAATTTAAATAAATGAAGGCTGCAAAAAGTGAAATTCTCTCTCACCAACGAAACAGAAAAAGAGCACCAGGTGCATAGTTGTAACTCAATCATTTATTTGACTAAGACCATGGTACCATATATTTAGAGCTGGAGGGAACCCCAAAGGTCATCTACCCAAACCCCCTCATTTTATAGAGGACGAGAATGAGGCCTAGGAAAGTTAAGTATCTTAGCCAAGGTCACACAAGTAGTGTCAGAGGCAGGATTTGAACCCAGGTCCTCTCTGACTCCAGGGGTAGTACTCTTACTATCCAGAAGATACGAAACAA
Source organism: Phalanger gymnotis (assembly GCA_028646595.1). Lineage (NCBI taxonomy): Eukaryota > Metazoa > Chordata > Mammalia > Diprotodontia > Phalangeridae > Phalanger > Phalanger gymnotis. The sequence goes on along the minus strand of CM053622.1, from coordinate 476,673,215 downwards.
TTTGGATGTGGCACAGCAGAAAACAAAAAGACAGTGATTATCAATGACTCTACTTATCTGAACAGAACACAAAATAGCTGCATTGGTTACCAAGCCACACATAGTATGAACAAGTAGAGAAAAGACTTTGAACAGGCCAAGGAAATCTGATTTGTTGTAGAAGCATCAGAGCAGGAAAAGGGAAGGAGAGAAAGGAAGAAAGGTAGAAGGAAAGAATAAAGGAGGAGGGGAGAAGAGATAGAGAAGGAAAGAGAGACAGGAAGAGACAGAGAAGGAAAGGGAAAGGACAGGGAAAGGGAGAGAGAGAATGCTAATCAATGAAACAAAATGTTATTCAATGCATTTCTTGAGCAAATGAGAAAAGTAAAAAGGCTTTTAGGCTGAGCCTTTTCATCCTTATCTAAGAAAGTCTATTTCCTTTTTCCTACTCTTTTTTCTATTTTATCTAAGGGAATCTAGACACTTTGTCTACTGTTTTCTTTGAAGGCTTTAATACCCAAGAGCTGCCCTAAAGAAGGGTCAAGAGGGTCAACATTTATTGTCAATGAAACAGGTTTTAACAACAGCACTGAACTTGGTGAGCGAGGATACTTTTATCAAGCGTTTCTTTATGTACCGATATTCCCATTTGTTAGGCTCAGAATATTAATGTGGCAGCATCATCCCTTCCCCTCATCACTGACCCAAACACTGGTACTGGCTTGAAGACATGGATAACTTTCTTCAGCCAGCTGATTACAAACCAGTAACATTTCCAGCATTTTATTTGCTTTGGCTTTAGTGGACACTTTGAAACAAGTTGGTTAAGAAAAATGTATGAAGGACAAAGTCATTAAAGGCCTGGGGTTGTTATAGCTATGTAACAGTGACCTCTTCTGGCAAATTTACTTTTCTACACCACAGTAATAATCTTATTTAAGGAAAAAAAAACCAACATACATGCAGTTATTAGCCTGGTACAACTATTTCCAAATTCACGTCAAGGAGCATTTCTCATGTAAATGGGAAGTCATCACAGACTCCTAATTAGTCTCAGCACTTCCAATATCTACAACTTGAAAATACCATCTGCTTTATTAGATGCTTTGTTGGTGGATAGAATACTGGGCTTGGAATCAGGAAAACTCATCTTCCTGAGTTCAAATCCAGCCTCGTAAACTTCCTAGCTGTGTGACCCTGGGCAAGTCACTTCACTCTGTTTGCCTCAGTTTGCTCATCTGTAAAATAAGCTGGAGAAGGAAATGGTGAAGCACTCCAGTATCTTTGCCAAGAAAAATACCAAAATGGGGTCACGAAGAGTCGGACATAACTGAAAAAGACTGAACAATAACTTGGTCCCATTGACTTTTCTGGTATACCCAAAAAGTTGCCAAATCCTGTCAGTTCTGCCCTTCTCTCCCCACTTACACTGACATGGACTCCCCTAGTTCAGATGCCTACTGCCTTTCTTTTGGACTAGAATAACAGCTTTGTTATTCTCGTTGCTGCGGCTGGTGTTATTGTTATGGTCTTTCTGATTCCCGTCCCTTCGCTCTCCAATTCACTGTTCATAGAGTTACAACATAATCTTCTTGACTACCCTGCTCAAAAAACTTAAGTAGTTGCCCGCTGCCTATGAGATAAGATACAAACTCTTTAGACACGTCATTAAGACATGCCATAATACGGCTGTGTATTAGCAAGGCAAAAATCACAATATAAATGATGATTGTAATTATGCATATGTGGTTTTGTATTGCAAAGTATAAGAGACTCTCTGCATGGAAGGTAGGAGTAAACCATTTATTCAGACACCAGAGAACCAGATCCCAAAACCAATAAGCCCGATCCATCATAGCACCAAAGAATTCAATACACATTATCTCAGCAGAGAACCACTCCACCCCATAACCTTCCCACCCCCTGCTGGGGCCTTGCCACCAATAATCACTAAAACAACATATCCAGCGCAACGATCACTTGTAATCACAACCGTATTGCTAGGACACATCTGCCCTCGACCTCAGCTCTAACCGCTCTCTCAGCATTTCCTGTGGCACCCTTTCCTTTTCTTCTCAGAAAGCTCCCTCCACTAGATATGACTCAGGCTTCCTGTGACATAAGCAGGTCGCATGGCCTATTAATGGGTGGGAAAGATCTTCAAATCTAAATTGTCATTACAGGCTGCCACTTCTTCAGATTCAAATTCCATGTCCTTATTTTCACATTGGTCCTGTTAGTCACCTCCATGTGGACCATAGGCCAAAGAGGACTACTGGTAATCTTGTGATCGTGTAGTTTGCCCTTTCCCTTCTCCTGGCATTCATGAAGGCTGTTTTTCCCACACCTACAAGATACTGGCTTCCTTCAGGGCTAAGAACAGATGGTCTTCTCTTCCATGAAGTCTTCCTTAATCTCCTCACTTAAAGTCCTCTCCTCTGCTATTTCTTATATCTTTGCTGTGACTCCTCCTTTTGCCCTTATGACATGTACACAAAAGTACAAGTATATGAATTTCTTTAGAGCAGGAATATTTTGTTTTCTAGATTGTAAACTCTTTGAAGCCAGGGACCATCTTTCCTTTCTTTTTGTATCCCTGGCACTTAGCACAGTGCCTGACATACAGCAAGCGCTTAATAAAGGTTGATTGTCTTGTAAAGAGTGCACATCTGAAAACTGCTAGTTTGAATTCTGTAGAGTATAAAGTCACTGTATTGTCTCTATGTGCTTTTTAGTTCCGATTCAACATTCTAATAACACTTATTAAATACTAGATGGCACAATGGACAGAGCACTGAACCTGGAGTGTAGAAGACCTGAGGTCAAATCCAGCCTTGGACACTTACGAGCTATGTGACCTAGGCAAGTCACCTAACCCCTATTTGCCTCAATTTTCTCAACTATATTTGTTTTGTTTTAATTATTTTTTTTGGAGGGGAGAAGGCAGAGCAATTAGGGTTTAAGTGCCTTGCCCAAGGTCACGCAGCTAATAAATCTGTCAAGTGTCAGAGGCCAGATTTGAACTCAGGTCCTCCTGACTTCAGGGCCGGTGCTCTACTCACTGCACCACCTAGCTGCCCAGTAAAATGGTTTTAATAATAGCATCTACTTCCCAGGGCTGTTATGAGTACCAAATGAGATATCTGTAAAGTGTGCAATGCCTGCTGCATGGCAGTCACTATATCAATCAGTAAACATTTATTAAGCACCTCCTATGTACCAGGCATTATGCTATACACTGGGGAGATAAAAAGAGGCAAACGACAGTTCTTGCTCTCAAGGGACTTACATTCTACGTCTACTCTCCTCCTCCTTCCCCTGTTAGGCTCTGGGGACCCAAAGATAATACAAAATACCATGAGAGTTCATAGGAAGGTCAATAATTCTAGTTGTATATGAAGAAGATGGTGGTGATAGCTGGAATAGATGAGGGAAAGATTCAAGGAAGAGGTGACATTTGGACTGAGCCTTAAAGAATTCCTAGGAATTGAACAATATAGGCTATACTGGCCCTAAAATTATTGATCTATGATAATATACACCAATTTCATTGCTTAAAGCATGTAGACTTTAAAAAGTGTTGGGTCACACCCCTTGCCAGAAAGGTGATGGACTCAAGATGCAGAAAGACATTCAGTTTTGGACATTGCCAATGTGGGAATTTGCTTTGCTTTATTATGTTTATTTTTTTTTTACAATGGTTTTACGTTCCTTTTTTGTTGTTGTTCAACTGGGGCAGGGGAGAAGTGGGAAGATAAGAAATTGCAAACAACTATAAAATGACTTTAAAAAAAGAGAAAAGAAAATAGTTGGAACAGAAGAAGGTTAAGGACTGAAACTCTAGTGAAAAGATCATAGAATAGGCTATATAAGACATACAGGAATCTGGATGCAAAAATAATTTTATGATTAAAAATTATATTTTGATAATATAAGAAACATACCATACTTTATGCATTTAGGAAACAGTAAGGATACAAAATCATCAAAATCAGTAAAAAAAAAAAATAGTCACTTACAACAGGAATGCTGGTGTTTGGGACAAATTCTGTAGAGTCTGCATCTGGGCATTAAGAAAGAAAAAAATTTCAGTAAAGCTTATTTCACCAATTTCCCTTAAATAAGATGAGTCTGAGTTTTTGTTTATCTGAGGCTTTTTAAATGGAAGAACTGATTGAAGTGAGACCTTGAGGGAGCCCTAGACTCACCTTTCCAACCAAGGCAGTTCCTGGCAAATTCCACCACTGCCAACTGCATCCCTAAACAAATTCCTGTACAACAAAGAAGAACACATGACATCACTGCATATGAAAAACTGTGAACATAACTACAAATATACCTAATGAAAGGTCTTTGCCTGACTTCCATTGATCCAAAGAGAGATCTGAAAGTGTTTAGCCTAGTGCCTGGCATATAGAAAGTACATAGCAAATGCTTATTCCTTTCCCGCCTTTCTTCCTAATCATAGCACCAAGATACAGATTTATGTTGCCTCTCACTTAAGGAATCATGATTACATTAGTCTGGATCTTTCTATCACTAACACAAATTATAATTTCTCTATAGTATTGACAGAAGGAATGAAGAAAGGGAGGAAGGGAGGATGGTGGAAGGAAGGAAGGAAGGAAGGGTGACAAATGAAAAACCTTAAGAGATAGAGTTTCTGGGTAATTAATAGTTAATTCATATTTTTTTAATGATACAAGAGGCTAATCATATTTTTTTAATCTGTACTGATAGAACTCCAAATGTTCCCATGGACTCTTTGTGTCCAAACATGTGGTAGAACATTCTGAGCTTGTATTGGTCTGATCAGCCACAGTCTGATGCACTGTAACTTGACTTTAACATAGTGATGTCATTTTGGTCCTCTTCAAGAAGGAAGAAAAACAACCAACCAATTATATATGTATGTACGTATGTGTGTATGTATGTATGTAATAGTTTATTATTTAGGCTAGATAACAGTCAATAAATTGATAATCAGTAATTTTTCTCGATAACTAAAAACAAAACCATGAAGACAATAAATGCTTTAAATACTTTTGTAAAAGGGGACACCCCTGACAAGAGAAATCAACCCTGATTGGTGAACATTTAATAAGGAGGTAGGCTAGAAGTCTTCAGCTCCTCCTGCTAAGAAAGTGGCTTGATCATGAGACTTAACGGTCTCCAGAAATCTGGACAAGCAAACCCATCTCCATCCAGACCTCTCTGGTTGGTTTTCTCCTTCATAAGCTGGGTCACCCTGAACTCCAATGGAGGGGTACAAGGACAAGGGCTCATTTCTTTGGTGCAAGAATTTTCCTAGATTAGCTGCTATTTGCACTCTAAACAGAAGTAAGGCCTCCTAGTTGAATGGGGTCCCATTGAACATCAAGGAGCATGTTCCCCAAAGATTAAGGATATCTCTTCAATCAGACATGTCCTTCAGAGACTGGCCTAGAGGGGCTGGGTCCTAAATGAGGAAATAAAGGAGAAAAAACCTGGATCCAAGTTTAATAATTGGTTATTAATAATAATTTCTGAAGGAAGGAAAAAAGGAAGAGAGGGAGGAAAGGGAAAGGAAAGAAAGAAGGAAGGAAATAAGCATTTATTAAACACATATTATGTGCCAAAAACTATGCCAAGTGCTTTTTTACAAATATGTCCTTTCACCTTTACAACAAGCATGGGACACAGATGCTATTACTATCCCCATTTTACAGTTTGGGAAACTGAGGCAGACTTGCTCAAGTCACACAGCTAATAAGTGTCTGAGTCTAGATCTGAATGCAGGTCTTCCTGATTTCAGCTCCAGAACTCCATCCACTGGGCCACCTAGTTGGCTTTTACACTTAGTTTCTGATGACGATTAGGTTCTACAGCTGAGAAAACTAGGTCATTCTGACCACTTTTGGAATATGCAAAATTTGTAACTACTCTGGGCTGTCAGTTTTTACTCATAAGGAAACTGGAAGGAAGAGTAGAAAGAGGATAACAATAATATGTATTTACATGGCATTTCAATAATTACAAAGCACTCTTCCCCATAACACTTCTGTGAGGTGAACCTTGGAAAGTCTCCATTTTCCAGAAAAAGAAACTGAGGCTCGGAAAGATAAAGTGAATTAATTATAGCCATAAAGCGAGGTGAAGCAGTGGATAAAGCACTGGGCCTGGAGTCAGGAATACATGAGTTCAAATTTGGCCTCAGACCCTTACTATCTAAGCTGTGTGATCCTGGATAAATCGTTTAATCCTGTTTGCCTCAGTTTCCTTATCTATATAATGAGCTGGAGAAGGAAATGGAAAACCACTCCTGTATCTTTGACAAGAAAATCTCAAATGAGGTCACGAAGAGTCGGACACAACTTATACGACTGAACAACAGAAAAATTGGCTAGCATTTAAACCCAGGACTCTTACGTCCAAGGTCAATGTACTTTCTACAACACCACTTATGAGGCACCCTAGCAGAAGAGGTCAAATCTTGGTGAGAGACTGCTGTAAGACACTTAAGGCAACCATAAAGGAGCTAGAGGTCACTGAGCAGTTGTGGTTAAGAAAATGCCAAAGGGTTCAGAAAGGGAGGAAGAAAGATAAAGGGTACAGGCATCTAAGGAGGCTGACAATAGGGGAAAAAAAAAAAGGAAACACTGCCAGCATCATACCTGAAGCTCATATTTGTATCCTTAACAGTTTACAAAGACTTTACCTCACAATGTTTCACAGAGAGGAAAAGAACATATTATTCCTATTCTACAGACAGAAAAATTGAGGGGTGGCTGGGTGGTACAGTGAGTAGAGCACCGGCCCTGGAGTCAGGAGGACCTGAGTACAAATCCGGCCTCAGACACTTGACACACTTACTAGCTATGTGACGTTGGGCAAGTCACTTAACCCCAATTGCCCTGCCTTCCCCCCTCAAAAAAAATTGATACTTCAAAGAACTTGTCCGGGGTCATACAGCTAGTTAATGGTGAAGAAGGCAACTGAATACGATTCTCATCCAAAGTCCGATGGTACTTTGGCTAAACAACATTTGTTCTACCTAAGATCACAGGTTTAGAACTATAAAAGATTATAGAGGTCAACTCCTCCATTTTACAGAGTCAAGCTAAAAAACTTCTTCTCACTTACCAAAACAAAATAAATAGGACTGCACTCCCCACCCGGTATCTCTACATTGAAACCTGTGATATTATCAAACCCAGATAAAGATTACTTTCCAACCCTACTATTTCTCAAAAATGAGATAAATTAGGTCATTATATTGTTAATCATATGAGTTGAGTCTTACCCAGAAAAGGTATTTTCTTTGTTCTTGCCCAAGAAATAGCCCGGAGTTTTCCCTCTGTCCCCCTATAGCCAAAGCCTCCTGGTACTAGAATACCACTGTAAACAACCACAAGAAGGTTCAAGGTAAGTTTCCATCCTTCCTTTTATTATCTACCACCACCATTTCTAGAGAATAGTAAATCAAACATGAAGAATAAGCACCGTTATACCTACCAGGGTTTTTAAATGTGAATTAGATTTTAAAAAGCAAAAGCAGAGCCCTGCATAATTCTAAACTTTTTTTAACATTTAGTAATGGTCAAAAGCACTTATAAATTGCAGCAATTGCTTCATTTCAATTTTACTCATGTACTGAAAGATATTGGCAGCTTGGTTACTTTGCCTGAAGTAGGTATATGATCTGAAATCAATTCAACAGTCTACAATAATTATTTATGAACTGGCTGTCACAACTTCTCTTCTTGAAATCTTCCCAAGGATGAAGAGAGTTTGAATCACTATGTGGTACTATTCTGTATAACACTATAATATTAATGAAGGTGGTACTTTTTTACTGTTTTCTCTTTTAGAATGCTAAAGTAATCAAGTACCTTTCATTAAGTCTTACTAGGTATGAAGCCTCAGGCCCACACTCTTTTGCTAATTAGGTGTGGAGCCTTTGGGCCCTAAGAAGGGTATGTAAACTCAGAGGCATTTTGTTTGGGGCTCTCACTCACTGGAAGACTGTTGATGTGGAGACTCTGGGTAGCTACTGGAGCCCCCTAACTTTTGAAGAAAACCCAAATGTCGGTGCTTCTCTTTTTGGTAACTATGTATGTGATGTCTTGATCAGACAAAGCCTGTCTGTTGAATTGTGTTATTTGATCTGTTGATATTTTCTGTTTGTAATTTCTATTTGTATTTGCTCTAAAGTTCAGGGTGTTGGCTTTTTCCCCTGAGCTAAGTAAATGATATATGTGTGTTTGATTAAAGTGAGATTGTTAACTCCTTAAAGGTGCTTTCCTTAGAAAAGCAGATCAAAGAACCTATGCCAGCAGCCCTACTGTGTGCTGGTGTTATTGGTCTACCTCCACAGGAGCTGCTAGCCACAGTGTTGTTACAAACATAAAACTAATGAATATTTTCTGGTCTTTTTTGTTCCCATCTGGCATTTGAACTGCATAGTAACTGAGGAAATTTAATTCAAGAAAAAATAAATCTTGTTTCAGATTCTGTTCAAAAGATATTATTCCTTGCCCCGCCAAAGGCATTATAAAATGATGCCAAGAGCTATTAAATTCAAGCGCCCACTTGAAATCAGCTAAAGCATCTGAGAAGGTCAATGGCTACCTCAATGTTCCAATGGATTGATATAAGGAGTGTTTCAAAATTACATGCAGTGCTATAAAATAATTCTATCTAGGTGGTCCCCAAACTAAAACGTGAGAATGATCAGTCATATGGAAGAGCAAAGCCTCAAGTAAATGGTGAAAGCAAGAAACTATAAAACATGAGATAAAAATCAAACAAATATTATTAAACCACTTGTAATTTAACTTGAAGTATCAAACATTCTTATGACTTACCCATACAAAAACAAAATATACCCCTTCCAGGAGGTCAAAGCTTTCAACATACAATTCTGTAATACAATTTTGAAGTCAACACATTACTTATTCCTTCTCCTCTCTTCCACCAGCCAATTCCCATCATGTTTACAAGTAGGATTTAGTGACCTTGAGTATATTTTTTTAAAATAAATGTTGAGGGGCAGGTAGGTGGTGAAGTGAATAGAGCACAGACCCTGGAGTCTGGAGGACCTGAGTTCAAATCCGGCCTCAGACACTTGAGGCTTACTAGCTATGTGACCCTGGGCAAGTCACTTAACCCCAATTGTCTTGCCTCCCCCCCGCCCCCCCCCGCTCCAAAATAAATGAATGAATGAATGAATAAATAAGTAGATGAATAAATTTTGAAATGCACAAAAACTATACAAGGAGTAAGAGATCTGACTGTTCTAGAGTAAGAAGAGATCCTCCCAAATATCTATTGTATACAGTGTTGTGGATACTCACTCTGCTTTGCACAGCTTCTGCCAGGCTTCATGGAATCTCACAGGGTTCTCAGCCTCAGAAGACTGCTCTAGATCAGTAGAATCTATATACTGAGAAGCAAATCAACAAGCATGTATTAAGCACTTACTATGTGCCAGGCATCATGTTAGACATGCAGAGACAAAAATGAAACAGTCCCCACCCTAAAGGAGCTTACATTCTGTGCAGAGAAACAACAAATTCATATATAAGTAGATATAAAATAAATTCAAGGCAATTTCTGGGAAAGAAGCACTAGTAACTGGAGGGGAGAGGTACAGGAGGAGGGGGAGGAGTTTGGTAGAGTGGAAAATCAGGAAAGACCTCACAAAAGGATGTAGCCAACATAACTAATCCTCTATGAAAAAAAGGGGGGAATATGGGAAAATATGAATTTCAAATATCATAAAATTACATCCAAAAGATTCTAAAAAGCTGCATGTAAGTCTTTCAAGATACACAAAGACATTCTAATATATAAAGTAGTCCTGGGGTGATTCCTCTATAAAACATTATCACATTTTCACTTTTCAAATTTATATATGAGTCTCATTGTAATTAATACATAGCAAGCTGTATCACATTCCAGTTGAAAGATCAGATCTAGGGGTAATGAATTCTATTAGATAAAATCCCATTTATCTCCAGTACCAGTCTAACCTATTCATGGAGGTCTCACTCTCTAACAAAAACATTAGTTTTGGATCTTTGTTGGAATATGATCTTAAATTGGCTTCAATTTTTACAGAGTAAGGGCAAAAGGGCAGGGGCTGACAATTTGGGATGAAATTAGAATTAGGATGGGTAAAGTTGCAAGAGGCCTTAGAGAGGATCAAAGTCCAAATCCCTGATTTTCTACAGAAGAGGAAACCCAATTAACACAACTCACTGGTGTCATGGCCAGGATGAAACTTGGGTTTTCTTGACTTCCAGGCCATTTTTCTTTTCATTACATCACAATTCCCAATAAATGCAAAGAGTGATGAGCAAAGACAGATGTGAAAGCTGTCCAAGCCCTAAAGCCTACTGTCAGGAACAAAATATAAATCACTACACATGTAAATTTATGCAGCTAGAGAATCTAATCTCAATGAAATTCAAAATAAGTAATTCTTGAGGTCTGATCAAATATTAGAATATTTCACCTGCACATGCCATTTGGTACATGGTATGCATGTATGTATGCATCATGCATTACGTGTATGCATGTATGTATGCATTGTGTGTTTGTGCATGTGCATCTATGTGCAGGTGTGCATATGTGTATTCTGTGCACACATGCTCATAAGCATGTATATATGTGCACACATATCTATGTGTATGCATATATTCACATATATGTATGCACATGCATGTGTGTGTATACACACACAGATAATGAAATATGAAGGGATCAATCTAGTTTCTTGGATGCCTATACTCTTTCTTATCTTCTCCTTTGTTCAGATACTTACTAACTGTGTGACCTTGGGCATGCTAACCTCTGTTTGCCCCAGTTCCTCATCTGTATAATGGGGATCATAATAACACCTACCTCCCAGGGTTGCCAAGAGGATCAAATGAGAAAATAATTCTAGATTGCTTAACACAGTGCCTGGCACATAATAAGCACTATAGAAGGGTTAATTATTATACTATCTAATCTTTTTTTCACGTTCATCATCTCCTAATATACTCTTCATCGTGGACTTTGGCCATGACGGACTTTACTGATGCCCACCTGAAAAGCCATCATTGAGCTATAACTCAGATCCTTGTCGAGGGGTTGCATTTGAGAATTTATTTTCAAACTGGAATGCTACTTCTAAAAACTCACAAGGAATAACCAAAAGATAACAAAATCTAAAATATGTGATCTAATAATGCCTTATGATATAGACACAAGAATTTCAAGAGTGGTTTATAACTATTAATAATAGAGTTACATTCTACTTCGCCAAGTTAGAGACAAACAGCACTTTTTTATTGATAGTAGATTTTAAAAACTATCAGTTCTATTACACCCAAAAATAGTTTTAAATTTGTACTCATAGGTACACGCATAGCTTAACTCTATAAAGCACACTTTAGTTTCTTTAAATATGAACACTGATTTTAATAAGTGAAATATTCTGGAAAAACAGGTCAAGTCTCACCATTAAATCTAATTTATGATTAATCGCCAAAGCAGAGTGTTCCAGGGCTTTAAATACTGATGCATAGCAGTCACTGAGTTTGGTATATTTGCCAACCAGAGCTATGGAGCACATTTTCTGTAATCTTTCATACCTGACAAAAAAAATGTTTTTTCAAATTATTTACAAGGTCACAATATGTAAATCATACCAAGGCATCACATTATAAGACCTAACTTAGATTCTGTCTAGTTGCAAAGCACATTTTTTAATCAATCTCAATAGTTAAGCCTCACTCTTACGATAAGACTCTTGAACCTAAAATTCTATTTCTAAAGCACCTTGAATCTGTCAGGAAATATCAAAACCATAAACAAATCCCGGAGATGGGATACACAAGCAATCTCGGGAAGAAAGGAGACCTGTACAAAATTAAAAACCTGATAGAATGGGGGAAAGGAGATTTGTGTGAGAAAAGACGCTTGAGACAGTTCTGAGGATTTGAAAGAAAATAGCCCATCTGAGGGATGCTCTTAGTCAAGACAGAATCTTATTTACATATGACTGTTTTCAGGGTGTTAACAGTAATAGTTTTTGTTGTTCAGTCACTTCAGTCATGTCTGACCCTCTGGGATCCCATTTGGGGTTTTCTTGGCAAAGATACTAGAATGGTTTGCCATTTCCATCTCCAGCTCATTTTACAGATGAGGAAACTGAGGCAAACAGGAATAAGTTACCTGCCCAAGGTCACACAGCTAGTAAGTGTCTGAGGCTGGATTTGAACTCATGAAGATGAGTCTTCCTAACTCCAGGTCTGGTGCTCTATCTACAGCACCACCAGGTGCCCAAACAATACAGCTAAGAAACTATAAATCACAGACTTGTTCAGGAGTATTTGAAAATTGTACATTGCTTCTTTGTGAAGATTTGTAAAGGCATCAACCTAAGGTATATATGAGCTACTGCTAGCTGCCATGGTCTGAGACACTCGAAGCTATTGCTCCCTGCTTCCTCCCATCAGTGGTAAAGACTTTAGCTATGAACTCTCCTGCTATTTGTTGACATTTTTTAAATGTTTGGAAGTTAGGGATACTATCCATGTAGTACTGTTTTTGTAGCTGAAGCTCACTGGCATCCTTACACAGCATCTCCCACAAGTTTTAGTACAGCCTTAGGCTTTAATAACTTAAATAGTTTTAATAGTTTAAAACTGCCCTAAGATTTCGAGAATGTCCTGCACATAAAAGATACATTGCCTGAGGAACGTCTGACTCAGATATGCATATTTTGGTACAACCGGCTTTGGAACTTCACAAAGATAGGACTAGATATAGCTGATGAAAAAATCAGCAAATAATAACAGAATCTAAGAATTCTGTGGATTATTTCAGGGAACTTATTTCTGAATACAGTCTCTATGCCCTGAACAATTTTTCGGTGCTGATAGCACCTGTGTATTTTAGTGATTCTTGTCACTTTCTGTCCTGGTAAGTGCCAATGAATCGAGGCCCTTGAGGCTTAAACAAAGATGGACTGACTGTTCTCATGAGTTTAGAAACTCATTGATTAGAAAATTCTAGATTTCTCAAAAATATTCTGCCTTTGCCTAATTACAAAAAGTAAATCAATGCAGAAACAAGTTTTTTAATGACTGGTTTGTGTCTCTTTTTTCAAAACTAAATTTATGGATGCTTTAAATTTTTTAAAAAATCTGTTACATTAAAATATGGTCCCTCCAGAACCCTGTCTTCTAAGAAGGAGTTACAATTAATCCAAACAAGCCAATACATTGGCCATATCTGAAAAATTTATGCCTCATGCTATGCCTGTAGTCCACCACCTACCTATCTGCCAAGAGGAAAGAATGCTTTACCACCAGCCCTCTTAAGCCAAAATCAGTCACTATACTGGGTGTCATCTCACACTTTCACTAAAAGCTCTTTTTAGACCTATTCAGCTTTACCTAAAGACAGATACTCTGCTGACAAATGAAGAGTTCACCCTGACCAAGCACAGTTAGTTACTCGATCAATGAGTAACAATTTATTAAGTACTTACTATGGACCAGGTACTGTGTTAAACTCCAGAGATACAAAGAAAGACAAAAACATATTCCCTGTTCTCCAGAAGCTTACATTCTGATGGATGAAACAACATGTAAACAACTAGGTATATGCAAAGTGTATACAGGACAACTGGAAGGTGACCTCAGTGAATGGGTGGCTAGGGAGCATAGGCAGTAGAATGCTAGCCCTGGAGTCAGGAGGACCTGTGTTCAAATCTAGCCTCAGACACTGACTGTGTGACCCTAGGCAAGTCACTTAACCCTGTTTGCCTCGGTTGCTTCATCTGTTAAAAGAGCTGGAGAAGGGAATGGGAAAGATACTTCCAATATCTTTGCCAAGAAAACTCCAAATGAGGTCATAGATCATCGGACAGGGCTGAAATAACAAGAAAGATGCTAATAGTACATGCTGAGGTTTGGGTGGGGATCAGAAAGGCCTCCTGCAGAAGTTAAGGATTTTAATTAAATCTTAAAGGACGGCAGGAGGCAGAGGTAAAGGGGAGAAAGGGAAGAGCATTGCAGGCATGGGGGGATAGTCAGTGAAAAGGCACAGAGATGGGAGACAGGGTGTTATGGACAGGGAACACACTTGTGGACTGGGAAGTTATTCAGAACATCACGAGAAATCTCATGAGAAAGTAATATCATGAGAAAATACAAAAATTTCACAAGACAGTTATTCTAGAAAGATTTCCCATCTTGCTTTGACATTAAAAGGTGCTATTTTAAAAGTTGTTCATGTCTGGAGCTCTATGCAAAGTCAAACATTAAAGGACAGCCTGGTATTAAGTCTGTGGCACTGTTAGCCTTTTCTTCAGGGGAAAAAAGAACCTGCAGCCTCCCTCTACCAGCCCAGATTGTCTATCACAAATTCTTTACGTGGTGTAGGTGATCATTCTTTCACATTAATATTACAAGTAGGTTAAAAGGAGGCGAAGCTCACAAGATGTGTGTGATGCATTGTATTAGTAATGCATAAGTCATAGTTGTTTTGAATGTCACCGACAAATAAGGAATATTGAAACAAGGCAAAACAAAATCCTAAAACCAACACAGCTAGGGAGTAAATGATCTTAGGCTTTGTGCTAATTTATTTTACACAAAGGTAGCCTCACTGCATTGCCCACTAAGGCATGTAGCCTTCACTACACTTTTATGAGATAAAGTACGTGAGCAAAAGGCAAACACATATTGAAGACTTTCGAAAAAACAAGTTCCACAATTTGCATAATGACTCCAATAGGGTAAATGAAAAGAACAATAAAATGAAGCCCACTGCTAAGTAATTATCATGACCAATCTTGCCTCCAGAAAAGAAATAAGGAAGCATCTGCCTCTTTTTGGTAAAGGGGGGAGGGAGGGAGGACTACAGAGGACAGGCAATGTTCCCTCTGCTGTGAGATACGGCTATTGTCAGTCTTGCCAAACTACTAGAGAAGGGACAGGGAAAGGATCTGGAGCCGGTGCTGGGGTCGATACCTATTCAGCCTCACGATCTCCACTGGCTTCTATAGATACAAGTTCAGTACTTCACAATAAGATAGATATAGGCTTGATCTAAGGAAAAGGTTTCTAATGATCAAGATACCTGTCAAGGTAGTTACATATTAGAGTTCTTCAAGAAACACTTGTTAGGGGGACTATAAAGGGAATTCTTGCATAAGGTTAGGATGGACGGATGGATAGATAGACAGAGAGATAGACAGATGGACAGACAGCATTTATTAAATGCTTACTATGCACCAGGCACCATGCTAGGTGCAAAGGACATGAATCCAAACAATCCAGACAATCTCTACCCTCTAATTAGAGATGACAACACATAAAAAGAAACCAGAAATCAGGGGGAGAGAGAGAAGAAGGGTAAAGCAGTAGGTAAGAAGAAGGATAAGGAGGTAGGAAGGAAGAAAGGAAGGAGTAATGGAGGGGAAAAGGAAGGCCAGAAGGAAAGAATGGAGGGAAGGAAGAAAGGAAGGAAGGAAGAAACTCCTTGAGGACAGGTGCTGTCTCGATTCTCATATTTGTAATCCCAGGACTTAACACAGTAATTGGCACATAATTAGCATTTAGTAATGCTTTATCTTTCTTATCCAGTCAAGGAGCTTGATAATCAAGGTAAAACTACAGATGCAAGAAGAAATTACAATGACAACAAACAACTACTTTACAGCCAAATAAATTTTCATTAGTTTCCTTTTTCTTGAGAGGATAAAATGGCATAAGACAGGAGAGCAAACTCCAATACCATCAGAAGACACTATTCAGACACAGAGTTAGTAATAAATGCTTATTAAACACCTACGATGTGCTAGGCCCCAGGGATACAAAGAAAAGCCCCAGGGATACAAAGCCCCTACTAAGCCCCAGGGATACAAAGAAAAGATAGTCCCTGCTCTCCAGGAGACCGCAGTCTAAAGGGGAAGTCAACGTGTAAACAGCTATGTACAAATAAGCTATGTGTGGGATAAACTGGAAATAATCGACAGAGGCAAGATTTAGAATTAAGGGAGATCAGGAAAGGCTTTCTGTAGTAGGCAGGATTTTAGCTGAGACTCAAAGGAAACTAAGAGGTAGAAAAGAGTGGGAAGAGTATTTCTGGTGCAGGAGGACAGCCAGCAAAATGCCCGGAAGTTGGAACTGGAGCATCTTGTAGGAAGAACAGTAGGGAGGCCAATGTCAGAGGATCACAGAGGATGTGACAGAGGAAGGGGGATCGTGTAAAAAGACTGGAAAGGGGGGGTGGTTGGGGTAGCAGTGGGGAAAAAGGGCTTTGAATGCCAATCAAAAGATTTTATATTCGACCCTTGATGTGATAGGGAGCCATTGGACTTTATTGAGTAGGGGAGTGACATGGTCAGATATGTGCTTCAGGAAGAGCCCTCTGACAACTATGTGGAGGATGGGATGAAATGGAGAGAAACTTGTGGCAGGAAGACTAATGAGCAGCCCATTTCAATGGCACATGCATGAAGTGATAAGGGCCCAAATCAGGGTGGCAGCAATATCAGAAGAGGGAAAAGGTATATTGAAGAAATGTCACAAAGGTAAACTCAACAGGCTTTTGCAACTGATTGGATATGGGAGGTGAGATAGCGAGAGGAGTTGAGGATGACACCTAGGTTGAAAACCTGGAAAACTAGGAGGATTGGTGGTATCTTGGACAGGTAACAGGTAAGTTAAGAAGGGGGAGGGCTTGGGGGAAAGATAGTGAGTTTTGTTTTAGACATGTTGCATTTCAGACACCTACAGGACATCCAGTTTGAGATGCTCAATGGGTAGCTGGAGGAAAGACTCGAGGTCAGCAGAATGGTTAGAGCCAGAGTGGTAGATCTGAGGAACATTAAGATGATAACTGAATCCCTGGGAGGTGATAAGTTCACCAAGTTAAATAGTATAGGGGAGAAGTGGGTCCAAGACAGAGCCCTGCTAACCCAAGGTTAGCAGGCATTTCTTGGATGAAGATCCAACAAAGCAGACTGAGAAGGAGCAATCAGATAGGTAAGAGAAGGCCCAGGAGAGGGCAGCACCCCAAAAATCCAGAGAAGAGAGTATCAAAAAGAAAAAGGTGACCAACAACGTCAAAGACTGTAGAGAGATCAAGAAGGACGGGGACTGAGAAAAGATCATTAGATTTGGCAATTAAGAGATCGTTAGCAGCTTTAAAGAGAGCAGAGAGATGAGGTCAGACGCCATCAGTGAGTTATGGGCATATCTACCCAAGCATGTGAAGACTTTCCCCAGAAGAATGGGCAGATGAGAACAATTTGTTCTAACGGCCATGAAGGTGGCTGAAGCAGGTGCTGTGGAGTGCTTAGGGCTTGGTCAGACACTAAAGACGCCAAGGCCATTCACTGCATCACAGGCCATCATCAGTCATCCTGACTTTTGTGTTGTCACTGGACTACGATAACTCAAGAAGAGAAAAGGAAGCTAATGACCTTGAGCAACTGTGCCTCACTTTAACCCAATCCACCAGCAAGTCAAGACATCCTCCCTAGTGATGTCACCAGTCATCTTGAAAAAGGAAGGATGAACAACAAGGCACAAAAGAAAGAAGAAACATTGGATGAGAGCTAACAGGATGAATGGAGCGAGGGTTTTTTGAGGATGGGGGAGGCATAAGAATATTTGTAAACAGTAGGGAAGTAGCTAGAAGACACTGAAGATTATGAGAGGGCAAGGATGGTAGAGGAGGCAACCTCCTGGATCTCTTGTGCATGCAGAGGAGTTAACCTTGGCAAGAAGGGCCACCTCATCATGTGAGACGGGGTGGAGGAGATAGTGACAGAAGACACTTGGGTGATGTAATATGAGGAAGAAGGGAAAAGAGGGAGCTCCTAGCAAATGGCCTCCATTTTTTTTGTAAAATATGAGGCAAAGCTCTCAGCTGAGAGGGGAGGCAGAGGGAGAGTCATAAGACGCTTGAAAAGGGGTTTAAAAAAAAAGTCTAGAAACACTGCTATGATGAGTGGGGCAATCAGTTATTGAGGGAGGTATAAAAAGATTGCTTTGCAACAACGAGGCCCCAGTTGAGGTTATGTAACACAAATTACCAGTGAACCCAGATAGGATGGTTTCATGATTTTCTCCAGCTTCATTCAGCAGTATGTGTATAGGAGCAAAGGGGAGAAAAATCCAAGGCTGAAGCTTGGCCGGGAAAGATGAGTGATACAATAGGACACAAGGGACTTAAAAGAAGACAACGTAAAACTGAAATGGTTTATCAATTCTGAATGTAGACTGAAGCATACTTTTTTCTGCTTTCACATTCTTTTTTAAAGAACATTTTTATTTTTTTCTCAATGACATGTAAAAACAATTTTTAACATTCATTTATAATTTTTGAGTTCCAAATTTCCTCTCTGCTCTCCCCATCTTGAGAAGGCAAGCATTTTGATATAGTTTATACATGTAGAACCATGTAAAACATATTTCCCTCTCAGCCACGTTGCAAAAAAAGAACAGAGACAAAAAAGGAGACAAGAAAAATAAAGTAAAAAAAGTATACTTTAATCTGCATTCAAACTCCATCAGTTTTTTTCTCTGGAGGTGGACAGCATTTTTCATCATGAATCCTTCGGAATTGTCTTGGATCACATCCTGCCCAAAACGGCTAAGTGATCGATAGCTGGTAATCACACAATATTGTTGTTACTGTGTAAAATGATCTTGTGGGTCTGCTCACTTCACTCTGCATCAGTTCAGAGAAGGTGAAGCATACTTTTTACACTTTCTTCATTTTTCTTGCTTTTTTTCTTTTTGTAACATGATTAATATGGAAATGTTTTGCACACCTTCATATGTAGGATTAATATCATATTGCTTGCTTTCTCAGGGGAGCGAGAGAAGGGCTTGAGGGAGAGAATTTGGAACTTAAAATTTTTTTAAATGAATGTTAAAAATAAATAAGTTTAAAAAAAAAAGAAAAAGAGAAATGAGTCCAGAAGAGATAGTCTGGTAAAGAACTGAGGAGGGTTTGAGGTCACACCACCATGCAGATTTAAATTTGGGGCTGCAAGGCAGAGATAAAAGTGGCATAACAATAGATTGTAATCAGATAAAGGGATCTGAGAGTTTATGAAGAAAGAGAAAGAATACAGCTTTTCAGAACATCTTTTAAAGCTAAATCTCCTTCAAGTTCATCCTTGCATAAGCTTGGAAAAATCATAAGCACCAGAAATCTCCAAAAAGAACAACAGACCTCTATTATAAATAAAGCTTATTATAAATCTAGATAGAGCAAAGTTTTCTCGGCTCACAGCCTTAAAGATGAAAGAAACTTAAAGACCATCTAGTCTACCCAACTCATTTTAAAGATAAGAAAACTGAGCCTAGTGAGAATAATGCCCAACTGTAGAAAGTGGTAGAACCCAGATTCAAAATTTAGGATCATTTTCTGAATACAGATTTAGCTCTCTTTCCATTCCATCAGGCTATCCCCCTTTCAAGTATAAGAACTCTTTTTACAGGAAAAAAAAAAATTTTAGTCTTCCTTTTGTAATTAACAGCTGCATTATTAGTATACACTGATTGAAAAGATAAATAATAGCAAAAAGCTACTATGAAAACTTAGTACCACTTTAAATGAATTTGTACTTTATTAACCGCAGCAGCACCTAATAGATATTTTTAAAAGTCGTCAGGGGAGAGACATAGTACATGAAGTCAGCAGCTCTAGAGTCACGAAGTTCTGGATTCAAGACCTACCTCTTACATGGGCTGGTTGAGCTATCAAGAAAAAAATCATTTAACCTCTCAGTACAGCACGGAAGAGTGGGAGAAGGGCTATACTTGAAGTCAGAGGGTTTGAATCCCAGGTCTGCTGGGACTGTAGAGCTGAGGACTGATCTCAAGGGTCACAAAGGTTCATTTTAATGTGCAACCTTGGCTAAGTCACCTAACCTTTCTGAGTTTCAGTTTGTTTATCTATAAAATTAGGCAGTTGGACCAGATGGACCTCAAAGGTCCATTCCAGCTCTAAAAATGTATAATCCATGATACCCAGGCAACACTAAGTCACAGATATGCTGGTTGGTGTTTCCATAGCAGAAGTTTCCTAAATCTTTGGACCAAAACCCTGCTGCCAATATAGATGGAAATCCAGAGAGAAAGTGAGAAAGATCTATAAAGACAGAAATATAGAGAAAGTGATAGAGAGAGGCAGAGATAGAGATCTGTAGTGATACAGCTACATAGCTATATAGAAAGAGAACTCTATAGAGGTAGATATAGATTCCTATCTTTCAATACCTATATTAACCTCCTTATCTATTTCTATATATAGATACATATCAATCTCTATAGATCTCTCTCTATCTAGAGAGATATCAACAGACATATATATTTATACTCAGGAAGGCTACAAACATTTCCATCTCTCCCCCATCGTCAAAAAAAACCCTCATTCAATTTATCCCCAATAGCTATCATCCTTATTTATATTTGCATCTATATGGGCAAGGCACATATGAAAAGCTGAGTGGCCTCAATCAGGAAAACCTGAATTTGGCTCCTCCCTCTGACACTGCCTGACATGGCATTGTGTACCTTAACCACTTAGACCTCCAAGTAATTCTGAAAAACGATTAAGCTGTAGAACTGGTGCTGATTTACATTAACAGAAGGCACTTCCTCACCAGGATTTCCACACACCAATGAACTCACAGGTCCAGTTCAAACTATGTGCCAAGTATTTAATTATTTATTCTGTCTCCAGAAGGTAAATTTGCTTCTTGATAAATTGTGTCATCTACCAAATACTATTTTGTAACTTACAGATTTGCAGGCCCCTCGGTAATAATTTCATAGACCCAAGAGGCACCACTGGCTAGGAAATACTGAGATAGACCACAGAACAAATCATTATTCTTCCATACGCTAGTATTCTAAAAAGATTTCACTTTTATAGAGATGACCTCATTACCATACCTGTCAGCCATATTTTTCCATTTGAAAAGCAAATCACTTGCATGATCGTCAATAGGCAGGTCCAATCTCTCTTTAAAATACTTGACAATACCTTGATCTTCCAAAAGGACAGGCACCCGGTAAGTGGAAGAAACATCATGGATGAATATCACCTGTTAAATTATGAGAACACATCTTACTTTGACAGGACAGGCTCTAACATGAAACTTTACAGTACTACTATGAGGCTTGCCAGCTCAAGAATGAAAAGGGAGCCAGGAAGATTACAACTGCAATTAGATGTTATGTAATAACAGTATTGATGATAATATATGGCATTCCTGTAGCACTTTACCATTTGCAAAGAATTTTATACACACACACACACACACACACACACACACACATATAACCTCAATATTCTGGCTTCCTTAAATGAGAGCAAAGTTTAATATAAAAATATCACTTAAGCCACTAACTTTAACACATCTGGTAACATAGCATCACAGACTACATATCTAGAAGGAATCTTTATCTAGTCTAATCCTCATTTTACAACTAAGAAGACTGAGACTGAAAGAAGTTAAATAATTTGCTCAAGGTCACAATGGTAGAGAAAAGGTTAAGATTCCCTCAAAACCAAATAATAGCACTCTCTCTGTCTCTTCTTTCTTTCTCTCTCTCTCTCTCTCTCTCTCTCTCTCTCTCTCTCTCTCTCTCTCTCTCTCTCTGTGTCTGTCTGTCTGTCTGTCTGTCTCTCTCTCTCTCTCTCTCTCTCTCTCTCTCTCTCTCTCTCTCTCTCTCTCTCTTTCCCCCCTAACACTAATTTATCCCATCTTTCAAAAATCCTACTAAAAACATATCTCCTCTTTCAACTCAATTTGATAAAGCATTTATTAAGCTCCTTCTGCATCAGGTGCCAGTTATGTGTCAAGTGGCTTCTATTTAGTACTTACTATGTGCCAGGGCCTGTACTAAATGCTAGGGATACAAAGAAAGGCACAAACACTGTCCCTGCCCTCAAGGTGTTCACACTCTAATGGGGAAGGCAGTGTGTAAATAAGAAGGTGCACAGAAGACATATACAGTGTTAATGGATTAGAATCCCAGAGGGAAGATTTTAATAGCTAGAAGATGTGGGAAAGGCCTCCTAAGTAAGGCCAGATTTATTTTGAGTCTTAAATGAAGTCAAGGAAGCCAGGACACCTACATGAGGAGGAAGATCATGCCAGACATGGGTTACAATCAATGCAAAGGCGTGAGTTAGGAGATGGGGTGTCATGTGTGAAGTAGGCCAGCGTAGATGGCCTTCTCAGTTTCTTCCAAAACTGCCCATTTAATCATTCTTATGACATAATGCTATTCTGTTACATTCAATTTGTTTAGCCATTCCCCAGTAGGAAGACACTCCCTCCACCCTCCACATGGAGGGGAGGGAAAGTATGACAAGACTGCAAAGGTAGGAAGGGCCAGATTGTGAAGGGATTTAAATGCCAGGCAAAACAGTTCATATTTGATCCTAGAGATAATCAGGAGCCCCTTGGATTTACTGAGTAGAGGAGTGAGATGGTCAGACCTCTGGCAGCTGGAATGGAAAGGGGAGAGATCTCAAGGCTAATGCAACGATCTAGCTGCTACCAGGAGAGCAGTTTTGTGAGTGGACAAAAGTGGACATGTACAAGAGCTACTTTGACAATAGAAGTGGCCACCTTAACAGAATGCTTTGGTGGGTAAGGCTGAGGAAACACAAAGGTTGTGAGGCTGGAGGACTGTGAGGCCAGTGGGACCCTCAAAAGTGAAAAGAAAACAAGAAGTCAATAGTAAGAGGAAACTATGAAGAGGAAAGAAAAAATATAAAATAGTCCTTGCACTACCTGCATGTACAAAAATATTCACAGCAACTTTTTGTGGTGGCAAAAACCCAGAAATCAAAGGGATGCCCATCAGTTGGGGAATGGCTGAACAAGTGGTGGTAATGATTGTGACAGAACACTATTGTACTACAAGAAATGATGAAAGGGATGCAAGAGAAATGCAAATTAAAGCAACATGACATCCTCCCCTCACACCTAGCAGACTGACAAAGATAACAAAAGAGAAAAAGAATGAATGCGAGATGAGCTTACGGGCACATTGTACATTATCAGTAGCACTGTGAAATGATACAACCTTTCTGGAAAGTATTTGGAACTACACTCAGAAAGTCACCAGACTGTGCCTACTAGGATTATAACCCCAGAGAAGTCAAAGAAAGAGCAAAAGGATCTATTTGTATTTGTACGAAAATATTTATGGAAGCTCTTTTCATGGGAGACAAAAAATTGGAAACCAAGGTGGGGGATGGGGAGCAAAAATTGGAAATGAAGGGTGGAGGGAGTGCCTTCCTACTGGGGAATGACTAAACAAATTGAATGTAACAGAATAGCACTATGTCATAAGAATGATTAAATGAGCAATTTCGGAAGAAACTGAGAAGACCTTTACAATCCAGTACAGAGCAAAGTGAACAGAATGAGGATAATTTATACAATGACAACATTACAAAGAATTTTGATCAACACAGTGATAAGCCATGAGTCCAAAAGAGTGAAGGTGAAATATACCACTTGCTTTCTAACAGAGGTGGTGAACTTAAAATGCAGATGGAGACATTTTCAGACGTGGTCAAGGTGGGATTTTGTCTTGCTGAGCCACTGATTGAGGATTTATTTTATTTTTATTTTTTTTGCTCGATAGGGCTGGAATGAACATATAGATTAACTTATTTTATTAAATTTAATGAATCTATATATCCATATATAGTGGGCATATAGGTTAATTTTTCAAATGCTTGTTAAATGAAAAAAATAAACTGTGAAAAAAGAAATAACTTGTATGGAAGGTGAGAATCCAGCAGATCAGTATCATGAAGTATGCAGGATCACGGAATTTAGAACTAAAGGAAACTTAAAGAATATTTAATTTACATACCTCTGCTATGAGCTTTTTAAAATTTGCCCCAAGGTTTTATTTGGGGGGGGAGGGTTAAATATAACTATCATATGCAGTTGAGGTATTGTTTAGTTTTGCTGAACTGCTTTCCCCCCAACTTTAATTTCTTGTTTATTAGGGGAAAAAGCAGAGAGATATTCAGAAATGAAGGTTATATAAAAAGGAAAGATAATAATTTTTTTTAAAAAATTCAATAACCATTTATTAAATTATCCACTATGTAAAAGGCACTTAGCTAGAGATATAAAGACAAAAATAAGACACCCTAGAAGGAGCTTACACTCTACTGAGGGAGGAGAGACAGATACTGTACGTATAAGAGAATACCACTTACTCTGAATTCTAATTTGAGGCAGGGGAGGGAAGAGGAAGGAAAATGGATTTGGGCATGGGGGAAGAGATCAAGAAAAGTTTCATATGGAAGGTGGTAACTGGTCTGACCACTGACAAGACATATAAGGAAAGGGGCAAACCAGGAATGGGGCAAGGGTGGGGAAGGGGAAGGAAATAATGCCCAAATGCATGAAAATGAAATGTTTGGCATAGGGAATAGCAGTTAGTCCAGTCAAGCTGCAATGTAGTGTATGAAGGAGTGTAATATGAACCAAATCTAGAAAGTCCACCTTAAGCAGATACACTGGGACTCAAGAGGTCTAGATGAGAAACCTGGGAAACCAGCCGGCAGGAACCCCTGTAGTCCCTCCAGCTACTACAATGCTTCTCAGAAGAGATTATCACCAACAGCAAGATGAGGCCAAGTCAGGCTCTGACTTTCCGGAAGATTAGGATCCAGAGGAAGTTGCTTAAATAGCAGAGAATTAAGGTGAAGTGACACAGCAGGTTCCCAAAATGCTTCATGTTTCCAGGTTTTAAGTATCCACATACCCAGAAAGTATAATAGGAGTTATCGATTTTTTTTATTTCATAGTTTAAGTCTTTGCCAATGGACACTTGTGAGTCTCTTTTAGGTTTTAAGTATTTCTTTTGGGTGAAAAAAATGAATAGCTATCCCATACATGAAGTATTTTGTACATTTGGCACCTGTCTAGAAGGATCTGATGCTCTCTACGTGAACCAAACCTATACTTTGTCTAAGTGATTTCCCCTAGGTTTCTAGGAAAGGAGGGCATAAAGAACCAGAGAAAATGGGGCGGGGGGAAGGGGGAACCTGACTCCTCTCTTTAGAGTCCAGGTTCCTCCAAGACTGAATTAAGTGAACATGAGTCTAAAGCTCAGGCCTCTTAATGTAAAAGGATGCTCTCGGGGCAGCTAGGTGGCACTGTAGATAGAGCTACCTGAGTTCAAATCCAGCCTCAGACACTTACTAGCTGTGTGACCCTGGGCAAGTCACTTAACCTTGATGGAAGGAAGGAAAAAAAGAAGTTAAAAGGATGCTTTAGCTGCTACCCTGAGCCAGTGTTGGGTCTGTCTTTACATAAGAATGGCTATGAAAACTGGAAAGCAGATGGGCAGAAATTAGGTTTAGACCATTGCATATATGCCTATCTAGCCATCATTCCCATCTCCTCATTGGAAACTTGGACTCCACCACTGGAACCACCCTGAGCTCTGACAAGTGAGCTGTTGCTTTATCTCACCCAGATCCAACATTTACTTCTAGAAGGTCATCTCTAAACCATACATTTTCCAGCTTCCCTTACTTTCATGTAGTCTTCTCCCATCAGAATGTAAGCTCCTTGAAGGTTGGGTCTCTCTTATTTGGGTTTAGCATAGTTACTATTATATAATAAACACATGCTCTAGAAAGATAGAGAGATAGATGCTCTAAATAGAAAGATTTACATATCTATATAAAGATGTAGCTGTAGACTAATAAAAAGATGTAAATGTGGATACATGTAGATATGGTTAGATCCAAAGGTAAACATGTAGACACACATGTACAGATATAGGTATAGAGACAGAGATATATGTAGAAGTTCAAAATGGATATGACCTGACTATGACGGCCACATCAAAAAAAAATTTAGTTTTTTTTTAGAAAATAACAAGAGTAAATACCTTTTACAACTCCAGCTATGGCAGAATTCCTATGTAAACAAGGATATTTTAACTGCATGAAATTTAAAAGATTTTGCATTAATAAAAATCAACAAAGATAGAATTAGGAAAGAAATGCTAGTGGGAAACAAATCTGCTTAAAATAACACTGATAAGGTCTGAATACCTAAAACATACAGGGAACTGACCCAAATATATGACACCAAGAACCAAACACAGAAGTAGTCAAAGGATATGGATTGTTCAAAAGAACTATAAACTCTTACCCATGTGAAATATGATCTAAATCACTAATAGTAAGAAAAAAGGCAAATTAAAACTTAAGTTTTACCTCATACCATGAAAGTTGGAAAAGATAACCAAAAATGGCATCAGTCAATGTTGGAATGGCTAGGGGATGACAGAATGTTGTTGGTAGATATGTGAACTGTTTAACTATTCTGGATATCAATTTGGAATTATGGGGAAAAGGGACTGATGAAACTGACCTATATCTTTTGACCTAATAATCTCACTACTGGGCATGTAAGCCAAGGAAGTTAAAAAAAAATCTTCAAACATCCATAATTGGATAAGACATCATGCTGTGGTAGCAAAGAATTGAAAACAAAGAGAGGCGCCTATCAATTCTAGAATGGCAAAAAAAAACAAACAAGCAAAACCGTGGTATATGAATGTAACAGAATATAGTTATGCAATAAGAAATACTCAATATGGAGACTGCCAAGAATCATGAGAAGATTCCCATGAGCTAGTGCAGAGCAAAATAAGCAAAACCACAAGAATGACAATATAAATGAAAAGATTAATAAAAGGAAATCAAATTGAATAACTAAAAAAACTAATAAGTGACTCAGAGAACGGATAATAAAACATACCTCCTCCCTCATGGTACAGGTAGGGGACTACAAGGGGTTATTGGAATATTGCACTCAATGTCAGATGTATTCATTGAATTGGACATTTTTGCATAATTATTTTCCTTTATTATAAAGTAGGGTTCAGTTTGAAGGAAGTGTTGAAATGTGATGTGTAACGTAATACACATATATATATGTAAATGTAATGCAATATATAATGTAATATAATGTAAAAACAGAATGCATCAATAAAACAATTTAAGTTTAAAAAAAAAGAAAGTTGAAAAGCTGAGTCAGGGATAAATTGTGAAGCATCTTAAATCTGAGGTCGAGTTTAGTTTTATTTTAGATCCTAGTGGCAATAGAAGCCATTGGAAGCTTAAGGAGGAAAATGACATGGTCACATGTATGCCTTAGGAAGAAGATTTTGGCAGACAGAGGAACAAAGAGATCAAATCAGAAGAGACTAAATATACAAGTATAATATAGAAGTAACAATGGCCTAAATTAGCAAGAATGGTCACTTAAATTATTTAAATACATATTAATAATTAATTAATTAGATAAACAATAAATATACACACATATGTGTGTGTATATAAATGGAGATGAGATGAATGCAAGAGATAATGTGTAAAAGAAAGAGATGACTAATTGAGGGGGGCGGAGCCAAGATGGCAGCTGGAAAGCAGGGACTTGCCTAAAGCTCTCCCCCAAGAGCCTCCAAACACCTATAAAAATGGCTCTGTACAAATTCTAGAACTGCAGAACCCACAAAATAGCAGAGGGGAGCAGGGCACCAGCCCAGGACAGCCTGGATGGTCACAGGGTAAGGTCTATCACACGGAGCTAGGAGCAGAGCAGAGCAGAGCCCAACGTGGACTCTGCCCAGACCAAACAGACTGGGAGCCGGGCAGAACAGGCCCTAGTGCTCTGAATCGGTGAGTGGGAGTGCAGAGCCTGCTCAAATCTGAATCACAGTCCGGGTTGCCGGTTCTTGGGGGAGGAGGAGCACTGGTGTGGCAGAGCCTGCTGTATATAAAAAGCTCTGAAAACGACAGCACAGCCCCTCAAGCGTGGGAAAAAGTACTCTCTACTCTACAAGCAGTCATACCGTAACAAAAAGCTCAAGGGTCAAGTAGTTGGCTGGGAACATAAGCAGGCAGTGAAAAAGGATGCACACTAAGATTCAGACTCTAATCTTTTTTTGGTGACAAAGAAGATCAAAACATACGGCCAGAAGAAGTCAACAAAGTCAAAGAGCCTACATCAAAAAGCCTCCAAGAAAAACATGAACTGATCTCAGGTCATGGAAGAGCTCAAAAAGGATATGGGAATGCAAGTTAGAGAAGCAGAGGAAAAATTGGGAAGAGAAATGAGAGTGATGCAAGAAAATCATGAAAAACAAGTCAATGAACTGTTTTGTTTACATTCCTATATGGAAAGATGATGTGTATCATTCTCCTCAGTATTAGGGTAGCTGAAGGGAATATGCATACACACACACACACACACACACACACACACACACACACATAGAGGGCACAGGGTCAGTTGAAAATTAAGGGATGAGAGAGGAATATATTGAGAGAGGAAGAAAGGGAGAGATAGAATAGGGTAAATTACATAAAAGTGGCAAGAAAAAGCAGTTCTATATGAAGGGAGGAGGGGGCAGGTGAGGGGGAATGAGTGAATCTTGCTCTCATCAGATTTGACCTGAGGAGGGAATAACATACACGCTCAATTGGGTATCCTACCCCACAGGAAAGGAGGAAGGCGATAAAAAGGGGGGGTTAGAGGGGAGGGCAAACAGGGGAAGGAGGTAATCAAAAGGAAATACTTTTGAAAAGTGACAGGGTCAAGGGAGAAAACTGAACAAAGGGGGATAGGATAAGAAGGAGCAAAATATAGTCTTTCACAACATGAGTATTGTGGAAGGGTTATGCATAATGATACACATGTGGCCTATGTTGAATTGCTTGCCTTCTTAGGGACAGTGGGTGGGGAGGGAAGCGGGGAGAGAATTTGGAACTCAAAGTTTTAAAAGCAGATGTTCAAAAGAAAAAGTTTTTGCATGCAACTAGGAAATAAGATATACAGGCAATGGGGCATAGAAATCTATCTTGCCCTACAAGAAAGTAAGGGAAAAGGGGATGGGGGGGCGGGGGAGTGGGAGGACAGAAGGGAGGGCTGACTGGGGAACGAGGTCATCTTGGAGTTGGGGGAGGGTAGAAATGGAGAGAAAATTTGTAATTCAAATTCTTGTGAAAATCAAGGCTGAACACTAAAAATATTAAATAAATTTTAAAAAATAATTTAAAAAATAATAAAAAAAATTGAAAGAAATGCTAGATTTCAACTAGAGGTTAGTGAAAATAAAGATGTAGTCCTCCGCCCCGAAAAAAAAGAGATGATGAATTCAGTTTTGGATGAGTTTAAAAGGAGGTGCTAGAGGGGCGGCAAGGTAGATATTTCACAGACCTTTGTAGTTCAAGGGAGAGATCAAGTAATAGCATAATGTAAGGGAAAGAATGCTGAACTTTGAATCAACAGAGGCCAGGGTTCAAATCCTACCTCTGGCTCTTACTAGCACCAGGACCTCGTGAAAAAATCACTTGGATACCAACTTCATAAAGTTGTTATACAACTTTAGAAAGAGAGATAGACAGACATGTGTGTATATGTATATACATGTATGTGTATGTATGTACATATACATATGCATATATATACATATATATATACACATAGTGCTTTACAAACCTTTAAAATCTTATGTAAATGTGAATTATTATTACAGGGAATTATCTACATAGAGATATTAATTAAACCAGGAGAGTAGTTGAAGTCACCAAGGGAGAAAGTACAAAAGAGTGGTTATCAAATTCTCTTGCATATGGCATAGTACTTCTTCTTTTGCTGTGAAGAATCACAGCATGAACCTTGGAGGCGCTGCATGAAGATATGATTTCAAGTGTAAGTTGTTCCATGCCATTTGAGAAATATGTAGTGACACTCACAATATATTAGTGGTGCTATAGTAGACTCTTTGAGAACTCTGGCACAGAGAGAGAAGATGGTCCAACATACAGCTTTAGGCGACTTCCACTTAGAGGCAGGAAGATAGATAATGGTCCACAAAAAAGACCCAGGAGAAGCAATAAGACAGGTAGGAGAACCAGAAGAGATTAAGTGTCTTGGAAGACAAAGAAGGGCAGAGAAACCAAGAAAACATTTTTCTTTTTCTTTTCAGTTTTATGTTTTAGGCTTATAAAACATACCATGACAAGGACATCAGCTAAGACTGCTATTAGCGGAAAATCTTAAAATAGGTAGCTACTATAGTTCTTAACAGCCAAATCATCCAATTAGTCCATCAATATGGACACTCTCAACAAGGGCTACACAGCTGAACCCTAAAATTAAACAGAAGAGACCAGACCAGATTATTTGGGAATTTGAGAAACTAGATAAATTTCCATTGATCCCTAACTGTTTGCTACTACAGAAATCCATCTTTAATATCAATATATTCCCAGTGATGGTGGCAAATTATGGAATACTATAATCTTGAAAGAATTAAATGTACACCCATGGGAAAGGCCATGGAAAAAAAACACGGTGCCCAAAAGCAAGGTCAGATGTTGTGAGTGATAACTCATTTGCCAGAAGGTATTAATGAAATATACAGAAGATAACCAAAAGAAGGTCAGAAAGGGACAAAGACAACCAAGGCAATGTTGGTACTACCATGTTAAAATTAACATACACTTTTTAGATGTGCATGTAATGGAATAATAATTAATAATATCAAAAACAAAAAAAAAATAATAGGGCCTACCTCCCAGGGTTATTGTGAGGATTAAATCAGACAATAATTTTAAAGCTTTTACAAAGTCCTAGCACATAGTACGCGCTATGTAAATATTTGCTATTATTATTATTAAATATGGATTCATGGATTCATATATAACTATCGTTTCTGCTTTTTGCATATGGAAATGGTAATGTTTGTTAAGTATATAATAAAAAAAGAGAAAAAAGCATTACTGAGTGAGCAGAATCAGAAGACTAAATTAACAAGGACAACACTATAAAGAAAAACAGCTTTGAAAGACTTAAAAACTGTTTACTGCAATGACCAGCCACATCTCCATAGGATCTATAGAGAAACGTTACCTTTCTCCAAGTGATGGGCACAAAGTCAGAAAGAAACACACATTTATGGACATGGTTACTGTGTGGATTTATTTTGCTTCATTATGCATGTTTGTTACAAGGGTTTTTTTCTTCTTTCAGTTTTGAATTGAGGATGGAAAGGGATCGATAGTCATGCAAAAAAGGGGTGGGGGAGGGGGGGAGGGGTAAGTGAAACATTTTTTTTTAAATGCATAGAAGAGCCACTGAAATATTTTTTAAAAATCACAGGACAGAACAAAAGGACGTTCAGAAGGAAACACAGACAAGCAGGACAATTATGAAAGTAACACAGAATTTATTATATACTTTTTTTTAAAGCAAGTGGTATGAAGTAGAGATTAATAGTTTCATATAGAATTCTTTTTGTGTTCTTTTGTGTATGTTTATATATAGAAACACAGAAATGTTCTCTCTTTTTTTGGGTGTGTTAGTTTCCAAATTAAAAAAATAAATTAAAGCATTACAAAGTATATGCCAGAAGGTATGAGAAAAAGGAAGCAGGTTAATCATATGGTGAGAATTAGAAACAACAGCTGGGCATATCAAGGGGCCTACTGTTAGTAGAAAGACTTTGTAGAAGCTTCCAACACTCTGGGATCCTCTATGGAAGGCTTTAAGAATAATGTAGATGAAAAAAAAAGAATAATGTAGATGAGAATCACACAAAATGAGAAAGCAGAAAACTGCAATCTTTCTCAAAGGAGACAGACCTTGGGGGTGGAACCAAGATGCCTGCTGGAAAGCATGGACTCACCTCAGGCTCTCCCCCAGGACCTTCCAAACAACTACAAAAAATGCCTCTGAAAAAATTCTAGAACTGCAGAACCCACAGAACAGCAGAAGGAAGCAGGGCTCCAGCCCAGAATAGCCTGGGTGGTCGCCGGGTAAGGTCTATCACACAGAGCTAGGAGCAGAACAGAGCCCAGTGTGAGCTGCGCCCTGACCAACCAGACCAGGAACCTGGCGGAACAGGCCCTAGCACCCTGAATCAGTGAGCTGTGGCAGTTCCCAGACTTCTCAACCCACAAACAACAATGACAACACAGAAGGTTAGTGGGAAAAGTTGTGGGGACAGAGTGAAAGGAGTTCGCGTTTCAGCCACCACATTGGGAGCAGCGGAGGTGATGCAGCTCTGAGGGCAGGACTACAGCTGCAGTTGCTTCCAGCCCCAGGCCCACCTAGTAGGAGGAATTAAGTGGCAGATCAGAGCAGGAGTGCAGAGCCTGCTTAAGATCTGAGTCGTGGTCCGGGTTGCTGGCTCTTGGGGGAGGAAGAGCACTGGTGTGGGAGAGCTTGCTGTGTAGAAATAGCTCTGAGAACAACAGCACAGAACCTCAAGCTTGGGACAAAGCACTCTCTACTCTACAAGCAGTCATACCCTGACAAAAAACTCAAGGGTCAAGTAGTTGGCTGGGAACATGGCCAGGCAGTAAAAACGGACTCAGATTCAGCCTCAGACTTTGGAATCTTTCTTTGGTGACAAAGAAGACCAAAACAAACAGCCAGAAGAAATCAACAAAGTCAAAGAGC